>JAUMJK010000157.1:0-470000 GCA_033558105.1 Coccyzus lansbergi
GGCCCCCGCCCGCCCTTTGCCCCCCTCCCCTCGCGGCGCGCGCCCGAGCGGCCCCGGGGGCGGTGGGGAGGCGCGAGGCGGCGGCTCCTTCCCGCGCCGGGGGGGACGTCGGGTCCCGCGGCTTAGGGGCAGAAAGGCTGAGCCGGTTTAACTTTCTGAGGGCTTTCCGTGTCTTTTGTTTTGAGATACTGCGGGAAAAGTTGTTAGTGTGGGCTTTAACGCGCACGCAGCCCTGTGAAGTGTTTTCCCTTTAAGGACCGTCCCTCTCTTTTTCTTTTCCCTTTTTTCGTTTTCGTTTTCCATTTCTTTTCCCTTTCTCCTTTTCTCCTCTCCCCCTCCCTCTGTTCTCCTTTTCCCTCCCCCTTTTTTTCCCTCCCCCTTTTTTCCTCCCCCCCTTTTTTCCTCCCCCTTTTTTCCTCCCCCCTTTTTTTCTCCCCCTTTTTTTCCTCCCCCTTTTTTTCCTCCCCCTTTTTTTCTCCCCCTTTTTTCCTCCCCCTTTTTTCTCCTCCCCCTTTTTTCTCCTCCCCCTTTTTTTTCCTCCCCCTTTTTTTCTCCCCCTTTTTTTCTCCCCCTTTTTTTCTCCCCCTTTTTTCTCCCCCTTTTTTCTCCCCCTTTTTTCTCCCCCTTTTTTTCTCCCCCTTTTTTCTCCCCCTTTTTTTTCTCCCCCTTTTTTTCTCCCCCTTTTTTTCTCCCCCTTTTTTCCTCCCCCTTTTTTCCTCCCCCTTTTCCTCCCCCTTTCCTCCCCCTTTCCCCTCCCCCTTTTTTTTCTCCCCCTTTTTTTTCCTCCCCCTTTTTTTTCCTCCCCCTTTTTTTTCCTCCCCCTTTTTTTTCCTCCCCCTTTTTTTTCCTCCCCCTTTTTTTTCCTCCATTTTTCCCCCCTTTTTTTCCTCCCTTTTTTCCTCCCCCTTTTTTTTCCTCCCCCTTTTTCTTTTTCCTCTGACACCTGAAAAGTAAGCATGGATTACAGTAATATTCCTACACTTCTTTTCCCCCAGTTTTTTTTAACTAAATTACGCATTAGACTGCATTGCTTACCTAGGTTTGATTATTTGCACAACTAATCCCTTTGGAGTGGATCAAAATAATCATTTTGGATCAGGCTATTATAAGTGTTTAGATGGCTGTAAGTGAAAACAGGCAGCTAATGAGAGTTTGAGTATGTCTTTGCTCATTCCTGTTCTTCATTTCTGGAAAAGTAACTGCTTAGCACTTTTTAAATTATAACTCTGCGGCTGTACCTTATTACTTAAAATAAATGTCCTTTGAGCCATGTTTCCACATCATATTGTACTGCTTTACTTAAATTGCTTTAGAAATCGGATCAGGTAAGTGGATGATTGCACTTCTTGCTTATTGAAACAAGGAATTCTTGAAATGACTTGGTGCCATTGCATGTGAGTTGCTTTATTTGAATAACCCTCAAGTAGCAGTTGCTCTGGGGAAGCTGTGGTGCAGCGGGAAGTGCTGCTGCAGGAGCCAGGCCTAAAAGTTGACAATATGCACAAACCATCCAAAATGATTACTGACTGACATACGCAGTGACAAAGTAACTTCTGTACATAAAAAGATGGAAGTAAGTAATGATTTGTTTTTCAAAAGGTAGATCAAATTGATGGAACTTTAACATTATCGTACACCTTCCTCCTGTAGAAACACTTCTACACTCTTTCCCAGAAAAAGAGGAAATTCTATCCTGGCTTCGTATACTTAGTACCAATATCATGGTACACAATCCTTGTTAAAAAGTTTTCAAAAGAGAATTTTTGATGTTCCTTTGCATTTACTTCAATGTTATTGATATCAACTGGACAACAATCAAGTGGATATGTAAATGTCTTCAAGGCTGAGATGTACCTTGCTATTATAAATATCCTTTACTTTTCAATTCCCTTGCATTCAGATGTAAATAAAAGCATTCCAGAAATAACCAGGTAGTGTAGTCTCCATCAAAATATTGTATTTATATGTGTCTGTATCAGTGGACACTAGGAAGTGCCCAAGGAAGAGTACAGAGATAGGACATTATAGGATCACTTAATAACCTGAATGCAACAATCTGCGGCTTTAGCACTTTCTCAATCAGAAGTGGTGTCTTAACAGTTCTCAGTAGATTTTTATTCCATAAACTTGCCCAATAGTTTGTTGTTTGTTTGGTTTTTTTTAATCCATGCAGGATTTTGGCACCCACAGGATACTACAAGAAGAGTTCCTTGTTTAGTGCAACTTGACTATGCATTACATGAAATGCAGTTTTGTTTTTTTGAAACCTTCCTATCTCTCTTAGTTGATGATATTCTCATTTTGGTAGACACAAGGAACAGTTGCTACTTCTGTCTTCAACTCATGATTTTATATCTTTCCTCAGTGCTGTATTTTCCCAGTTGAAGAGTTTTCTTCTGTTTGATTTTCTCTTGTTACTATTAATCTCTCTGTCTCTCTCCTTTTTGTTTCTATTTTCTGAGCAGTACTGTACACTTCTGAAGATGAGGAGGTCAGGACTTAACATTTCAGTATTCAAAATATAAAAATAGTCAAAATAATGGTTTTCATGTCATTATCCATTCCCTTCTTACAATTTCTGTCCGTTGTTTGTTAGTGAAGAGAGAAAGCAGACAAACTGAGCATCGTTGAATGTTATTCTATTGAACATTGAACAAACACTTAATGTTGTTTTCATAGCATTAACTATACAGATCCCGGGATCTGTTTTCTGACTGTTAATATCTACGTCCACTAGACAGTTCTATAGATAAGAATAGTATTTTTTTCTTTGTTAATTTTGTGGGTTTCTACATAAAATTTCACCCGCCTATGCACTTAGGATTGTGAGGCTGTATGCAGATTTCCTCTGCCAGCTCTATTTTTACTGCTTCCAGTAACTTAGTGTCAACAACATACCTCACCAATTTACTATTTATTTGTTTTCAGATAGTTTATAACTAATCAATTAGTTTTTATTTCAGTGGTATGTCTGTGCAAAAACACTTTGAAGAAATGTACATGTGATTAATTAAAAATGTAATAGGATCATAGTTGTTCTCCAGTAGCATCTCTGTTGCCTGACTATACATCTCCTAGCACATTCTAGGCCCCTGTTCTGCGGAGTTTACAATCTAATAATGAATAATTTCAGGATAAAGAAAACTTGATTTGAGTAGTTTAGCATCTATCATAAATTACAAGAGCATTAACTAAATTTCTCCTTGTGACAGATTAATAATTAGGGTAAAGAAATATCTTTTCATTTACTATTCCTTAAATAAACAGCAAAACAAAGTGTTTCGTCTAAACTGGAATGAAGAAATAATTTCATGATAATGTAATATTTTTCTCATCTTCCAATTTCACTAACAGAAGAAACTGGATAGTTTAGTGATTATGGTTTATTCTTAAGGCACCATATGATAGAATACTTGAAACTGTATAACTGTTGCTATTGATACTGTGGCCTGGGACAACGAATAAATGTCAGTTGCTATTTGGTAAGTTTCTAAATGGAAACAGGGCTATAATATTTCCAAATACTGTGTTATTGATTTCATTGTCTGTTCTGTGTTCCAAAACAGAATAACTAGAAAGAATGGAGTATAACCATGCGTCTACTCAGTCAAGGCTGTTAACTTGGCATCTTCTTTGGCCCACTTCTCTCCTTTGACCCACACATCCAGAACATGTCTAAATCTTACCACATCCACTTGGATATCTCTGTTTTAATCATTCCTTTCTGTTTGCACTGCCCAATTTTGTTTTCTCTTTGTCAATGCCCTGACTATAGGGTACCCTGTAATTTTGATATGCGCAGGGATCAGTGTTGTTCAAAATTGCTGTGGTTTTCACCTTCAAGGACCTTTGTTGTCTCCTGTTCTGCAGATACATCAACTACAAGCATTTGGTCATCCCTTCCTAATCTAGTCCTGGTGTTCTGATCAGTTCCTTACCATGTGGACAACTTCTGCATCATTTAATAAGTTTGGACACAGTTGTCCATTTTTTCACTTCAGAAAACCATTTTGCTCCTTCGTCTTGTATCAGCACTGAAAGGTTAGTCAGATTCTAGAAAGTTCTCATCAAAGTTTCTGTTCAAGCCTTCCATACTATATTCATCAAAGTAATAATAATTAGTTCTAGTTATTATTTTATGTATTTGTGCCTTGACTGTAATCCTTGCTCTCTTTACATGGAGAGTGAGATTAGCAATATGGTGCCTTGGAAACCTCCACAGGGTAATAACATTTCAGGAAATTTTGAGACACATCAGGGCTTTCTAGGTTGTCTTTGTGTATTTCTGTGACAAAATTGTCTTGGATGTGGTTGATAGCTTTCTCAAGGACTAAACTTTATCTTGGCCAAAATGCATCTGTTGTATTTGCGTTTCATTTTTAATAAAGGACTTAGATGTAATCAAGTTCTTTAAACAAAGTATCCTTTGAAATCGGAAGCAAAAGAAATTTAAACCAACAACATGGTTAAAACAGCTTGGCTTTCTAATCTGGGATCATTTGCTTAGAAATTCTTGTGTATAATTGAAGAAGGGTAAATTGATGCCCTGTTCAGGGAACAATATTCTACTACCTGACTACTGATGTAGTGTACAGTGTATTAAAAAAAACCAACAACAAACAGTGGGAACAGAGGATGTATCTTGTGCTGGAGCTTGCAGGTAATAAGTTACTGCTATTCTTTCATTCATATCCAAGAGAAGGTTAATGTCTGAATATCATGTTTCTCAGTAATTTTTCTTTGAATATTAGAGTTTTAGAAATTAATTTGTAAATTCATATGAAGACAGTTAATGTGATATTGTGTGTACCTCAACTTTGTTATCAGTTTTACATCAGATGTTTGAATAAATATGGTATTATTATAGCCATAATCAGTTAGCAAAAAAACCCTCCAACAAATAAAACAAACGTTACACCTCCAGAAATCCCATACAAGCGTGGATCATTTAGGGAAATCAGAAGTGTTAACCAAACTTGAATGAATGTTTGGAGAAACACCAGCACTATGTATTATAATGTAAAGAACAAGTTCTTACAAATTGCATCTTTAAGTGACCAAAACCAGACACACGACAAAAGAACCTAGAAAGGAGTATGATAAAATTATAAGATCATACAAGATTTCTTTTATGATAAGATGTCTCCAGTGGATATAGCACTTGTCAGTTTAAAAACTGTGCGTGATAGCACTGGGAAGGTGAAGCTGCTAAGATATGCTGGATGAAATTACCCATTTCCAATGAAGGAAAATATTGGTGCAATGATCCAAACTGTAGTTCAGCAGTGACACATTTTGAGGAACAATCAGTAAGCAGCAGAAATATTCTATCAACTCAATTAAACACTAACTCCTTAGAAACTAGAAAGACACAAATTTTCATCTGATCTCCCAAGTCTTTCTGGTGCCCATATTTTATTATTGGGAGATGGAGGGGAAAATAAGCTGAATCATTCAGTCAGCTCTCATTTCCATGTCTTTCAGATACCCATTTCATTGACCCTAAATCATTAAGACAGGTCCTTGTTAATTAACGTTCATCTAGATTCTGTTAAATTGCTAAAATTATATTATGTTGTCAGCAGGCATAAAACAACCAAGTAAAGAAATTGTGCTGAGTTATACCTCTTCAGGGCCTGGCTTGTGTTTCAGCACATGCTTTAATATCATCTCAACTATTTTGTTTGGCTGTATTATTTCATTCAGTTATGTGCACAAAACCCTTACAAGCCTTAATGTATTCAGAAGTTCATCATACTTCATGCTTTCTTACAGTAAGTATTGTAGAGGCTTGCATCTAGAAGAAAATAGTATTAACATATTCACTGCTTGTTTTGTTCATAATTAAATAAAATGGAAACCTTTGACTAATGGTTGGACTCGATGATCCGGTGGGTCTTTTCCAACCTGGTGATTCTATGATTCTGTGACTTGAAGTATCAGGCTGTAGATGTCTGAATAATACTGCTTTGACAGAAAATACATGGAAATATGTACAATATCTTACAACTTTAATTGGTTTTAGTATTCAAAATAATTATGGTCTAATAAGACAGTCTATGTAAGCAAATCTACAGAATAAAACACTGAAATGTAATTTCCCTACCCCCCCCCCCCCACCAAATCAAGAGAAATCTAACAGAGGCCTGTAACGGTGACTTAGTAACTATTTCTTCTGGAAATTCAACATGAGATTTTAAAAAATAGCAAAATTATGCAATTTAGATAATTAGCTAATTAATGTGGAAGTATTTTGTCATCCTATCCACAGAAGGATTTAATCTGAGTAAAGAAAAAGCAGACAGGAATAAATTGTAGTAGGAGACAGAAATAGTCTGGGTTTAAAACTATAAATTGATGTTTTATGTCTATCCTCTAAAACCTGATCATAGCAGCAGTATTTCTTAGGTTAATTTTATTTTTATTATTGTTAAGATCAAGTTGTTCATCTCAGTAACCTGAGCCTTCTATGTTGCCAGGGAAGTCATGACACGCAGTGCAAGTGTTCCAATTTCAAACAGCTTTTCTCAACAATCTTTCCTATTTAAGTCTGCTTATTTAGCTAGAACTTACTTTTCTTCCTCATATAATGCAGTAGGATTTTTTAGCATTCATAACCAATACTGCATACAATTGCAGTAATTTATCAGCCTGCATAGCTGAAGGTCCTACTCACTCTCTTTTACCATTCACAGTTTATTGAAGGCCATACACATCATGTGCTGCAGGCTTAAGACAATTGGAAGCCTGAATTTACCATACCAGAAACTGCACACGAACTAAAGACTTTAAATGCTTTTGCAACGCTGATAGGCTTACTGGTTTTGTCACCTCTGTGCGGTATAATGATACATCATGATTATTTACAAGCATTGTGGGATTGTATTTAGTTGTAAAGGGAAACAGAGGTAGGTAAAGCAGACAGCAGTTTCCCAAGATCAAGTGACGAGCAGGCTGATAATTTAACTCAACTATTTTTGTCCTTACAACTAGTGTTTATTACCTTTAGGCATGATCCTACAGTAAAACAAGGAAGAATAGTTGGGTATGAAAATGCATTTAAATATTCCGAGATGTTAATTTTTGTGAGGTGATATTCTTTATAAGTAAGAATAAAAAGAAGGTTTTAGAAGTGCTGCCGATCTCTGTAGGGTCTACCCAGCGAGGATTAGTCCATCATAAAAAGCCTCTTTCCCCTTTTTTAGCAACATGTCTGAATTGACTACATAAGCAAAATATGAGGGTATGCCATGCAAATTTTAGATTCTGAATCTGCATAATGCATGTCTTAACTTCAGTTGATTAAATTTTATGTTCTTATTAATAGCTCAAATGTGTCCAGCACACTGGGGTACAAAGTAATGATGTACAATCCAGCATATGCACCTGCTGGATCTTTCCTGCAATTTGTCCTTTTTTGTGTTTGAACTAACAACAACTTGAGAGGAAAGTACCCTGAAACAGCAGGCACTGGATACAGCAACAGTTTTAAGGAAATGTTTACTTAAACTTTCAATGCTTTCTGATATTTTAGGAAAAAATAAAGTCAACCATTCTCCAGACTTCTAGTTTAGGAGTTGTTAAAATGTGTATCGGGTAGGTGTGGTGCTAATTGAAATCCTGCAATGTATGTATCCTATTTAGTTACCTCCCCAGCCAGGTTTCCTACACAAATAGGTTTGTACCCAACACAAATAGGTTTGTTTAATGGGGCCAGTAACAAATTTCTGCATAGAAAAGCGTTGAATTGCTGTAAAATATATTCATTTGGCATGTAATGTAAAATGACTAAGGATTTTTCAGTTCTTTACTTGAGAGGCCTGATTCTATACACTGCCCCACAAAACAGAAGAGCCTTAGAGTGGATAAGCAGGAAGGCTGCTTTAGTATATATTTTTTATACTGAAACTTTAGGCAATAATGATCTATAAATAGTATTGTGCTTCTGAGCCTAGCTAAAGGCCTTTGGTTTTGTTCAGGAATATTTGTTCATTAGGTTTGTGGGTTCTTCAGGACCAAGTAACATCAGAAGAGCTTATTATTCCATCAGCATAACTAGAGAATTGCTTTTGAACACCCTGTTTCAGTCAGGATGGGAAAGGTGTTTGTGTTTGTACTTTCCCAGTTACTTCAAAACCCAGTCTTAAATGACAAAATTACTTGCAGAAATTTAACTTACATGAAGCTTAACCAATAGAACCAGGTACTTTCCATGTATTGTTTAATTACTTAATCTCTGAACATATTTCACAAATGTAAATTAAATTATTTATGGAATGCTAACAATATATTCCAAAAGTTGAAAGGCATTTGTTCTGATAAGAAATCTGTCATGTTCTTCCTCCTTCCCCACCATTTCCCCCCCCCTTTTTCCTCCTTCCTTTTTTCCATATAGATAGACTATGGAACTCTAAGGGCTAGCTTTTTTAAATAGCTTCTTCGATGATTAATGCTAAGCTAAGCATACTTTGTTTGAATTAGGCAAGGATTCAATATTCTCTTCATCAGCTGATCTCTGTTTACATTCACACTGAAAGCATATCTCTACCTAGCACTATAGTTCAGATAATTTTACTGATAGCATCAGGAGCTATCAACACCCTGGATAATGTCACCATGACAGTAAGTACAATCCTCTTTCACCTCTGTTGCTCTTAAATCTCTACTGAATCAAAATTCCATAGAATACCAGTGGTGTGTAGAAAGCTGACACCCAAATTTAAAACTTTTCTGTTTCTTTTACAGCTAAGAGAATTTTATAAACTGATGGTAATTTTTAGTCTACTTTGTTTAGGTTGCACTTTGGGGTTTTGTGAGGTGTGTTGATTCTGGCAATTGTTGCTTCATCTTGGACAATCATTCCCACTGCTTCAGTAGCCCATATTCCTGGGCAACTTTTTCTTTTTGCACACTGAAATCATTAGCACTAGCTTCAGGAGTATTTGTTCATTACGTTTGTGGGTTCTTCAGTACCAAGTAACAGCAAAATAACTTATTATCACATCAGTACAACTAGAAAATTGTGTTTGAACACAGTGTTGCAGTCAGGATAAAAGAGAATTGTGTTCCAGACACAGACAAACCCCTTTGATTCCTGGGGTGGGTCAGCTCTGTGACTCTTAAGGCAACTAGAGAAGCTTCTCATACCCTCATCATCAGAGTACTTGTTTTCCAGACGGATTGCCATATTATCATGTTCTTAAGGAAAACATTTTGTTGCAGTCTAGATATTCACCTTTTCTCAGGACTTCATGAGTACTTTCCAAGGCTACTTTTCTAAGTACCTCCAAGTTACTTATACTCCATAAAAGACTGGACTCTTCAGCTTCACTTCAATTTCATATTTGTAACTACCTTCTATGCTTCCCAAACTATATTCACAAGATCTTTGACCATCTGGTGACCTTTATCATATTACCACTCCAAGATTTTTGCCAGAAGTTTGACACTCCAATTATTGAGGGTCATATGTCATCTAGGACAATCCTGGAAGCCTCACTTGATGCAGCAGGGACAGCAATCTGTCCTTTTACCTCCTCCTTATTTCTTGGACAGTTTTCTTGGCTTCTATGCTTCCAGGGAGCATAAAACAATTATAAAGAAATAGATTCTTTAGCATCTGTTTCAAAGGAGGATTCAGCACTACAAAGGGGTTTGAGCTGGAGCACCATACAAGTGGAAATGGTAGGAAATAACTTACTCTTCTATTGGTTGCATAGTTTCCCCCTTTTTCTGAGGTGTAGAGTTTTTGTGACTGAGTGAAAGTAACATTATTATTAGAATGTTATTCTGTTTACCCATTCTTCCAGATGCTTGTTTTCTTGTCTAGAAATTGTCATTGGGTGACTTGAGATTGGAAAGAGGTACGCTGTCCTCCTGAGCAGTATAGTATATCAGGTATCAGATGTTTCTGCTAGCAATCTCCCTGGGTTCTTGAATGAGCTGGGAAACAGTTTCATTCATTTCAACCATGCATATCACAAGCCGGAAGTCCACTACAATATTCTGGGAACTTTTCTACAAGAATGTGGTTAACAAAGGCCTATTATTCCCGTGGACATGAATAGGAAATGCCATCCTTTCTATCCCAGAGTGTCTTCCAAACCCTTTTGTAATCAACTGTTAAAGGAGACAGATGCATTCATGTCAACCATGCCACCATTTTCTAATCTTCAGAGTTGTTTTGAAAGATGAAATAGGATAATGATGACTATTCTGATAGCTAAGGATGAACAAATGGCAGATCTGATAACATAACTTCAACTTTTCTGTTGAACTGCTTTGTTTAACTTCATTATTGAAGTCCTTTTTTTTTGTTTGTTTAATGCCCAGAAAATTTTTATTCTCCTTTCAGAGAAATACCCTAATTAATAGAAGAACAAATAAGAGGCAATTTTATTTGGCCAAGGAGGCTTAGTTTGCTATGTGATATACAGAAAAGCCAATTATCCTTTCTTTGGCCTCACTGTCTGGAATTCTGCTTTGTTTCATGCATTGTGTTCCTCTATCAGCAAAATCTGTTTGGCAGCTGTTTCAGCACTGCACTTCCCGACTGGTGGCTTCTTTGCTTTTGCTAATATTATAATAATTATATATTGAAAGTTTTGTTAATATTTTTTTTATCTTTTATGTACTATAATAGTTTTCAAATAGGATCTGAATATCATGGTTCTTTAGTCTGTTTCTGAACACTTTTTGAGTGATCGGAAACGGTACTTGAGCTTTAAAGTGCTTGTGAATGTTTATCACAGGTCCTTCATAACTCACGCTAATCTTGGAAAGTATTATGAATTAAGATAGAAAAAATATGAAAGACCACATGTAAACCTAGACATACATTTAAACTGCAGTCAGCTATTTAAAGACAAGACCTTAGAACGGTGATATGCATATGTGCAGAAGTGCAGCTCAAGAATGACATTTCCTGAGCTGAGAAACATTCTATGAAATTCACTTAAATTTGTAGAAGTGATCATATAATGAGTTCATCCCTGCAAAGATGGTATTTTGATTTCATGCTCTCTTTAGTCTTCTCTCTCTTTTTTCCCCCCTCCTTTAATTTCCCTATTCCAAGTATGAAATCATGCATTTGGGTATACCTTTTGTCTGAAGAATCACTATTCCTGCTCATCTAATGATGTGATAAACAACTTTAAAAGTATTTTGTTGCCACGGAATCTGTGGTGAATGAGACAACTTTAGTCACAGATTTATTTGATATAAAATTGAAAGCAGGTGTGCAGATGTGTTGGCTGTATAGTGATGTGCTAATACTGCAGAGATTTTTAGATATTCACTAGCTACTTTCAAGGCAGGGTTATTTTGAGGTAGTGTGGAATTTATTTAGAGCCTTTCAGGTTCATCACTGAATCCTTCCATGGACCAGGCATAGAAGCCAAGTGTTGTGCCAAATACTCTGGATTTACCATTATCCTTACACCAATGATTTGTTCATAGTTTAAGCATGTATGATGCACTGTCTGGGCTCAGTGATGTGTCAGAATGACTGCAGACAATGGACATTAACATTACACTGTCAGAAGCTCTCTGGCATTTGTCAGGACCGGCTTAGTTTTCTGTTTGCACTGTTGTTCATTTACGAATACATGCAATAAAGATGGCAGTGCCAAATAAAAACAATGAAACTATGAAAACAGGGATACGTATGACAGCAAAGCTGTTGAAATCCATGTAGCAAAACTAGGAGCTTGGCAAACAGTAAAAAAAAAAAAAACTGGCTGATGACAGCAAGACTTTCTAAGATTAAAGCTTACTTGGAACACCTATTTTTTCCCTGCATGTTAACTCTATATTGTAATCTTTCCTAAAAAAAACCTGAATCCATGCTAAGAATAGGCTCAGTCACTTTTCAAAAATGTGGTCCACAAATACCAGAATTGTTGCCTGAATAGTAACTGACTATTACAATAATTTTAACACTTCCATAGAACTTCAAAATGCCTTTAGAGAGAAGTGTCACAGAAATCTGTGATGTCTTGTCAGGAATAGTAAGATATTCCTAGGCTCTTTTTTCTCTCCCTCTCACTTTCCTTCTCCCTCTTTCTCTCCTCCTCACTTAGTTTAATAACCTCTGGTAAATTTATCATATTTTTGTGTGTGAATGGATTTCCATTTTTCAAGCAGAAACTTTTGGCGATAATAGATGTAGCAAAACCATTGTGAACACTTTACTGTGTGATCTGCATATAGGTACTCATTGTAAAATATTTATGAAATATAATTGCATAACTAAGAAGGCAGTACTTTGTCTAGCCGTTAATTTAAGATGACCATTATGTCTGTCACAAAGAAATGGAATCCATTAGTGGTCTTATGGATTACGAAGACTTTTGTTCTATATGACTCTATCTGTTATTTCCAACCTGTGCTGACAATTATACTTAATTCTTTCATAGGTAGAAATTTTGAAAAATTTCATCACTGATATAACTGATATAGTATTCATTCATGAAGTTGTACACCATTCATAGATGTCTGCATTGAGACATTATATATCCATTGCTGAATGTTTGGTGACACTTAGTCATAAATAATTCCAACAACATGAATAAACAGTAGCAATTAATACATTTGAAAGAGCACACTGAAATCAAACTTTTGTCCTCAAAACCTCTAAATAATAACTACCATTATTTTTCATGGAAATAAAAAGCTTAACGGATTTTTGTAAAACTCCAATAATATATTCCATAATCTTCCCATAGATTATGATAGTAGTTCTTCAGCTATCTTTTGAATCAAACAGTATTACTTTCAGTGTTTAAATCATAACTTCTAGGCTAGCAAGCAATTTACAGCTTAAAATGTATTTCTTTTTTTGTATAATTAATGTATATTATACAGGAATCCTTCCTCACTCAGAATGAAGACCCAAGAAATAACTAATAATAATATCAATGCGAATTTCTCTCTAAGAATATTTTTGTTTTATTCAAACAAGAACTTACAAATAAAAACTACTTCCATGACCAGGATATGCCACAGCAGATCTCCTGTGTTGCACCTTGTACTCTTTGTTTGTTTCAGGATTGCACAGAAAGAACCAGACTCTTTTCCATGGTCCTCTTTCCACAAAGATTATTTCAGTCTGCTCTCAGCACTGCCTGGTTTTTCCCAGCCAGCTCTGATGATCAAACGAGGTTAGTTGCCCTGAAGGCCTGTCCTGATGATGACAGAGTCATAATGGATCACCGACACTATGAATTTAAATAAATTAAGAATAAACCTTAAAATATTTGTGCAGTTAACATTTTTAATGAAAAAAATATTCCAGCATTTTAAATTGGTCAGTAGCTTAAAATAATGTTTTACAAATTGCCCTTAGCAACATGAATGCAAGGCTGTCATGGAGAAAGAAATGTATGCACCTCTGCTGAGAACCTGCAAAAGAAGGAATTTGGCATCATTTATAGAGAAAAGGGGTTTTTTCCTATTTTCAGTAGTAAATACAAAACGATAGATGTTTTTTCTCCGTTAGAACTTCTGAGATCATCTTTAAATGATTCTAAAGAGAAGTGCATACATTACAGCAGCTGTGATAAATTTTTGCCCCAGTCTTAACCTAGTTAATTAAAATGCCATCAAATATGACTGATGCCCCACTTGAATGTTTACAATTAAGTAGTCTTTTCATTTTATAAAATATGTGTTAATGAAGTGAATTTATTACCTGCATTAAATCCAAATATGGGCTGCTCACATTGTCAAGAGAGTAAGATAGTTCTCAATAAATCTTAGTCAAAATGTTGTCCTAAATGTATCATGGCAATATCTAATCTAATTTTAACTATTTTTATTTTTATGAAACCAACCTGTGTACATGAAGCTGGAATGATTGTATGTATGTCAGTCTGGAATAAGGGTGTTTGCGCCATTATTTAAACCCCGTTTTATTTTAGAGATTAAGATTCAGGCTTGTGGCATTGATATCAAGTACACAAATCACTGACTTGAGAAGTCTAAGAGGCACTTAATGTGAAGTGTTCTCAACCATGGTGACTTGAGACTAAATACAGCATGTCAAACTGAAGGGTCTTCTGAAACAAATGCAATTGTTATTTCTGCCATCCGATATTTGTAGACTACATTTGTTTGGTGTTTGGATTTTTTATTTCTTTTAATAGGAGAAGGAAGAACATTACTGTTTTAAGGTCTATGTTCTGCAATTACTTGTTAAGAGATTCGTACTCTGTTCAAGAATAAAATATCCATCTGTTCTCATTTTGGCCTAGATGATTGATCATCAAATGTACAATAGAAAAAAAAGGGAGCTAACTCTTTGTACAAATTAAATTATTTCTGTCCCAGGATTTTGCTGTCTTTTAGTTTCTTACTGTGTCCCACATTTCATTTAAAGAAGGATAGCCTTGTTTTCAAAATTTTGAGTTACTTGCCTAATGCAGCTCATATTTTCTTTGTTTTTCTGTGTGTGCCACCCGTTCAATGAGCTGTCTGACTTTAGTTTGGCTTTATCCTTTCTCTTTAGCCAAAAAAGTACTGTCAAATCTCCTAAGGCAAATGCTGACCACTTCTTTCCCCCAGTAGTAATAATCTAACTCCCAACAGTTGCCAGATATTATGCAATGGATGTTTTTATTTGGGATTAATTGATAACACCTTTATTCGCAAACATAAACAACTACTTAGTTACAGAATCATAGAATGGTGTGGGTTGGAAGGGACTTCTAAAGGCCATCTAGTCCAACCTCCCTGCAATAAGCAGGTTAAAGATGCAATAAGCAGGGACATCTTTAACCAGGTCAGGTTGTTCAGAGCCCCATCCAAACTGACCTTGAATATTTCCAGAGATGGGGTATTCTACCTTTCCGGGCAACTTGTTCCAGTGTTTCACTACCCTCATTGTAAAAGATTTCCTCTTTGTATCTAGTCTAAAGCTACCTTCTTTTTCTTTAAAACCACTACCTGTTGTCCTATTGCCACAGGCCCTGCTAAAACATTTGTCAAGGACTGCCACTTGCCAGTAACCACTTATCTGTCTGAGACTGGCTCTGTGATCTCCCTGGCTCCTGTCTGTCCCCTTTTCCAAAAGGATGGAGACACTGCCTTTAATCAGTCTGTCTCTTCCTCTGGAACATCAGAGTTTTCTTTCTTCTTTTGCAATCTGCTATGCTTAGGGAGCACAAAAGATGCAGTCCCTGGGAGTCTTACCACTGATCTCGGAGGAGCCAATCTTTCACTAAAAGACTCTGTACAACTACGGAAGTATAGCACAGGATAACACAGGACAGTACAGCAACACAGCGGTTAATGCAGATTGACAGGGAGTGGTATTCCAAAAGGGAATTCGGTGGAATGTTGTTTCCTCTAGTGAATCAGCAGAAGAGAAGGCATAATGGCCTTGCCTTTTAATTCCTGTGTACTTATCTCCGCGGAGCAATGCCTGCTATTGCTCAGTTGTCAGTTACTGTTTATAACTATGCTGGAAACATAACATAGAACAAATTACTATAATTAATTTCTCTTGAGACTGTATATATATGTTTTAGGTTAGCTGTGTTTTCACTGCTGCACTTAGTTTAAACATTATTTCAGCAGTACGGTAAGGTGGCTTGAAAAGTTGTTCCATGAGTGAATTTGTCCAGTTGCTCCCTCAATCCAAGACTAAAAGGCCACGATGTATTCAGGTGCAAAGGTTTCCACAGCACAGTTCTGCCATGTCTCAGAAATTACCTACTACATTGTCTTTGCTTGAACCTGTGGCTTTTATTGACACCCAATACCAGTGCTGGAGGACAGAGAAGTGTTGCACCTATGCAGCATCTCCTTGTCAAGCTGTGACTTTACAAGTGTTTGTCACCTTTCCTTGTTTATCTGCTGTTTAGACTGAAGACTTCTCGTCTTTATTGTCATTCATTATATAACGTTATTCCATACTCTGGATAATTCTTTCCACTTTTCCCAGTGCCTTAAGTACTGCCATCTTGTTTTAAGGTGGGAAACAAGAATTACAGTCAGCATTCCAACTCCAAAAGGTGTCAGGTGCAGTATGGATTTATACAGTGGCATAGTAACATTTTACATTACATTTACAATTGCTTTCCTAGCAATTCCTAACATTTAATTTGACCATTAGTGAGGATTGAACATGTTTTTATAGAGCTATTGATTGTGTATTCATTTCTCAGAAGTGATCCTGATTGTCAGGTTGTCAATTGTGAAACTAAAACTGAGAAAATACTACTTTCTCCTAATACAGATACTTTATAAATAGACTATTTAAATGTCAGGATAGTTTTACTTTTACTTTTTAGTCCTGTAGTCTTTTATGTTTTCAGTCCTGTAGTCTTTTATGTTGTGATTTCTGGATGTCATATGTTGATTGCTGTTTGTCATTTTCTTTTTTCTCTACAGTTAAATTTGTATTTCTCTAATCTTCTTTTTCTATTGATTCAAACCTGATATAGAATTCTGCAGGCATGTCTTATGGCTGATGTTATGATTGTACTAAAGAGACTCTTTGATGCTCTTTCAAATAGCTTTTAGTGTTGCAAAATTAACACCTGCAATATGGAAATTTTGGATAGTTTTGTTGATATCTAATTCTAATTATGGGTCAGAAACAGCAGTAACAAAACCAACATGGAGTTGTATTTCACGTTGCCTCCTTGAGGTGTCTCACATCATGGCTTGGAGAAAAGAGCACTTCAACAATCTTAGTCACCTTTTTTTTCTGCTGTGTTTGTGTTACTGTAGCATTTTGTCATGTAGATTTTTACCTCCTGTGAAGCTGACTAAAACATTCAGAACACTTTGTGCAGACCACAGTACCACCTTTAAATATAGCAAGGGTGACATCTTTCCAGGTACAGAGGTAAATATAATGCTTATATGTCAGTAAAGTTTTACTGAAACTCTCATTGAAGGCCTTTGTTCAGATTTTCTAACAACTCTGGGTAACTAATAAATTGCTAACTTCAGTCCATAATTTCAGTAACTGTTTGCCATATTTGGGCAAAATATATGTAAAAAGCTTCCCTTCTGATCTGATGTCTTTGTTATCTGAAAATGAGCTATTTGATTTTGCATTGCTCATTCCTTTTGTAATAAACAGGCTATTAAGTGTTTTGGCTTGAAGAAAGGAACTGGGGTGGGGGCAAAGGGAGTGGAGATCCAAATGTATTGCTTAAGTCATGGGGTGGAACATCTTTCTTTGGTGCATGAAGATCCAGATAAGAAAACACGGACTGGTGAGCGTTAGCTGGTTGGGCAGGTTTGGTGTGTCAAGTGTGGAGTGAATGAAACTTGGAAGCAGAACTGGACCATGGGCCTTCCCAAAAAGATTGGCGGGGAAGTCTCTGAAAGATTATAGTGGATCTGTGGAAACATGGCCTGTAGTGAATTACCGAAGGATGGTAATGAGAATGGCCATTTGCTGAATCATCTAGCCCAGGGTTATATGTTGGCAAGCAAAGGGGGAGTATGTGGAAAATTCAAACCTCACTACTTGTTTAAAGTTTAGTGGATTGTTCATGTTCTTGTTCAGACATGGGATGGGTTAGAAAAATGGTGGAAAGAAAAGTGGTGGACTTAAAAATTATTTTTAAAAATGAGATCAAATTATTAGAGGAGGAAATTGTAATAAACAGGCTATAGAGCGTTTTGGTTTGAATAAAGAAACCGGGGTGGGGAGCCCAGGGCGTGGAGAACCAAATGTATTGATCCTGATTGCTATACCTGAGTTTAGGATAAATGCTTAAGTCATGGGGTGGAATGTCTTCTTTCTTTGGTGGTGTGAGCAACTGCTTACATGCCCAAATGTAAGCAATTTCATGTCAAAAAGAAATATATAAAAGGGGAGGGGAGCCTGGACCAGGTGCATCTCCAGCTAGACACAGCCCTGCCTCAGCCACGTGCCCAGTGCTGTGTACCTTCTTTTGCTGACTTTATTCCATAATAAAAGACATATTTTAAACTCTCCGAATTTTAGTTTCCAGCATATGTTTATAATACTTTCTTTCATTTTGTATTTAAAATATTATACTATCAGTTCAAATCTATCAGTGGGGAATAGGTCAGGTGTTCTTTAACAAGAACACACTGAGATGTAATCGGAAATACATGACAACCTCACTGGCTATAGAGGGCTCATACTGAGCCTGAAGGGTAAGCAGGAGCATCCAGAAGGAAGTGAATGACTTCTTTACACAGGGACCATTTCCCCTTTCTAGAGATTATTCCTGCTTCTGACATCCTCTTGTGCTGCTGCCTTGGGAATACAGGAAGAATTGTGCTGCCTGAAGCACTGGAGAGCATCTGGAACTCCATTCCATGCCCCCCTTCCTGCTGTCACATTACCCAAATCAGTTTGCTTTAGAATGAATTTTTAATAACTGGACATCTGGTTGGTTTGGTTTTGAATATATTTTTCAATCTATTTAGTAAAGGAAAAGAAATTAATCGGGAAACTACCTCAGTTTTTATTTAATAAACCTAAATAATAGATCATATAGCTTCCGAAAATTCTTCATTTATATGGCCTCTATCAATTTTCTATGTAAAGCTTTAAAAATCCTGCCTTTTTATCACTAAAGTTGTGGTTCTCAACATTACTGTCTGCATGTGTACAGAACAATAGAAAGTCTTGGCATAGTTTTCCACTCTTGACAAAAGATAGGAAATGTCTGTCAATTGTTCTGTTACTGCAGGTGGAGTAAACAAATCTTTAGGGAGTCCCTTATTGCTGTAGGAAGTTATTACAAAATGCCATAATAGCAGAAAATATTTACTGAAAAGTTTGGTGGACCTTGAAAGCTGTTCCGCTCACTTAATAAAACTTTTATATATCCTGTTTCAGCACACACTGATGTTGAACAAAGGAAGCATATCAGATCAAATGATTTTTTATTAATTACAAAGCCTAAAAATTACAAAACGTAAGTCACAGAATTCAAATAAGTCTCTTGAGTTGGATTTTTTTTCCCCCCAGACAGCAGTGTAGCCCTCTCCAGTCAAAAAGAGGAAAACCTGCAGTGGCAGAGAAGCAGTGATACAAAGGTGATAGAACGGTAATTTGGCTCCAACAGTGACTTCCACACCTGGATTCTTGTTTGAAAAAATAAAACACATTAACTCTCTTTTGTATTCATGCTCGAGACATGCTACCCTACAGCGAAGTTCTCAGAGCAATCTTTAATTAAATTTTCTGTTGCAGGTATGTACTGTAAAAATATTTTACATTTTCCAAAAAAAGAGCCCCAGTATCAATTTTTGCTAAGCACTTGTATTTTTTATCTTTGAAAGCAAAACCACACATTTAGAAATTTAATCAGATCTTAACTGCAATTAATAATATTTTTCTAATATAATTCACAACAGTGCTTCTCATTTAGCTTTATATAATTTCAGAGAATTCCTGTACACTGTATTTTTCCCAAACAGAACTATTGGAGGGTTTCCAGCCTGCTTCCTCTGAATAATTTGAAAGCAGCCCTGCAGAGAAGGACTTGGAGGTGCCGGTTGACGAGAAGCTTGACATAAGACGGTGATGTGCGCTCACAACCCAGGAGGCCAACAGTATCCTGGGCTGCATCAAAAGAAGTGTGGCCAGCAGGTCGAGGGAGGTTGATTCTGCCCCTCTATTCCTCTCTTATGAGACCTCATCTCGAGTATTGTGTCCAGTTCTGGAATTCTCAACATAAGAAGGATATGGAGCTGTTGGAACGGGTCCAGAGGAGGGCTACAAAGATGATCAGAGGGCTGGAGCACCTTCCATACAAGGACAGGCCGAGAGAGTTGGGCTTGTTCAGCCTGGAGAAGCCTCAGAGCAGATCTTATAGCGACCTTCCAGTACCTGAAGGGGCTACAAGAAAGCTGTGGAGGGACTGTTTACAAAGGCGTGTAGTGATAGGACTGGGGCCATGGGTGTAAACTGGAGAGGGGCAGATTTGGACTAGACATATAAAAGAATTTCTTCCCCATGAGAGTGGTGAGGCCCTGGCACACGTTGCCCACGGAAGCTGTGGATGCTCCCTCCCCGGAGGTGTTCACGGCCAGGCTGGATGGGGCGTCTTCTCCTGGCAGGGAGGCTGGAACTGGATGATCTTTAAGGTCCCTCCCAACCCATTCCGTGACTTTACGATTAACCGCGGCCGCCGCGTTCGGCTTCTCCCCACGCTCTGCCGAAGCCGGAGACCTCGAGACCTGCCGGGAGCTTCCGCCGCCGCTCCGGGAGCAGCTCTGCTGCAGGCCGGGCAGGGCCGGGCCGCTCCCGGAGGATCCCGCGGGGTCAGCAGGCGCGATCCCTTCCTTCGGGGAGCGCGGAGCAAACGGGACTCGCCCGGCAGCTCCCGAGCGCCAGCGCACGGTTCAGGTCGGGGTTTTGCTGCAGCAACCGCGGTTCGCGACGACTCTGATCCACACCGTTCCCCCCGCCCACAGCCGATCGCCGCCCGCCCCGGGGCGGGGCCCGCGCCGCCGATCGGTGACTCGGGGTGCGGCTGCCGCTGCCTGCTTGCTGCCAGCCCAGAGCGATCGCTGCCCGAACGGCCCCCCTCTTGCCGCCCCGGAGCCCGCGCCGCCGCCGCGAGGGGAAGGAGGATGGTGAGGGGCAGCCGGGCCGCCGCGGGGCAGGGCAGCCTCAGGCCCCCCGCCGGGCCGCGGGGCGAGCCGGGGGAGGGCGGGGAGGGCGGCAGCGGCGGAGCGGGGCCATGAGTAAGCAGTTCCCGGGCCGCGCTGCGGGGCCCGGGGCGGCTCGGCCTTCAGCGCTCGCCGGTCCCGCCGGCCCGAGCCCCCGGGGTGGCGGGAGGAGGAGGCTGAGCGCAGAACGGCCCCTCGGGCCTGGGAACGAACCCGGGGCGCGAAATGGCTGGGAAGAAAGCTAGCCTGCCTCTTCTTCCGTGCTTACTTCTTGTGCTAACGGAGTGTGTTTTGTTCGTTCCAGTTTCGCAACCAGTATGACAACGATGTCACGGTTTGGAGTCCACAGGTAAAACCTCATTAAGATTATTAATAGGCTCCTTGCTTGCTTTTCTGTTTTCCCTTAACTTCTGCAGCGGTGGTATCGCAACACCATGCATTGTGCTCAGATGCCTAAAGTTTCCTACAGTCTGCTCCCTTCTGTGGGTTTCTAGAAGGCCGTTAGTGCTGCTCTGAGCTGTCACCTCAGTGGTGCTTAGGTGGGCCCTGTCACCTCACAGTCCTTCAGGCAGTTGTTTTATGAATGTACCTGTGAGGTACAAAACAGATGCTATAATGTAATCTAGAGGGACCTGGACAGGCTGGAGAAGTGGGCCTGTGAGAACCTCACAAGATTCAACAAGGCCAGGTGACAGGACCTAAATCTGGGTCAGGGCAATCCCCTATTAGAATCATAGAATAACTACATGACGGAGGATGATGTGATTGAGAGGCGCCTTGCAGAGAGGGATTTGGGAGTGCTGGTTGATGAGAAGCTTGACATCAGCCAGCAATGTGCGCTTGCAGCCCATGAGGCCAATCATAGCCTGGGCTGCATCAAAAGAAGCATGGCCAGCAGGTTGAAGGAGGTGATTATATCCCTCTGTTACTCTTTTGTGAGACTTCATCTGGAGTACTGTATCCAATTCTGGAATCCTCAACATAAGAAGGATGAGGGGCAATGGGTATAAACTGGAGAAGGGCAGATTCAGACGAGACATAAGGAGGAATTTCTTCACCTTGAGAATGGTCAGGCCCTGGCACAGGTTGCCCAGGGAAGATGTTGATGCCCCATCCCTGGAGGTGTTCAGGGCCAGGTTAGACGGGGCCTTGGGCAGCCTGGTCTAGTGGGACATGTCTCTGCTGATGGCAGGGAGGGGGTGGAATTAGATGATCTTTAAGGTTTCTTCCAACCCAACTCATTCAATGCACGCAGTTTTTGCTGCCTTTAAGCCCCTGTTTGAAGCACTGTACCTGCATGGTAATCCAAAGCACGGAATATGAGATACTGATCTTTGTAGTATAAATTCACAGATTTTAGTTTTCTAAATTAAGTCACAAACATCCCCGTTGGATAAATTCCACATATAGAGATTATAATATTGAGAGTAAGAATGTGAAGTGGTTAAACACCTTATAATTTTGTGATGTGGTTTACATTGTGCTTCAGTTCTGAAGTGCTTGCAGCTGTGTCCCTAGTATCCTGTGGTGTAATATTAGGGAGATTTCACACTATCTGTATTTAAACTTCCATAGAGATTTGCACTTGAATTTGAAATGTTATTACCACTGCAGTTAGCAGCTGCAGGGCATGCACAGTAGAAGTGAACATGTTGACTACTGGGACATAGGCTGGCCAGCTAGAGTTCAGAAAGTTGGCTACTTTATCCTCAGTGGTTGCATTAAAAGGATGTTGCCTTGTTTTCCCATAAAGCTCCTAACTGCCTTTGCAGAACTTGTGGGGACTTAAATGTCTTCAAGACCTCTACTCTTCTTTCAGACTTCACTGCAGTTGACTAACAATTTGTTCAGAAGTTACTAGGGAATGGATGGTGAGACATAACAATTGCATAACACTCATTTCTTCAGGAAACTCGATTAAAAGTGAAGTGTCTAGCTTCAGCTGGAAGCTTTATCTTTGAATCATGTTGGGTCAGATACTGATTCCACTGAAGACAATAACAAAAGTCTTGTGACTCTTATAAAGTCAGGGTTATTCACCTTTTCTCTTTGGTTTCCCTATTTTTTTTGTATGCTGTAGTGAGTGTCTCAGAGAGGGACAGATTTATGTGGGTTAATGGTGAGGTGTTAGTGAAAGCTAACTAAGGAGATCTATTGCTTGCAGGGTTAAGCTGTGTAAACAGTCAGAGGATTAACTTTAAAATGATTACATTTTTATTTTATTCTGTAGGGCCGAATCCATCAAATAGAATATGCCATGGAAGCCGTGAAACAAGGCTCAGCGACTGTGGGACTGAAGTCGAAAACGCATGCTGTTCTGGTTGCTTTAAAGGTAACTTCAAAACTCTGTACTTGGGACAATAATGCTAATAGAAAAGTTTTGGTTTGATATATTATTTTTGTGCAGTCTGAACTTTCATGTGTAATGTAAATGCAATCCAAGTTTCTCTTTGGTCTCAGTGTAGAACTGTGAACATTTTCAGTACCTATGCATTTTTGCAAAATGGGGGAGTAGATGAATGAAAGTTGTTTTTTTTTTTAAATAAAGATCTGTTCCTCCTTTTTTATTTTCTTAATTAGTTATTAATTACTAAAGCTATTTATTTATTTTCCCAAAACTTGAGTGCCTCTTCCTTTGTTCTGACAGTCTTCTCCTGAAGTGGAATCAGGTTTTTCTCATCTTCTGTTGCAAAATTTATATTTTATTATTATTATTATTATTGTTTCATGATCATATCCAGTTATTGCTGTAAATATTAGCAGACTTCTCCGCGGTGCTTGGCAAACTGTTGGTCTGCCACATAGCTTTCTCTTTTTATGCACAGAGAGCACAGTCTGAGCTGGCGGCTCATCAGAAAAAAATCTTGTACGTTGACAACCATATTGGTATTTCAATTGCTGGACTTACTGCTGATGCAAGACTCTTGTGGTGAGTGTATTAGTTGTTGACATACACAGTTCTGCAACAACGAGTGAAAGTTCATTTGTAGACTATTGGGAATGAAATGTTATGGTCGGCTAAGGATTAGTCTTGAGTTACTGCTCTGTTATACTATGCCAAAGACCTCAGCATGAAATTCTGGCGGATTTTTAACTAGTTGGCAGAAATACCATTTGTTTGGCCCAAAATTTTGCTCTTTGGTTTTGTTACTAGTAAGACAGTCCTGTCTGATTTCCTCAGCCTGATGAGGTTTCCAAGAAGTCTGAGAAAATGCTTCACTTACTTCCCTCTAGCAGCTTCTTCTGTGTACCCACATTTAAGAAAGCTATTAAAAACATATACTGCTGTATGTGTCGGCTTCGGAGGGGCTTGCATTTTGTTGCTGGCCACAGTTTTAATCAGATAAGGTGAATGTACATGGAATGAGCAACATTCATCAGTTTGATAGGATAGGACAAAAAAGGGGCATAGGGAGAATTTTTAAAATAAATTTTAATTTATGTAATGTTACAAAGAAGTGTTACCATGTAACTGTGGCTTTTTTTCCAGATGATGTGTCTGTTGCCTGTGTGAACTTTTACCTTCTTTGCATTTGTATGGCTGAAACACCATAGTACTTTTTCAAACCTGTGGTCAGCTGTCTAAGTAACAATTATAGTTCATGATGAAATCAAATTAGGTAACGTCTTTGACTGTTTTCCTCAAAAAGCAGAGCTGAAAAAACGTTACTTTAACAGTGACAAACATTGAGACATAAATTCATTGTGATATTCATCTATGCATTTGTTTGACTTTTTTTTTTGGTCTCTTTTCCTCCTAGCAATTTCATGCGTCAGGAGTGTCTGGATTCTAGATTTGTGTTTGATAGACCTCTTCCAGTTTCTCGCCTAGTGTCACTAATTGGAAGCAGTATCCTTTTCTTCTTTATACTTATAAAGCTTTTATAGCTTTTCACTGGTTCATGTAATTATATTCACGTATCACAGCTTAAAAGTCACAATACATTGAAAAAGTTAATATGAAGTTAATTTTTTTTATTCACATTGCTTTTGTATTCTTTCAGAGAACATCCCATAATATGCCTTGAGCTAGTCGAGAAGCAATGAAGCACTATAGAGTGTTTAATGTAGCACTTTCTTACTGTTGTACAGCCCCATGCCTTTGGAAGTGGGTGAGGAAAGATGGCTGTGCTGGTCAAACCATGAGTGGTAACTGGATCGCAGCTGCTCGCTCAGATGCTTTTTCTGTGGCAACTTCTCTCTGTGTGGATCACAGGTCTTGTGTTCTGTTATCAGGTACCTAGAAAAAGTTCAAAAGGATAAGAAATTAAAGGAGACTGTGCAGCATTAGGTGAACTGTTTGTATGACTTGCTTGAATGCACCACTCTTATTTCAGAAAAGCTAATTGCTAATTTTTTTTCTGGAGAAGAGGGAGTTGCTATTCCAAGTTAGTCACAAGATCTATTTTGTGTGAACCTAATCATCGGTCCTGCAAAATAGTTTGAAGATTGTATGATGACACTGGTGCATCTATGCTTGATTTAGGAAAACTTTTTGGGTGATGAATGTGTTGTTTTGAGATTATTTCCTTAGCTTACTTAAGAAACCCAGATACCAACGCAGCGTTATGGCAGAAGACCATATGGCGTAGGACTGCTCATTGCAGGTTATGATGTAAGTAAGCTGTGCTGGTTACTGCTGATCTAAAAGAATATGTGCTTAATGAAGTTTTATACAGCAAGTAGACGTTAGGAGGGGAAGATAGAAGGGAGAGGTGGACTCATCAAAATGCTCTGAATTAGGAAATCATTTTCTGTATGTTACCCTAAAACATAATTTGAAAACTGTTAATTAATAGCTAATCCTCCCTGTGCTTAGAAGTTGTATATTTCAGCACTGTAAACCTAATTATTTGAAGGTTAAAATGACATACTGAAAAATTAGAATTGTTTGTGTTTTAAGGAATCAAAAATTTGATTCCATGGTGGCAGTGATTCTTTCATTATTGATAACAGAGCTTTACAAACAATTATTTTAAATACCTTTTATAAAAAATGAGTGTAGATATAACCATTGGTGCCTCTCTTACTTAAGAACAACAATTTGCCTAATACAGCACATGCAAAATCTCTGCCCTGAAGATTTTTGACATGAGGAAGGTTGAAGGAGATTGTCCTCTTGCCTGAAGTCTTGCAAGGCATAGTTAAGCCCACAGCAGGTTTTTATTTTTATGCAGATAAGATGGAATGGGCATAAAATATTTACTGCAAGCCATGAAGCAGGAAGCACAGTACAGTTTATAGAATAGAAAGGAGAACAGTTTTGATGCTTCCTATCCTGCCTATGGAAACCCTGTGTTTCAATGAACAAAGTGTAAAGAAAGTTTGTGTGTTTGGTTTTGGGGTTTTTTTTGGTAGATTATTGCACTTTTTTAATATACAGCTTTTAAAGAATTGTATGAGAACAGTGATACAATAAGCAATATAAAATATATTTATGTGCATACATATAACGTATTATGAAGCAGAAGTCTTTTAGAAAATATCATGTGTTCCAGCAGCAGACTTGGTGTGAATGTATACATTTGTTTTGTGTTCTGTGGGGATTTTACCCATTTTTGTAGGATATGGGTCCTCACATCTTCCAGACTTGCCCTTCTGCAAACTATTTTGACTGCAAAGCAATGTCCATTGGTGCTCGTTCACAGTCAGCGCGAACTTATTTGGAGAGGCACATGACTGAATTTACTGAGTGTAAGTAACGAAACCTTGTCTATCTAATAGTATTCATCAACTGTGCAGTTTTATTTGTTGCTGCTGCTATGTTATTTTTGTAAGTAAGATAGGAAGATAATCTTGGGGGGTCAAGTTTGACAGAAGTGTAAATCTGCATGTGATAAATTTGTAGATAAATGTTACAAATCTTCACATCTAACATGTGGATGCTTATTTCATCTAATAAAAAAAAAGGTTGTGCTCAGAAAAGCAGAGAAAGTAAAAACCCTCTTCCCTGTTTAACCTAAAGAAAGTACAATTATTTTTCTATTGGGGTAGGGATAGTATGTCAGGGGAAATATTTCAGTGGTGCATTTAAAATGGTGAATTTATTTTTAAATGAAATAATGAGGCTACTGAATAGCCGCTTGTGGAAAAGAAAACTTGGTTATCACTGCACCAGAAGCAAGACAGGTGCCCAAACTAGATGCATTCAATATCAGACATAGGGAGAAGCTGGTTTCTTGATGTGTACTTTTTAACCAAGTCTGTCCTTTACTAGAAAGGAGAAGAGCTCTGAAAGTCAGTAGCCTTGCTGGATTCTCTAGTTGCCAGCTAGGAATGGGAAGAAGGGGAAACTGGTGTCTAAAGATAATACCATGTAATTTGTACATGTCTTTCTGATATCATTTTAAGGTAATCTAAATGAGCTAGTTAAACATGGACTGCGTGCCCTGAGAGAGACTCTTCCTGCTGAACAGGATCTGACCACCAAGGTAAATACTAGGCTTCCTTAAGAAGAAATTTCACTGCAGCAGTTATTACAAATCACTGTGACAAAATTCATGTAAAATATGGCTGTCACTGAAATTTAGAAGCTGAGCGTCTTTAATTCATGTCAGCAGTTTATCTCCAGTGTCCTTAATTATATCAGATCTAATTTTCTTAGCAGAAATTATACATTAAATAAGACATTGTTTTCCTGATGGGTTTATTCTATTTTAAACTTTTATCAGTGTTGAAGAGGCATTGCATGCAACTAGAATCACAACTTTGCGTTCTAAGGCCAGTCAGTAATTCACCTGGGAGGTGAGAGAAAATAATGCACAGTTGATTGATCCAGCATCAAAAATTGCAGAAGTTTCTGACAATGAATCGAGGAACTGTTGAATGAGAAAATAGTAAGCAGATACATTAGTTTGTGTTCTGCTTGTGGCTGATCTGTGTACTTTCATGCTTAAATTTCTTTATACTTAGCCATTTTCATTTTTTATAACTCTTAAAATATTGAAAACACAAAAGATTAAAATAAGTGGGTTTTGGAAATTTGTGTGTTATTAAAAAGAAAACAAAAATTGGAAGAAATTGAAACCCGTATCATGGTTTTACTTCCAAGATTTTGAAACATGATAGAGTTTTGTAGAGTATAAATCTTACTTGTTTTCCTTTTCTGGTACCATCTGCCAAAGAGGGTGTCTCAAAATTTCCTTACAATGAGACTGTCGCAGGAGGGAACTGTCACGTTTCACAAGCAGGAGTTGTGAAGCCACAGAGTTAAGTGGAGAAAACTGATTCTCATTTCTTTCAAAACTTTACCTGACAGAATGTTTCCATCGGAATTGTTGGCAAAGACATGGAGTTCACCATCTATGACGATGATGATGTAGCACCATTCCTAGAAGGTCTTGAGGAGAGGCCACAGAGAAAGGTCTGTAGTTTAGATATAAATCAATAGACTTTGTTGAAAAAGTGTTTTGTGATATATGACCCATTACATTTATGTTGGCAACATTTAGTTTGACTATGATTAGAGGGCTGGAGCAACTCCCTCATGAGGCTAAGAGAGTTGGGTTTGGTAAGTCTAGAGAAGAGAAGGCTCTGGGGAGACCTTATAGCAGTTTTCTAGTACTTAAAAGCACACAGAAAAGAAGGGGAGGGGCTGTTTATAAGGGAGTGCGGTGATAAGACAAGAGGTAATGGTATTAACCTGAAGAGGGAAGATTTAGATTAAATATTTGGTAGAAATTTTTTCTGGTAAGGGTGCTGAGGCACTGGACCAGGTTGCCCTGAGATGTTGTGGATGCCCCATCCCTGAAAGTGTTCAAGGCCATGCTGGATGAAGCTTTGAGCAACCTGATCTAGTGGAAGGTGTTCCTGCCTATGCCAGAGGATTGGAACTGGATGATCTTAAAGATCCCTTCCAATCCAAACCATTCTATGATTCTGCTGTTCTAATAGAGTTTTAGGAATGTTACTTTTAAATTTGAAGTTATTCTATGAAAACAATGCACTTTTAGCTGGAGACTAAGATGCTTAATAAATCAATTTATCCTGAACTGGTGACAGGCATTTCTAATGTTGTCATCTTTCATCTGTGATCAAGTAATGGTTTTCATCTTTTTGCAACGGAAGTGGCTACATATGTTTCTCTCTCCTTAGCCTCCTGTTTACCAGTTCTGTCCTGCTTCATGCCTAATTTGGGTAACAGTGCTTTGGAAGCTGTATTTACCACTTGTGATGCTCTAGGAGAATGCTGATTTTGTTAAGTGATGTTTTCTGTTCTGCTATAATATATATTTTTCTTCTCTTTAAGCCTGCTCCACCTGCTGATGAACCTGCAGAAAAGGCAGAGGAGCCAATGGAGCACTAGATGGTGGATGAGTTCCTCAATGTTAACATATGTCTGATTATCCAGGAACATTTATCCGTTTGCTGGTAACTTTATCCTCATATTATTGTTCTAATACATTCTGAGGATTACTCCTAAGAAAGAAAGAAACCAACCCACCTCTCCTTAAAAGGTAGACAGAAGGTCATACTTGGGTGTTTCCTTTGACAAGAAAAGCAAAATCATTTTCTAAATAGTACATGATACTGTTTTTTTAATGAAAAGCATACTGTCTTTAACTTGTAAGGACAAGTGGAAATAAATTGCTTTCTTGGAATCTGCTGTGGGTTTGTTTTTTTTTAAACTGAACAAACAACTCTTCAGACACTTCTGTCACAGCAAGGTGCCCTTGTATATTTGACCATTTGTGAGACTGAGAGTTTTACTTACTGTTTGTGAGTGTGGTGCTCTTAGAAACTGTCAAACTGAGGGGACTTCAGGATACTTAGTAAACTACAAATGAGTTGTGTAACCAACAGGATGCAATGTGTTTCCCTATGTTGTCTTGTCATTGTCTCAAACTCAACCTGAAGAAACATTTCTGTTTACGAGTGTTTACCAGAAATATTGCTGGCTGAATAAGTGTGAAGCTGCCATCTAGCTTGTCCTTTGGCAGTGTGCAGTGTGAGTGCTCTGCTTTAGAAAAGCTCACCTCATCTGAGACTGAAGAGCTTTTAGCTCATTAATGGTGTAAATTTAAGTAACGAGAGAAGAAGGCAAAATTCCTGTTACAGGTCATCTGTGCGATTCTGTGTTGCTGTTGAACAAGCAGGCTCTCCAGGGTTTTGTCCCGTCAGCTTCTTCGGCACAGCCTGATGGGGAGGTACTGAAGTGCCCTTTGGGTTTCAAGCTGAATGTTGCAAGATTCGGGACTGACAGTGACTTCATTTAGGGGCATCTGGCAGGGAAGCCCAGTGTGTCAGCGCTTCCTGGGTGCAAAACAGGTGTGAGTCTATGTTTTAAGGAAAATGAGTTCACTGTTATATTTTTTCGTTTTCCATGTTGGATTGTTCTTTTAATTAGTCTCATCAGTGAATACATTGACCAGGATCTCATGCCCATATTTGAGTCCACCCAAAACGTTGTTTCATATCCTCTTGATGTACCTTAAAAAGGGAGAAAAAACACCCAGACCTAAAAACTTTCATCTCGTATTTATTAACCAATAAAGCATGGTACTGTTTTGAACAGGCTTTAAATCTCTTTAAAGAGTTTAGTCATGAAAATATTAACAAAAGAATAATGTCAGAGCTGTGCATTTAGTTAAAAGCACTAAACTAAGCTGCTTTTAATTCTTGTTCTGGTTTATTATGTTTTTCTCCATTTTTTTAAATTAATATTTTTCCCCTGTTCTTTTTGTGTTTCCCCCCTCCCACTTTATTAGTCCTGCCAAACTAACCTGATCACCAAGGACTACTGTGTTTGGTTCTGGGCCCCTCACCACAAAAAGGGTGGTGCACAACAACTCTATGCAGAGCTACAGACTGGGAGAAGTCTGTCTAGAAAGCTGCCAGGAGAGGGACCTGGGGTTGTTGGTTGACAGCAGACTGAACAGGAGCCAACAGTGTGCCCAGGTGGCCAAGGCGGCCAATGGTATCCTAGCTTGTATCAGAAACGGTGTGACCAGCAGGTCCGGGGCGGTTATTCTCTCTCTGTACTCAGCACTGGTGAGATTTAGGCTAGAGATTAGGAGGAAGTTTTTCACAGAAAGGGTCACTGGGCATTGGAACAGGCTGCCCAGGGAGGTGGTTGATTCACCTTCCCTGGAGATGTTTAAGGTACGGGTAAACGAGGTCCTGAGGGACATGGTTTAGCGTTTGATAGGAATGGTTGGACTCGATGATCCGATGGGTCGCTTCCAACCTGGTGATTCTACGATTCCTCTCCCCGTTTCCCTCACGCGCTCCCAAGTTCTAGCCCCGCCCCCTTCTCAGCTCAAGCCGCGGCGCTGACGTCACTTCTCTCGGGCCCGTGACGTTTTCCCGCCTTCGTGGCGCTCCGCGCGCGCCCTTTCCCGCCAGCCCGCGCGGCACGGCCGTCGCGAGGCGTGTCCCGCTCGGGCCACCGTACGATCGATGTGGCCCGGGGAGGGCGTGGCTCCACGTCAGCCATCGCCGCGGGCAGAGCTCGGAGCTGGGGCCCGACTGGATCGCACGGGGCTGTAGTGGCAGCGGGTGCGGAGCCTCGCGCCTTCGGGCCTCGGCGGGGGTGAGGGGGAGCTCAGGGCAGTGCGGGACGTGGCGGTACCGCCGCTCCGCTGAGTCCCGAGGCCTCAGGGCCCCCAGCGCGGCCGAGGGGTCGGGGGTTGGGAATCACTGGGAGAACGGAGAGGGAAATCTTGAAGCGGCTGTAAATTTACTCGTGTTTCTTTAATACGCGTTTTTACGTTTTCCGTTGCACCTCCATGAAGTGATGTTTTCTCCGGATTTTGGCTCATGAGGTTTCCCAAGGGTGTTGCTGGAGAGCAGACAAGGCTTTTTTGTCTTCATGCCTTGTACTAGCTCCCTAACTTTCTGTTCCCTTATGCAGGTGGTGGGAAATTTTACTGCTGAAGCAGCAGTGTAGCGCCTGCTCCTCTGTGGGATTCTCGGTAAGATCCAGCTCTGGTTTTAAGGCTTAGTGCTTTGTAGTAGAGGACCCTTGGCAATGCTTCTCCCTGCCAAGCCTCTCAGCTTTTTTTTTTAGGAGAGTTGTTTTTTGCTGCTGCTTTTCACAGCTTAAAGTACACTGCACGTTTTCACAGAATCCTGGAGTATTTTGGGTTGGAAGAGACTTTAAAGATCATCTAGTTCCACTCCCTGCTGCCCAAGGCTCCATCCAACCTGCCCTTGAACACCTCCAGGGAGGGGGCAGCCGCACCTTCCCTGAGCAACCTGTGCCAGTGTCTCACCACCCTCATTGTGAAAAAATTTCTTCTAAATCTACTCCTTTCAGTTTATTTATAGCCATTTTCACGTTTCAAATGTCCATTTGACTGTGATTTTTGAGAAATTCTGCGGTTCACATCTTTGTACAAGCAAAGGTACCTGGTTGTCTTTTTGCACAGATTTACTTTACAGTCTGTTTGAGTTGTTATTGAAGATGCACATGCTAGGTGCAGGGTTTGAGGCAGGAATTCTGTGTAAAAGTATGTAAAAAGCTGCTACTGAGGAAAGAAAATCATCGTATTTCTAAAAATGAGCAGGAGTTATTTATGTAGATATTTGTAAACAATGAGTTGATCTAGTTTTGAAAAACATAGAATTCGTAACTGAAAAAGTTGGGTTTTTTTTAAAAAGCTGTATGGAAATTGTTTGGGTTTTTTTTATAGTAGTACTTGTAGTATTGTTTTGATTGTGTTACTTTCTTGTGTCAGAAGAGGCTGCAGCCCAAGTTAGCACAACCACCTGCTTATAGTTCAGCCTGAGGTTCTTCAGGTGTCTGATGAGAAAAGGGGCTTTGGACCCAATAGCAATTTGTGTGCATCTCAGCTGTTCACTCAAACACTGCATCTCCATGTCCCACCTTCCCTTGTCTTTACTCAGCACTGTATTCGTGGTGGTGCTTTTACCAAGACTGGGAATAGGTGGTTTTTAGGCTGTTAGATTTTGTTTGGTTTCTTTACTGCTTTAAAAATAATGTAGAGTTTCCAGCATTTGCATCTCAAAAGTTGTCTGCACGGATACAAGAGATGATGTGTGGTAGGAGCTGGTGTCCTCTGACAAGAACATTTTAAACTTGCATGTTACTCAAAGCTTTGGAGCTTGGAGGATCTAAAGGTCTTAAAAGGACTTAAAACTTAGAAAATTGATCTGCAGTGAAAGCATAGCATGGAGTTGAAGAGCTTAGTGTTTTTATCTTTTACATAAATCAGGACCTTTGGGAATCAGTTTGCTTGGTTCTGTTGGCTCTATTAATTAGTTAGTAATCATTATTATATAAAACAAGTGTGTGCTTTTACACAATATTTGACTAACGTGTAGTATTATAATATAAAGTAAAAAGCCATCTTTCTTGTTTTAATGATTTGTTACTTGGTCTAAGACTTCAAGAAAACTAATAAGCACTGGTGAGACCGCTCGTTGAATACTGTGTGCAGTTCTGGGCCCCTCACCACAAGAAGGATGTTGAGGCTCTAGAGTGAGTCCAGAGAAGAGCAACAAAGCTGGTGAAGGGGCTGGAGAACAGGCCCTATGAGGAGTGGCTGAGAGAGATGGGGTTATTTAGCCTGGAGAAAAGGAGGCTGAGAGGAGACCTTATTGCTCTCTACAAGTACCTGAAAGGAGGTTGTAGAGAGGAGGGAGCTGGGCTCTTCTCCCAAATGACAGGGGACAGGACAGGAGGGAATGGCCTCAAACTCCGCCAGGGGAGATTTAGGCTGGACATCAGGAGGAAGTTTTTCACGGAAAGGGTCATTGGGCATTGGAATAGGCTGCCCAGGGAGGTGGTTGATTCACCTTCCCTGGAGGTGTTTAAGGTACAGGTAAACGAGGTCCTGAGGGACATGGTTTAGTGTTTGATAGGAATGGTATGACTCGATGATTCGATGGATCTCTTCCAACCTGGTGATTCTATGATTCTAATAGCAATAAAAGCACAGAGAAAAGAATTTTTCTGTGTTTTTTTGACACATTTTCTGTAGAACACACAAAATTGCTCATTTAGTAAAAAGTTATAATTCTTTTTATTGTGCTTGTCAGTCTGGTATCATGTTGTCAACTGAGCAAGCTCAAACTTGAGCATTTTTCATTACTTAAATAAAAAGTTTGATATGATCCTTGATGTCTATTACGTAAGAAAGAAACAAACTTAAGAATGAGGATTGAGCTTAATTGTTATTTTTGTTATCTGAACTGTTAGCTTCACAGCAACTATGATAGATGTAACATTCTTTTTACTGTAAAAGTACTTTTCTCACTGGGGTCTAGCAGAGCAGTTTGACAGTAGAGATGAGCTGGTCTGAAGATCCTGGGCATGGGAAAGGGCAGTCCTGCTTCCTTCTCCGCTATGTTGTCTTTTCTCCCATCCTTGATTTCTGCTCTGTTTGATCTCATGCTCATCTTCAAAGGTTCCTTCGTAGGCTGATAAAACATGTTAAGCAAGTAAGAAACTCCCCTCCCCCCTCTTTTTGTGATATTTTCCAACTGATATTGCAGCTTGGGTCAGTTCACCTGGAGGCACACAATACTGCTAGGAAGGTAGTAGGAATATATAGCCAGAATCATGGCATGAGGAGATGAGGGAAAAGCTACTGCATCTCTTCAGCTGCCCATACACTTCTGTTATCTCTGACTGTCCCTAAGGACTGGGAAGGTTTCTTGAATTTGCTTTATTTGTCTTTGGGAAGTTTCTTGTTTGTTGTCTGGTTCTAACAGGATTTTTGTAGCCTAACAGAACATTGAGAAGAATTTTATGTGTGGCCTCTGAGGAAACCCAGCAGCCCCTTCAAATCATTAAGTCAGTTGCAAAAACATTTTTTGTTTGTTTGTTAATAAAATCTGTCAACTTCGAGATAGCTTTGTTTACTTTCTTTTGTTTGTTTTTTTAGGTTGTCTGATATTTCTGTCAAAATATTTTTTCCATTGAGAAAACTTCTATAACAAAGAACCATGACGGCTGCAGAGAACGTGTGTTACACGTTAATTAATGTTCCAATGGATTCAGAACCACCCTCTGAAATCAGCTTAAAAAATGACCTAGGCAAGTAGTGGATGATGATTTGAAGGATGCTCCATCTTATCTGAATTATTCTTGCATTTTCTTATTGTATCTTTCTTAGAATATTGTTTACATTTTATAGATTCAAAGAAGGTCAATTGGATATTTGTTTTGTTTTGTTGATTTTTGAAATATGTACGTTCCCCTGCTTGCTGTGTTTTGAGAAACTTCATGTATGTTTTGGGTTTTCCCCCCCCTCAGTCTGTGCCAAAATTTGAAATCCATTTCTGTTTTTCTGTCTGAAGTAATACCTTTCTGGGCTTAGACATGTTTATGTAATGCAGTGATAAGCAACAAGTTGTCTTATTGCTTGTTCTATGCGCTACTGCATCTTGCTGGCAGAAATGGTGGTGTTACTATTTAGTATTTGTATGACAACAGACCGCCGCATTCTTGTATCCTGTTATAAAAGTCTGTTACATTTAATTATTGAAACAGTCATGCAATTTGTTGAACACCATTAATTCCAATATGTTGATCCTAGAATTAAGTCCAAACTCTGTGCCTATTCTTTAAATATCTCTTTCTTTGTCTTTATCCTTGTAATAGAAATAAGAGTGTGAATTTTATTGGTATTCTGTATTGCACTCCTCCGAGGAGGGTTGCATCTTCTAACATTGAAAATCAGTATTCTTGTTAAACTAACTGCAATGAGTTACCTTACCTGATTTCCTAATTACTGTGTTTTTTTTTTTTCTTGATTCTTCTACTCTCTCTAGAAAAAGGAGATGTCAAGTTGAAGACAGAGGCCTTGAAAAAAGTCATCATTATGATTCTGAATGGTGAAAAACTACCTGGGCTTCTGATGACCATTATACGTTTTGTACTGCCTCTCCAAGATCATACCATCAAAAAGCTGCTGCTTGTCTTTTGGGAGATAGTGCCAAAGACCACTCCAGATGGCAGGCTTTTGCAAGAAATGATCCTTGTTTGCGATGCATACAGAAAGGTAGCCCATTATTTGTTACACTTCTTGTGTTCATATACTGGGTCCTCACAGAAAGTGTAGTTTTATGTTATTTAATATGTGTATAAAAATGACTTATGCTAAGCATTGCCTTCCTAACAGTTTTGTCTCAGTGCTTCAGAGCTGGATAATTGTACATAACTAGTAGACCTACTACCAAGGGTTTTTTCTGTGTTCTTTTACTGTTACAACTTAACAAGAATATAGTGCTTTTCATTTCTGAGTCAGTGAACCTTGAATATGAAGGGTGACCTAATTGCCATCTTTGTAGTGTCTTGGGGCAAGCCATGGTATGTAGGAGGACACTATTTTTGGAATAAGTTCATCGTGGTGTGTTTGGAACGCTGCTTCACAGTGATAAGGTCCTTCAGCTTCTTTGTGAATGGATGGGAAGCAGATGAACCAATACACTCTAGAGGTTTGTATCCAGTGCTCAGGAATGCCCACAGGCATCCAACTGTCACAGCCCTAGTAATCAGAGGAACACATCCAATACAGGAACAAAATCAGTCAGGCACTGTAAGTTTTGCTGCACAGAAATATGTGTTCTTAGAACACTGGTATTTCGTGAGGTATTTCCTTAGAGCACGGTGAGGTGGTGTTGTGGATATTGGGAACTTGTACCTTTAGAAGTCTTGGTGTGGGAGAACACTAGCTAATGCGCTTGTCTTAGCTTAACAGTTAGACTGAAAAGTCTGGCAATTCGATTATGTTTCTTTTGTAATTTTAGGATCTGCAGCACCCAAATGAATTTATCCGAGGCTCTACTCTCCGTTTTCTTTGTAAGCTGAAAGAAGCAGAACTGTTGGAACCTCTGATGCCAGCCATTCGTGCGTGTCTGGAACATCGTCACAGCTATGTGCGCAGAAATGCAGTCCTTGCAATTTACACAATTTATAGGTAAATGCCAGAAACTATTTAAAGTTAGCTAGCTTTAGTGATCTGGGTAGTTTTGGAGATCTCATAAACATTAATCAGTCACTGATGTGGTGTTTAGGGCTTTGTTTGTTTGCTTTTTCTGCTCTACCTAATAGACTTCTTTGGCAAAGCAAAACATACTGCTGCTACTTTCTCAAATATGACTGGAGTCCTTATGGTGCAGGTTAATTTGTATGAGCAAATACCTTTCTTAAAGATCTAAACATTATTAATAGTAATCTTTGTCCACAACCATAAATATAGAAGAATCCGTGCAGGAGTATGCATATATAAGTTTATTTGAAGTGCAGCATTCTTCATGTACTGCAGTTACATACCAAACATGATTGCGGTTGTTACCTGAATGTTAGCATTGAATAGAAATCACTGATGGGATAATGTTTTAGCTGTTGTGATAACACAGTTTTTAAAGCCTCTTGACTCTTCAAGATTTCAAATACCTACGGAGAAGCTATGTGTCATCATTTTTTGCTTTTTGAAATTTTTGTAAATGTTTGTGTTGAGGATATGTACTTACACCTTAGTTTCTGTTCCGTAACAGAAGTTCTTTTAATAGTGTTTTTTTTTTTTAAAAAAGAAATTTTGAACATCTTATACCTGATGCTCCTGAATTGATCCATGATTTCTTGGTGAATGAGAAAGATGCAAGCTGCAAAAGAAATGCATTTATGATGCTTATTCATGCAGATCAGGTAAGGGTGCTTGTCCTCACACTCATTTGCTTTATGTACTTGAAAAGGGGCTAGGTAGCTGTCAGTTGTTTGTTGGTAGCATAAACTATTTATATTTGTTAAAAACACTTATAGTAGTGTAAAATGTTTGGTAACTGGAAAAGTTAAATTAGGTCTTCAGTGATGGCTTCATTTTAAGGGAGAATTATTGTATTTGATGAAGGCATATATTGATGCTGAAAACTGTAATTAGTTTTGCTAAGTGAACTTAACCAGACTGAGAAGTGCCCTGTTGCCTACTGTTTTGTAGCTTTTGTAGTTACATGAGAAATAAGTAGCAATTTCTATTCAGCGTTTTGGTTTATTTGTTCTATGGGCAATTGCCTTTTGTGCCTCATTACCATTAATTTTGTCTTTTTTTGCCGTCTGTAGACAGAATGGATTAATTTGCTTTTCAGGTTTACAGTGTTTTCATAACTTGTTTTAAATTTCAAATTGGAGGGTTGCATATGTGCTGGTTTGTGTTTTGATTTTTTAAAATGTGTTTTGATCTAAGATATAGCTGACTGAGTGAACTAAGAATAATTTAGAATAATTTTTGTTTTATTTGTATAGGATCGTGCTTTGGATTATTTGAGTACCTGTATTGACCAGGTCCAGACGTTTGGTGACATACTGCAGTTGGTTATTGTTGAACTAATTTATAAGGTAAAAGGGAAATGTTGTGGCACAAAATGTGCATGTTAGATTATATTAGACTGCTTTTAAAAAGGGATAGAAAAATTGCTGGAAAAGGCACTATAGTTAGCTTTTAGTCCATGTCAGGAACATGTCCTTGTTAAGTAGAGCTGAGTAAGATTTATGTCTTGAAGTAATAAATTGCTCAAGCGTGCACAGTATAGAATAATATGTCTCACCTGATTTGCTGTGATATGGACTGTGTATTATCAGACTGTTCTTCCTGGACAGAGCAGTGAATCTGTTACAGAAGCTAGTAAAGGCTATGCCCTTCCTTTTGATCTGAGGTTTTAAGGCCTTGTAGCATTGCATATGGAATGTCAATAATAGCTTTTTAATAGCTTCTGTAATTAGATTTTTACAATTGTGAATGACACTTTTTATTCCCAGAAAATATTGTTAATTTTTGCCTAATTTCCTTCTTGTTGTAAGATAATGGAGTAGTTAAGCTACGTGATTGCTATTTTCTTTCTTCATTATATGCAAACTATGCATTGTTGTTCTTATTTAGGTCTGTCATGCTAATCCATCAGAGAGAGCTCGTTTCATTCGCTGCATCTACAACTTACTGCAGTCTTCAAGCCCTGCAGTGAAGTATGAAGCTGCAGGTACTCTAGTTACACTCTCCAGTGCACCAACAGCAATCAAGGTATTAAAGTGATGTTTTCAGATGTTTCAATAGCCTTTATTGCCCAGGAATGAATACTATATGCTGTAGTTGGTACTTTGAAAGAGAAAAGCCTTTAGTAATATGGGGTGTTTAACACTTCACAGGTAAAACACTGTCTCTTAAAATTGGTCTCAAAAACTGACTTGAGACTGTTTTGCAGACCTGCAGCTAGTGGACTTCACTTCAGCTTTGTAGGAGACAAGCTTGAATACTCTGTCAACTGTTGTACAATAGTTGTTACCAACCTGGAGTCTTGGCATACTTAGCAAAGCAGAGTAAAGCTGAAGATTTGCAGAGTGTGAATGACTTTCTTTATGAATAAACTTTACTCTTTTCAGGCTTGAGTGGAAACATAAAGCAAAGAAGATTTGCATTGATTATGATTTCATGCCGGGTCCCTAGATTTATGTTTGTTCAGCTGATTATTTGAGAGAGACAGACATTTTGAACTTCTATGAAAATTTCAAAAATAGAATATGCAAGTTTAGATTTAGAACAAAACCAGTGTAACTAGTAGTTTCAAAAGATCAGCAGAGTATTAATTCAAACATTTTTCTTAAACGTCATCATTTCTGTTGAGTGGGAGTATTGTACATAGAAACTGTCATTAAAACCATTAAAACAATAGGCTAATGCTGGCAACTATTTTAAGCCAGTTTTGATGCTCTGTTGTGTACTTAAAGGCTGACCCAAGAAATGTATCTGTGACTTTCTTTGAATTTGAAATAAACTCTGTGTATTGTGATCCTTCCTATGTAATAGTTGTAAAGTGGTGGTGCAATTGATGTTTAGAGTGGACCATAGAATTTTAAAGGCTGTTCCTGGATCTATTTGTGTTCCAACTCTTTGAACAGTTGCTTTAATAGTAGAAGGTGTCTTTTTCTGAATTTCTCTTAGAAAGTTGCCACTTTCTCTTCATTGTTACTTATAAAGTGGGTTTGATCCTTCTACTTTTAGGCAGCTGCCCAGTGCTACATAGATTTGATTATTAAAGAAAGTGATAATAACGTGAAGCTTATTGTTTTGGATCGATTGATTGAATTAAAGGAGCATCCCTCCCATGAACGAGTGTTACAGGTATGTGAGCTGTCTCTATTCCTGCAAGCTTATTGAAGGCATTCCTTCCCTAAATGAAAGTTTTGGTTGTTGTGATGTATGGAAAAATTTTCTTCTGAAGTTCAGATCTTCTGTGTTACTAGAAACATACTGGATGGACTTTTATGTTTATGAATTACTGCTTTTATTGTCTGCATAAGAATAAAAAATGGCAAATGCTGACTACTTTGTGAGACTTAAAGATGTAGCTTGCACTGTAGACTTTTATGTAAATATGGAGCATAGTAAATGAATGCTGTGAAGTTCCTAATGCTTAGAATATCTTGCTTATTTGTCAGTATCTGATATGTTATGTATCCAGAAAGTCTCTGAAAATCATTGAGGACTGAAAATTAGAATGGTATGTGGAAGGAGTCATTTAAAGCAACAAAATAGTTAACTTAATAATTATTATTTCAGGATCTAGTTATGGATATCCTCAGAGTGTTGAGTACCCCAGATCTAGAAGTGCGCAAAAAGACCCTTCAGCTAGCTCTGGATCTTGTTTCTTCAAGAAATGTGGAGGAGGTAAAATATGTATCACTTGTTTCATTACACTGCTTTGTATTCTTTGGAAAAATATGGACTTCTTCAATTTTCTTTGATCTTTTCTGCAGCTTGTGATTGTTCTGAAGAAGGAAGTGATTAAAACTAATAATGTGACAGAGCATGAAGATACAGACAAGTATAGGCAGCTGCTTGTTCGAACATTGCACTCCTGTAGTGTTCGGTTTCCAGATATGGCTGCAAACGTTATTCCAGTGGTATGCAAATGTTTAATTATATTGTCATTAAATATATTCTAGCTATACCCAAAACCTAGAAAATAACTGAGGCTGAAGTTTTTCTAATTGTGGGCTCACACAAAGCAATGCTATTTATAATCCCTAAAGAAATATAGGACTTCTGATGCTGTGGCTATTTGTATTCTGAGACTTCATTTTTAAATATTTTTTTGAAGAACACAAGCTAAAGAGTAGCTTTACTTAAAAGTGCAATAATTTTGCTATTATGATATTTGGTAACTGATTGGAATATACTCTAGGTTGCTTGACTTCAGCTTTGTTTAGCAGGAGATCTGTATGTAGTTTTGTTTTTCTGAATGTAGAAGGAAAATACTATTGTACAAACTTAGCTGTGCTATGATTTGTGCTCACATTCACTCTTTTGTGCTAGCTGATGGAGTTCCTTAGTGACAATAATGAAGCAGCAGCTGCTGATGTCTTGGAGTTTGTACGGGAAGCAATCCAGCGATTTGATAACCTCAGACCTCTCATTGTTGAGAAGATGCTTGAAGTTTTTCATGCCATTAAATCTGTCAAGTGAGTCCAAATTGTGATACCAAACAGATATTGGAGCACTCTGTTGCTCACTTGCATTGAATATATATTGCCATTAAATATAGAATCATAGAACAACCAGGTTGGAAGGGACCCATCAGATCTTTACAAACCCTCACACAAAAATAACTGAAGTTGAGATGATCTGGGGGGTCAGTGATTTCTAGGTACAGCTTCCTTCTTGCCTACTTGTACAAAAGATACATTGAGTGTTTGTTGTATCAAGAAAATAAATGCGAATTTCATTTTTATGGTGCAATTGGTAATTCTCTTTCCACTTGCTAGAGGGTAGCATTGTTGATGAAGGCCAGCTGTAAAGCAATTTTCTTGTTAGAACAGTTACTAAGAGATTATTGCAGCAGGAATTTACACTTGTAGGCAACTAGAAATACTGTACATCAATTAGAAGATCCAGTCTAACATAGTCTGGGCTTTGCAATCTGCAAAGCTGCTTTAGTACCTCTTGGGGCTCTAGTAACTTGGCTTTTCTGGTGGATCTGCAAAGGTTAAGTCATATGAAAACTTTGTTTCAAGATACCAATCTGCCATTCTTCCAACACACAGGAAACTGAACTCCATCTCTGTCATCATCCTGTTAAGTAGGAAGAAAATCTTTGAAGTTTTGTGGTTTTTTCATGTGGTTCATTCATGTTCTTGGTTTTTTGTTTTCTCCTGTATGAAAGAAAAATTAGTTTGTCTTAGTTAAACAGAGAGATTACAGCCGACTTTATTCATGTACAGATAGTTTTTTCATTGTGATAATAATGAAATTTAATGTAGTGAATATCAAGATTTACACAGATGGGAATAAATTTAAGTCAGAGAATATATCTCATTTGATAATGTGTTCAGTAGTTTTCAAAGGCTGAAAGGATTATTGTTCTTGATCAAACTTGCTTTCTCTTGCATTTGTCAAGGCTGGTCTTTACCACCTGGCCATAAATCACTTCCCTTGATGTGGTTTGAGTAGATCATGACAGAATGACTTAAGTTACTGTTCTTATCTTAGGATTTATCGAGGAGCATTGTGGATCCTTGGAGAATATTGTAGCACAAAGGAAGATATACAAAGTGTGATGACAGAAGTTCGCAGATCCCTTGGAGAGGTGTGTTTGCTTTGTTGGGCTCTTTGAGATTTTACTGTTATGTGGTGTATTTTCTAAGAAAAAGATACTTTTAAAAAAATGAGTAAGATGCAACAGGGTTTTGAGCACTTCTGATATATAATGGTATGTTCACAAAAAAAAATCTAAAGTAAAAACCAGACTTTTGAATTTGTTACTTTTTTTTTTAAGTAACATACCTGAAACTAGCATGTACTAAGAATAAGTGATACCTGTTAAGAGGGGAAATGAGAAATTCCCCTCTATCGGAAAATTATAATCAACTTCAAGATATGATTTAATTAAATCCACTAACAAAGGAAGAGTACTTTAAGTCTGGATTATTCTGAGAAGGGTGTAAGACAATCTGTCCAATGTGAGCTCTATACATGGGTAGAAGGCTTCTGCGTATATTTCAATGTCTGCTTATCTCCTTGAAGTCTTTCAAAACTGTTGCACTGTAACTGACCTTTCAGATATAAAAACTTTAATAATGCACATAATTTTTATTTAAACCTTCTGCAGATTTTTTGTAATATTAATTGTAACAGTTGTTTCCTATTTGTTTCCAGATCCCAATAGTAGAATCTGAAATCAAGAAAGAAACTGGTGAGCTAAAACCTGAAGAAGAGGTGCCTGTAGGTCCAGCTCAAAAATTGGTGACAGAGATGGGCACTTACGCAACACAGAGTGCTCTCAGTAGTTCCCGACCTACCAAAAAGGAAGAAGATAGGTATTTAATATTTCATACTAGACAAGGAGTGATATGGTTAATTTTCTTTTTAAGTGGTCCATTCTCTCATGCAGGGTTCAAGGCGTGAGGTTATTTCCTGTTTTAAGGTTTTATTGCAAGTAGATGAGATCCAATAGGAAGTTGCTTAGGATTTGTTATCAAAGCTTACTGTATATCAAAAAGGATATCATTAATTATGGTGTTAATTAGGATTATTATCCTAAATTCTACTTGTTTGTTTATATATGAGTCCCCTGACAATTTTAATTGTATACAGGGATGTTACCTTTCAATTAAAACGTTTTTTCTTATCACCTTGAGCTGTTTAATACCTGCTATATTTCATTTCATTGGTAGCTAAAACAATTACTTTATTTCCTCAATTACTGCAGATGGACTACTCCCTCTTGACTAGTCATTATCATCTCAAGAGCTACAATGAAATTATTATAGATTACATTTTCCAATTCACTCCTTGTGTGGAAATGGCTGAGAGACTTGTATATCTATATCTGGGAAACTACTAGTGGGGAAAAAAAAGAGACTTATGAGACTTTTGTTTTGTTTGTACAGTGTGGAGGTTAAGGTATGAAGATAAGTAGTCTAAAGAGCATCATCCAAAACTAGTTTTCTGATTATCACCTGTTTTTGCAGACCTCCGTTACGAGGATTCCTGCTTGATGGTGATTTCTTTGTCGCAGCTTCCCTTGCTACAACTTTAACTAAGATTGCTTTACGATATGTGTCATTAGTTCAGGAAAAGAAGAAACAAAATGTAAGTCATCTATTGTGTTTTCACTGCAGTTGCAAAGAATAGCTCATTGTTGCTTCTTTTCTTTTAAATAGATGCAAAGTGGTTTTAGTCCAAAGTGAAGTGCCAATTATGCAATTGCATTATTTGGGTCACAAACAGGGCCTACTGCTTTCCAGCCACTCTAAATAGATAGTCTCTAAATTATGCTACTTAGTTGCCAAATAACAAGTACTGAAAAAACAAGTAATCTGTTCAGACTTTTTTTCATTTGATTAATGTGCACCTTTTGATAAATATATCACAAATAAACATTTCTGTAAAGCTTTGTAAAATGCAATAACCTCTTCTATTCCCTTACTTTTTCCTCTTCAGTCCTTTATTGCTGAAGCTATGCTGCTAATGGCCACTATTCTCCATTTGGGAAAGTCCTCTCTTCCTAAGAAGCCAATTACAGATGATGATGTGGATCGTATTTCTTTGTGTCTGAAAGTTTTGTCAGAATGTTCTCCTCTCATGAATGATATTTTCAACAAAGAATGCAGGCAATCTCTCTCTCATATGCTGTCAGCCAAGCTAGAAGAGGAGAAACTTTCACAGAAGGTGAGCTATTAAAGTGTATTAGCCTGGAATTATTTGCAGGTGTTCACATTCAGACAGGTCCCAGAAATGTAACCAATTGACTATGTCAGACATAATTTGACTGTGTCTCTGTGCTAAGGAATGGAATTCATTGTGAAATACTGAATATTTCTTTCCTTGCAGAAAGAATCAGAGAAAAGGAATGTGACAGTTCAACCAGATGATCCCATCTCCTTCATGCAGCTTACTGCTAAAAATGAAATGAGCTCAAAAGAAGACCAGTTCCAGCTTAGCCTTCTTGCAGCAATGGGAAACACACAGAGGAAAGAGGCTGCTGATCCTCTTGCATCCAAACTTAACAAGGTAGTGTGACAGTCAGTGTTTTAATTATATAAACTTTGTGCTGTTTATGCACAGCATCAGCTTTGGGAATCACAAACTGGAGCTGACGAACAATGCTGTGCTGGTTGATTAGAAAGAACCAGATATTTCCTGGTTAGGATCGGGAGAAAGACAAAAACCTTTGTGCTTGAAGTTGTTACCTTCTCCATGTGGGACGGGAAGAATTAGGAGGAGACTTAGAGACTGCAGAGCTGATGGGATGTAGAGGAAAAATTAAAATTCTTTGCTAGTCTGAAGACCCCAGTAAGGTTCACAGGGAGGAGTGCAGGGATGTCGCAAACGATTAAGAACTTCATTCTGTCTCTGGCTGCTGTATCCCATTCTCAAGAGCAGTGTATCCTCGTTTCAGTCTTTATACCATTTTTACCTACTGGTCCAAAGAGGGAAAAAATCACTTGATTCATTCATTAATTACAGTTAGAAAGCTAGACTTCAAAAGTCTGGATGAATTCTTTTTACTATGTAAAGTTATTTTAAGTCAACATTTCTTTGTCCTGATATTTCTCAGAATAAATGGAACTTGCATTAATTCAGTTCAGAATACATTTAATCTGGGAAGGTTTTATAATTGTAGCGTTTACACTAGAGGACACATGAAGAAAGGATGCAGTTAAATTTATTTGTATGAGTGGACAATCACTGTGTGTTTAGCTATAAATCAATTAAATCTGTTATTTTGGAAGTTTTATGTCTGAACTTTAGATTTCCTAAACACCACAACTTCTGTAAATACTATTTTATAAATAAAACTTGTGGTGATTCTTTGCAGTGGGGTTTTTTTTTTCAATTTCTGGGGTTTTTTTTTCTCCTTTTTTCTCACTAGGAAGTTAGTTCTGTGAAATTAAAAGCCCTTTGCACACCTGCTTGATTTAGAGGTTTGTATTTGAAAGTAATGCATTTAGTTGTACTCTGTTCTTAGTTTTGTCATCATGTGACAGGATTCCAAGTTATAAACCCGTTTATGAGAAGAAAAATATATTAAATTCTTTTCTTTTACAGGTTACTCAACTTACAGGTTTCTCAGACCCTGTCTATGCAGAAGCCTATGTCCATGTCAATCAGTACGACATTGTGTTGGATGTGCTTGTGGTCAACCAGACCAGTGACACGCTGCAGAACTGCACGCTAGAACTTGCCACACTAGGTAAGCAGTTCTGGTGGAAACATGGCAACTGTGTGGGAGCAGTGAGGTGTTGGGCATCGGCACGCAGTTGTAAGGAGTTCCTGAAATGCTTCTAAATAGTTAAAAATTATGCTAGCTAGTTGACACTTTGAATGGATGCATCTGAATGCCTTTAAAAATACAGTTTTCTTCCAAAAGGTGAAAGAGATGTACCTATTGGGACTGACACTACTATTTGATGATATATGTATGTGACCTGTAGTCACATTTTGAGCTTCCATGTATTCCTTACTAGAAAAACAGCATTCCATTTCCCCTTCTCGCTTTTTCCTGAAATTATGGACAGCGTTTTTTTTATAGACTTATTCTCCTATATGCTGTTACCATAGATCAAGAAGACAGAATCCAAACTTGTATGGAGTAAATGTCAGGCAACAGAAAGCCATCTCTCCTAGGTGGTTGTTGCACTCAGCCTGAACTATTTAAATATAGCATTTATTCAGCTGAAACCATTCCCTGTACTAACAGCTGTACCAGAGCCTTGTTTGAAGAATATTGAGGCTTCATCAGTCTTTTAGGGAAGATGGCAGATAATCTGAGAACAGTAACTGATTTCCTAATCATCTTCCATTTTAGCAGTTGGAAGTTGAAATATATCTACAGCAAACTAGAATGCATATTAATACTTTTGATTGATGTAAATGTGACTGGAGGGTTATAACCTTCTAATATATTGTAAGTCATTTGATCAGACTAATGGTGGAGATAAATAAAACTAATATATTAACTAATAGGTTATACTTTTCTGTTTACCAGCTCAGTAAAGTGGAATTCTGTATTTCCTAATCAGTATCTTCAGATGTACTGCAAAAAGTGACTTGATGCATCACTCTTGCATATAGAGCTGATGCTGTTCATGCTGTGTTCTCAAACTGCACAGTTTGATAGAAATAAAGAGTGTTTCACAATTACTTGCTAAAGGAATAAGAAAAATACATCTATTTCTTTGGAGCAATTAAATTCAAAATCAAGGTGATGCTTTCACCTGTTTATAAATAGCTCAGTGCATGTAATACTGGATGTTGAACTTTCGTTTTGAGATACTTGGCTGTCGGATTAGACACTATGATGTTGTTTGGTGATTAAAACGCAATATAGAATTAACCTTTTCCTGATTGTTAAAAATTTAATACAGCACTCAGTCCAAACCCCATTTGAGTCAGTATTTGTACGTGTTTTCATTGGAGTTTGGGTGAATATACTTAGATATTTACTGAAATTTTTAATGTAATGTATATTATTTTGTCTTGCATATAGCAAACTAAAAAAACCTGACCAAACAAAAAAACCCTCCAAATCAACTTACACCTTTATGGTAGTAATTAGTGCCACTCTGTAGACATTAGATTTGAATGACCAGAAAATAAAAATTGTTCAAAAAGCTAATCTCCTTGTGTACTGTTAACATTCCCTCATCCACGTCTCCCATACAGGTGACTTGAAACTTGTGGAGAAGCCATCTCCTCTGACACTTGCTCCACATGATTTTGCAAACATTAAAGCTAATGTCAAAGTTGCTTCAACAGAAAATGGAATAATTTTTGGTAATATTGGTAAGTAAACAATTCAATGTGCAAAATTAACAACGTTTAGCATTTCTTAATGCTTAATGAGTTTGAAAATAATTAAAACACCTGATCCTAGAAGAAGAAATGAAATCGTCTACAGTGGATGAATATCTTGTGATAACTTTTAAAAAAATTGTATTGCATTTTCTTAAAGCCATAGTAGAACATACCACCTTTAGAATGATTGTCAGCATGACCCTTGAACCCCTTGAATTTGAAATGAGCTAAGCCGCCTTGCCCAAAGGACCAATGCACTTACAGTTCTGTGGCAACGGGATAAAGCACTTGAAGAGGACAGAGGTCAGCAGTGAGATTGAGCAAGTGTTGACTGTTGTTAATTCGGAAGTGGTAACTGAGCACTCTTATGTAATCCAAGTTCACATTTTATATATTAATATGCTTTGTGTTTTATATTGCAGTGTATGATGTCTCTGGAGCAGCCAGTGATAGAAACTGTGTGGTTCTCAGTGATATTCACATTGACATCATGGACTACATCCAACCTGCTTCTTGTACAGATGCAGAGTTCAGACAGATGTGGGCAGAATTTGAATGGGAAAACAAAGTTAGTTGGTTTTTTCTGGGGGGGCTCGTTCATGACATGTAATTCTGTTTCTTCTTTCTATATCATCTGGTTACATTAAGATTATCTCTTGTGATATAAACCTCGTTGAGCATCTGCATTGGATGCTTGTCCCCAGTAACTCACTCTCTTATTTTACCTGTTTTACAACCTTAGTAATGCAGTAACTGGTTTTCTTACAAGAGAGGTATGTGCATTGAACCTTACCTCTTGTACAGAAGGTGTCCAAATTCCTTGGTGATTGCTGTGTATTTCAGCTCAAAGGTGAGATAGCAACAGGTGTAAGTTTTTGCTGAGACTGCAGAATTGGTTTGCCTCTCCAGTTAGGAACTATGTTACTTACTTTTTTTTTTTTTTTTTTCAAATCATAATGTTTTAGGTTCTAGGGGACCTTTTAAACATCATTTAGTTCAAACCCCCCCAACATGGACAAGGACATCTTTCACTTTATTGCCTTGCAGTACAGTCATAGCATACGGAGTATTTATGATGGCTATATAGTTCATCCAACAAAATGGTATATACTCTTAATATTAGAGGATGCCCAAACTGTTTGGTTACAGACATTTTAAAGGGTTTAAGGAAGATAATCTCAGGCACCAGAGCAATTTAAGAATAGAGTAGAAACATTAAAGCAGAATGGGAGGTGTTTTAGGCTAACTGTAGCCTTGTTTGCTACATTTGTTTACATGTGTTCACTTGAGAGTTATCTCCAAGGGAATTTGTAAACAATATATTTTAATCCATAATGTGTGAAGCCTTAGCAATTTGTAAAATACTACTAAAAGATGTGTTAAAAGTCATTTTAAATAATACTCAATATGGGTAAGACATGCAACCTAGAAAGCTTTGTGAGAAAGGAAGTGTGAAAGTGTTTATTGTTGGTTAAATGCAAGTTTTTGGACTACATACCCTTTTTTCTTCTCATACTGACAATGCATAAACTATATTCAGACAAGAAGTATGCTGTTTGCTGTGGAGAGTCTGCAAGTTCAGCAGAGTATCATATTCACTTAATATGTTTTAGAAGTCATGGTTGTAGCATGGAATTCCTGCTCTTTAGTGGATGGTCGGAGGTAAAGGCTTTTTATTATGTCACTGCATAATGTGATTTGGACCCAGCTTACTGAGTGTGGTGTTCCTCTAGGAAATACGTAGTGGCAATCTTTATAGAGCTCTGAAGAAGAGATCATTTCAGAAATGTTCAAGATGCTGATTAAATTAATTGCTACTTTTTCCCTTCTCGAAGGTTACAGTGAATACCAATATCATTGATTTAAATGAATATTTACAGCACATACTGAAGTCAACCAATATGAAGTGCCTGACTCCAGAGAAGGTGAGCTATTTGTTTGAAGACTTTTAGACACTTAGTTCTTGTGCTTTGTTTAATTTGTTTAGCATTTGTTATGAATATTAGGAGACGCTTGATCATAGCATGAAATATTACATATGCTTCAAAATTTGTATATTTGGAAATGCTTGGAAATGAGTAGGAGCAAGTTATGTTATCAAAATTCTTTGTCACTGAATCACACTAACTATTGCTTGCCCAGCTAGAAAATCAGAATGTCTGTTCTAGTTTGTAATATCTAAGCTGTAATACAGATTTGATGGAACCATCTGTTTTCATACAGGTTTCTTTTTCAGTAGCTACAGGTTCCTTCCTCCTTGGTCAAAATTTACCTTTCTTTTGCCAATTTAACCTTTTCGTTGTAAAGCATAATATACAATAGCTATTTGCTTTCGAGATGCAGAATATATAGCAGCTATTATCTCATGTATATCTAGTAGCCAGTATAGGTATTAGCTATTGCTACTCTTTAGCTTCTTTTATGTTCATTAAATCAGATGATAAAATGCCATCCTACCATATTTTGATGAATGTTTTAGATTGCATCTTTCAATAATAATTTTAGAAAATCACTGTTTCCCATTGCATGATTCTCACATTTCAAAAATGTTTTATTCCAAGAAAGACATTTAAATATTAAGTAGAGAGATTTTCCTAGCTATACATAGGATGAATTAAAATGTATTTGAAGGATTTTAGCCTTTTTGAAGAGTTCAAATGTGCTTTCTCTAGGCCCTTTCTGGTTATTGTGGCTTTATGGCAGCCAATCTTTATGCACGTTCCATATTTGGAGAAGATGCACTTGCGAATGTCAGCATTGAAAAGCCAATTCATCTTGGACCAGAAGCACCTGTCACTGGTCACATACGAATTCGTGCAAAGAGTCAGGTAATGTGACATCTGTTTAGAGCACTGCTTCTCCTTGTCTTTTTTAAGAAGTACTTAGCAATATAAAAACCTTGCAGATTTTTGGGTGTAAGTTAGTTTCTACTGTAACATAAATGGGAAAATTTTTAGGAAGGATGAATATAGAAATTTAAGCCTTAATTTATAAAAAAAAATCTTATAAACATTTTGTGATGAAAGAATGGCTTTTAGTTAGGTGTAATCATACCCGAAAACCACATTGTACATCATCTTTCCTAGTACATTATCATAAAATAGGCCTTTGGGCCAAGATTCTTTTATTTTATCCATGGCACTGCATATAGGATAGTGTACTTGATTTGCTTCTAAATAAAGAACAAATGCTCCCTACGATTCCATGATCTGCTTCCTACTGAATTATACATTTCAATTTCATGTAGAAAGGAAATTTTATGCATATAATTGCTGTTCACCTGGGGTTTTTTTGAAAACAAACAAACAAAACCCGAAGTTTGTCTGTAGAATAATTTTCTAAAGGTACACCTGTGAGCCTGTTGGGATTTTAGAACTTCCTTCTTCTGACTGAAAAGAGTACAAAATTTGGAACTGTTTAACAGAACAACAAGTGTACCAGTAAAAGCATGTTAGACATTAGAAGAGCATGTACAATAAAGGTCTGATGGAGAATTTTCAGATTCATCACATAAAACCATTTAGTTTATGTGATATCATTATGAAAATTTTTGTGATTTAACATTTGATGTGTTTACAGTGGCATTTTTTTAGTGTTAAGAAAGGATACACTATAGTGTATATAAATAAACAGTTAGAAATAGTTTTAATTTCCACAACGCTAATTTAATAGATTTCTGTATATGGAACTTCCAGTTTAATATAGATAAAAGTTATTTTTAAGTATCTACCATAAATATCTTCTTTCTTTTCCTTACAGGGAATGGCCCTGAGTCTGGGAGATAAGATTAATCTGTCTCAGAAGAAAACAAGTTTATAAATTTTACCTACTGTCTTTTCAGGTCTTTTACAATTTAACCTTAGGTATGTGGCTTTTGGCATGCAGAATGTCTTATATTCTTCAGTATTCTGTAATTGTAGAAGCCAAGCTTTTGAGCTGAAAGCATTCCAGCAGATAATTTATAGGTTCTCCGTGATTGATACTCAGCAAAATTTTAAATCTTTTTTTTCTTTGTCCTTGAAGTTTTTTTCTCTGTCTCTGATGTATACTGATACTCACAGTACAATAAACACATTATGCCAGTACTGTTTTGTCTGTCAGTTATAAACTCTCTATTATTTGATCAGTACTGAATGTTTTGCTGGGGTATTTTGATACTCAAAGAAAGTGCGAGTGTATAATACCTTAAGTATTTACAATAGCGACTAAGCCTGAATTGTGTGAATGTGTTGAAGTACTCTAGCATAGCTAGGACATTATGCGTATGTATGTTTGACATCTAAATCAAAGACTGTACGTTTTACATGGTTGGTTTATTAATGTAATCACTTGGAACAGATAAACTTCTAATATCAGAAGAGAGATTGTAAAAATTCAACTCCTTCCAGCAAGTAGTGGAACCTTAAACTTTGTTTCTAAAATGCATTCCTGAGTAACATGACATTGCTGGTGGCATTCTTATTTTTCAGTTAATAAGGAAAAGACAGCCAAGTGGAATACTGAAGCTGTAACAGCCTAAGCAGTATTTTCAGTGCATACAGCCATGTGTTGGCTTAGGAAGGAAGGATTCAGACTGATTATTATCTTCCAGTGTATTGAACCAAGCTGAGCAACTGGGGAAAAGGAAGAACTGTGAGTGAAGGTCAGGTCACTATATGGAAGTGAGTTAACAGCATTGGCTGCTAAACTTTATGCAAATTAGCAGTAGATTAAAACATACAATCTTTGGATTGAAAATACTTCTAGCTGAATCTGTTAGGCCTTAATTCTGAATTTGTTTAATTGTTGCAAGCAAATAATTCCACAGAAGAGTCCCTTGAGGCAGTACTCTTCCAGTTGGCAGAAGGTTGTGCTGTTGAAGTTGAATGACTGTCCTGCTCTAGCAGGACAGAGGAGAACTGAGTTACTATCTTGAGTAGCTGCTTCACAAAAAAATTAAGCAGTCAGTGATGAAAATGGCTATTTTTCACTCTGGATAAGCACAGGAAGGAGCACACATGTAAGTCTTAAAATTAAAACAGTCTAGGCTACTATATTTTATTTAAAGGCTAAAAGGTAGCTCTAGAAGTACAGTGCAAAAACTGAACTGTAAGTGACATTCATATAAATATTTCATTGCCTGTTCCTCCTAGATCTACTTTTTGAAAACTAGCTTTGGACTGTTCACATAAGTGTTAGGTTCACTTTTCATTCTAATCTGTTCCTAAATCTTAGATGCATTAAGAAAATAAGTTTGCCCACAGTATAAAACCAGGCAGATCTGTTAAGAGCTAAAACTTTGCACTGATGCAGCTGTACCATTTTGAATTTTTAGGACATAAATCATCAAATCAATAGAAGCCTACTGGTAGTAGTTACAGCCATTAGCTATTAAAGCTGTGCTGGATTTAACAGTACTGAAGTCTGCGTCCCTGTTCTCCAGTGTGCACACCTCTATTGCAGACAAGTTTGTACAGCTGCTAAGGCTACGTTTCTTGTTAAGTAGGCTGGATTTGTAATATGGGACTTCTGAAGCCACACACCTCACACTTGCTACATACAATAAGCAAAAAAAAATTATTAGATTAGCAAGGTTGTTGTCACGAATTTGTTGAAACAGATATAAAAATCCTTGAAAGTAGCTTCTGAAGACTCTGATTACCTTGTGCACTTCTGTGAGCATGATAATGAAATGTACACATGACAGTAATGTATATTTCTTACAAATAGTAGATATTGTTGGTGATATTATTATATCATCTTTAAAACTTTTACCTGCAATAATAGGGGGTATCTAGATTTTTTTTATTCCAGTGGATGTTAGAGACAGTAAATCAGTAAGACAACAAAACATGGTTTTGCTGAGTGACCTGTTTTGCATGTTTTGAAATCCCTTTTTGGTTCTACTGTTAGTTTGCTCTCTAATGAAAACTCCAACTCAAGCATTGCAATACCAGCAGGAGCCTAAGCTCTGGATATGTGGGTCTGCGTTGATAGTGAAGTTATGTCTCTACATGATCTCACAGCAGTTGTATTTCCTTCTGTGAAGTTACGCTAGATTCGTAGGATTTAGAAGAGATAATCAGATTGTGATCTTAATTGCTTAGTACTTCTTAATGTGGAAGGGGAGATGATGAGAGAAAAGCGTAAGTGTATGTGCTTTCCTATAAAATTCCATGGGTATCTGCATGCTGCTTGGGGGTCCGTGGGGAAGTTTTTATTCTCCAGTCACTTTAAGACAAACCAAGAGAGAAGAAAAGCCTGGGACTCCAGTGGTTGGTTTAATCTCTTCGTAAAGACATTGTGATTAGTAGGACACTAACAGAGATTGAGTCATAGCTGCATGTATACCAACTGGTGTGAATTAGATGGATTTGCAAAGGAGAGGACGTTTTTGAAGATGGAGGGTGACTTTCAGTATCTGTTATTCAAGCCCTGCTTCAGTCACAATCTGCAATGAGCAGAATCAAAAAACATCCTGGCATATGTAGATACCCATATTTCACATGACTTTCAGTTAGCTGGAAGGGACATAGGATTTAATTTTGTTTATGTTATTTTTTGCTGTGAAGAACTTTATGCAAGGATGTGAAAACACCTGTCCAGCAGATGCTGTCATGACTTTAAGACTAATTTTCCACCCATCATAGTTTTCCGTAGCTTTCCTGCAGAACTGGTCTTGTACAGAAGTTTTCATTGGTGGTGTGTATTTTTTCATTAGCCTGAATACAAAAAAAATTAAGATGCATGTTTCATGTCTGTGAAATTATATGTGTATCTTACTGTGTTTTGACTAAGCTTTTGCTCAGGAGCTCAGGTGACAGGCTGATTTTGGTTCAGAGCACCTTTTTCTGAAATAGTTTTTGTGCCCTGAAGAGAGACTGAGAAGTTTTCTGTGTCTGCCTGTGTACATGGACAGGATCCTCAAGTTGTGTCATTTGGGAGTGGTGTTCCACATGTCTTTAACCACTCCTGGGCAGGCCTGTGCGGTCAGTTCTCTCGCCACTGCTTAAACAACTGTACTTGTGACAACCGCCACTCAGCCTCTTACAGGGAAAGGAAATGGGAAAAAATGTATGATCATTGTCGTTTCCGTGAGGATTAGCGATCGTGAGCATGAAGGAGACCTGAAGACCACAGATGCAACATTGATCACTTCATGAATTGTTGTTCTAAGGAGAAGAGGATCTCCTGAGCAATTGATGTTGAAGTGTTCGATCAACATTAATGGTAAACATTAAGTAGGTGCTAGTGAACTGTTGTGGATGCACAAAGGATTACCTTACACAGAGTATCCTCTTTAGGATCCACTTACAGTTTTTTACATTGCAGCAAAACTCAGTAAAAGCTAGTGTATAGCTGTGCTTGTGCTGTCTTTGAGCAACGAAGCTGGTGAAGGGGCTGGAGAACAGGTCTTTAGAGGAACGGCTGAGAGAGCTGGGGTCATTTAGCCTGGAGAAGAGGAGGCTGAGAGGAGACATCATTGCTCTCTATAACTACCTGAAAGGAGGATGTGGAAAGGAGGGTGATAGCCTCTTCTCCCTAGTGACAGGGGACAGGATAAGAGGAAATGGCCTCAAGCTCTGCCAGAGGAGTTTTAGGCTGGACATTAGGAAAAAATTTTTCACAGAAAGGATCATTGGGCACTGGAACAGGCTGTCCATGGAGGTGGTTGATTCACCTTCCCTGGAGGTGTTTAAGGCACGGGTGGATGAAGTGCTAAGGGGCATTGTTCAGTGTTTGATAGGAATGGTTGGACTCCATCCGGTGGGTCTCTTCCAACCTGGTTGTTTTATGATTCTATGAAAACATTGTACAAGGAGTTTATTAACCTGTTTTCTGAGCAGCGATAGGTATGTATTGCATACACTGTGCTTGGGTAAGGTAATGTTGACAGGAATAAATTCCTAGAAGGTATAAATGGATCAAGAAAACTTGCTCCTTTTCCATTAAATGTTTTCAGTAATCATTGCATGGTGCAGTGCTGGCATAGCAGGAAGCTATTTTCTCCTGTGCCCCTGCTCCTATGATTCTATGAATTCAGGGCCAGATTTCTTTGATCAGGCCCCAATGAGGATTTAAATTTCTGTCCTGTTTAGATGATATATGAGAAACAGAAATGTTTGTCTGGTGACAGGCATGACAGAGGCAACTCTCAGTTCTCTAGAAGAGAAAGGGTTCATTTCCAGAAAATATGAAGGTAGATAATACAAAAAAAACCCCAAAACCAATCAGGCCATAGGGAAACGTAGTTTTTATATTGAGTTTTAAAAAGTTTAATGTGGTTTCTGTAGAAACAGCTTTATACAAGCCTCAGAAAGGTGAAGCCACATTTGAGGGGCATTTGCTTGATGTCATGTGCTTTTTCACACAGCTGCAGCTGGAATGTTGAGAAAAGAACCAGCTAATCCACATCTTGGGTAATCCACATAGTAATACTTGCTGGTTAGCAGCACCCTGTCACAAATGAAGGTATTTTAGAACGTTTCCGTGTGTTGCTACACCAGGGGGTGCTGTGTCACAATGGACAAGAAATTCTTGGAGTGCTTTCTTAAAGTGTTGCAAGGAAGCAGCACTGCAAGTTTCATCATAAAAGCAATACAGGGTAATTTTTGCCCACTCTCAGGGTCACTTTCAGTTGTTTTTTGTGTATTTTCAGGTTGCCTAGCTATGTATAACCAGTGCACAGTGATGCTGACTGCTCAGGTTACTAATACAGTCCATCTGTTTCGACACTGCCTTTTCTCTAGAGATTTTACTTTCCTAAAGCATAATGAGATAAATTTGGCTATATACTGCTGACCTACGGAGGATCTCCTGGTTGAATGACATGCTAATGAGTACAGTAAGAGAAGGACATGGGTGAAATATAGGAGGTTCTAACTGTGGCTTTGTCTGTATATTTGTAATACTAATCTAGCACATTTTTTGTATGAGCAAAGCCATAAATGCTTATCTTATTACACGAAGTATTTATCTTGATTTTTTTTCCTGTATTCAGTAGCTTGTAATTTTAGTCTTTCCCAGATTTTGTTTGTAATTTTTTCATTGCATTTCATCATATTTCATCAGAATGAACCATAGTTGCTAAGAATAGAATGGAGTTGCTAGTAAAAATGTGATTTACTTTCTTCTGAAAGATTGACTTAATTCTTGTAGCTATAGATTTAGACAGTGTATAGTTGAATTACATGAAATCAGATGTTGTCAAAACCAGTTATTTTATGTAGGTATGTAATCTGCAGTTTCTGTGGCTTACAAGTCCCTGTTTTGTTCTTCCTTTTACTAGGAGAAGCAGAACAAGCTAAGCCTATTGTAATCCTGGCCCAAACAGAACAGCAGATTAGTGGGTCTGACTGCTCATACATCTTATTCATGCCGTTTTTCAAGTTTGATATTTCATGTTTTCCTTGTAGTAACTCACTGAAGGTCTAGCCTTTTACAGCAGGTGGTCACACTAGCATCATTTAATTAAAATCATCGTCTCTTCTTTTTCTGAAGTCTTACAATGCCATAGAGAGTTGTAAGAGTTCTATTATGTTTCTTATTTTAGTTACTTGCAAAGTTTGGAAATGCCATCTAACTTCCATATTTAGAAAGGTTAGGAAACCATTTTCTTTTACTGAAATGATAATTTAAAAATGCAGCAAGTAGTTTTTAATTTGATCTTTTAGAATAACTTTGCTGTCACTTATATATCTTTATTCCTGTATATATACACCCAAGAATAAAGAATTATTTCCATTCAGCTGTCCTTAAGCTGTATGTGATTTGAGAATATGTAAATATTTTATTAGTGTGTAGAAACTTCATTCTAGATGAGATTCCCTATGACCCTTACTTTTTCCTTCCTTGATTTCAAATATTTATGTTACTGACAACTGTAAATCTCATGTTCAGCCCAAAACTAACATGACGTGTTGCATGGGCATCCCTGCTTCCAGTTGTTTTTCCAGTGAAATTGCATCATTCTTTCCAATATCTATTGAATTCAATGGGTCTGTCTCTTCTTTGACCTATGCCTACTGAAGCACTTGAAGAGGTGGTTCTCATGCAGAAGCGTATACTATTTAGCAGTGAAATCTTTTTTGAGGCTGACCTTAGCGAATGAACGATGCAGACATGCATAAGCCACTTCAAACTTCGGAGGGTAGCGTTCAGAGGTTCCAAGATTGCCTTTTTTTTAACCTGTAGTTTTGTGGCATGTAATTGAACCTAAAGCAGTTTGCCTTCTGGTGGGACTCAGGCTGAAGCTGTGAACCAGAGCACCATCTCAGTGCCTCACTTGACACGTGGCTGAAAGGACTTCCAACAATTAGGTGTCTTTGCTGGTGTGATATGCATCTGGGATTGGGACCTTGTGCCAGCTTCATTCCTGCTTGAACTGATACATGTAGTATCAGAGTGGCAATAGGTCAAGCCAAATCAAAGCTGATCTCTAAACTGGTGTCCAAGCTTCATTTCAATGATTAATTTATCTATGTAATTTCTACCTCAGTGGCTGCTGGCAGAGTAGTACCTGCCTGCTCTAGCCATTGACTCATGCTCTCAGATCTTTCAGGCTGTTCCTGTGCCTGTCAGTAGGAGGCCACCCTACATAATGAGATGCCTTGTCACAGAGACAAAATGTGCAATTCTTTGTACCAGATGGGAGTTATGCTCCAGGCTTCGATCTCTTAGGTCTTAAGCAACATCTCTGCTTGTTTACAGTATTCTAATATCTGAAAACTGCAACTCGAGAAGTTCCACTGAATTTATTATGTTTTATTTATGGATCCAATACCAGCCTGGCGGGCAAGAATCCCAATTTATTTGGTTAGTACAGCTGATGTTGTCACCATGTAGGAAGAGATGGAATATACTAGCTCTTTATAATTAGATTTATGTTGACATGTATTATTTTCCTAAAGAGAAAGAGGGAATTCTTATTCTATAGTAGCTATGGTTCTTTTCTGATTCATCTGACATAGACTTGGTTGAATCATAGAATCACCAGGTTGGAAAAGACCCATCGGATCATCAAGTCCTGGCAATTCTTTAGTGCTTGTATTTTGAAGTGTGTAATGCTATGTTAATACATCGTTAACAGATATAATTATTCCAAGGTTTGTATGCCTGCTCCATAAGTAAGAACAAGTGTTTTTTTCCTACGCCTGTTCTCACTTACACTTCAGGCACACAAGTTCAGCACTGATACTATATCCAGCCTTAATAAATGTGAATGTTGCCGTAGAAACACTGTCACTTTGAAGAGGTATGGAGTGCCAAAGGAACCTGTTCTCTCAGCATGCAGATGCTAAAAGCAGATGAAGACATTTATCAGTTAATCAGTTAAGCTTATTTTTCATGGAAAATACAGATCATGTGAGACTATGGAATGCGTTTTTTAATTAAGTGAAAATCCAGGAATTGTGTGTGTTCCAGCAAATTCCTCATATGTTAGCATAAAGCATGAAGACACAAGCCCTAACAAATACATACTTATATTTCTGGAAGCATAAAGTAGTCCCTACCTTCCAAAGTTAAATGTATATTAAAGCACATAAATAATGAAGCTGCAAATCTTGTTTAACCTTTGTTTTTTTGTGACTTACGTATGTTTGCATTGCCAGTTTTCTTGGCAATTACTGTGTAATTACTTTGTGTTTGTAATTGGGGTAACCATGTTTTCAAAAGCTTGTAACTGAATTTTATAGCAGTATTTAATGGATGGTATATGGGAGTAGTTCTTGACAGTGAAACAGATTTCCACAGTTTTTCTCCTAAGTCTGGGAAATCACCTCAGGGCTTCCATTTCATAGCTGTGAAGTGGAGATATGCTGCCACCTTTGTGCAGTGTTTTGCGATCTCTTGGTAATTCTGTACAAAAGCTCAGATGCTGTTATGCTTCTGAAAACCCAGTCAACAGCCCCTGCTTTCTTCCTTGTCAATAACGGGGTAGGTAACTGAGCTGAGAGGCTTCAGAGAAAGCTCTGGGTGAGCACAAGACTGCATGGCCTTGCAGGTGTTGCAAATGAGTGCTGGTAAGCAGCTAGCTTTTTGAAAAACAGACTTTCACAGCTCTTTTCTACAATTTACACTTTGCCATCGTTTAATATGAAGACAGTAAGCTGTCAGCAATGGAAGACCGGTTTTTGACATTCACAAAAACTAATAAACCAGATGAGTACCTGAAGGGTTGTTTAGCAGTAGCAGGACCACTCTGCAACAGCCTAGTGTATTTCAGGTGACCTTTCCTAAGAGCCAAGGAAGGAGAATTGATAAATAGTTGAAAGCTGGGGTTGGCAGGCTTGTCCTGGTGCTGCTATGTAGGCTTTAGTGAAAAGGCTTATGCAACACCTTGTTTGTTTTAGTAAAAGCATATTTTCTAGCTCTTTATTCCAATATGTCGTGCATTTAATAGATGCAGGCACAGTCATTTTTGGAGGGCAAATGTAATAGTCCTGCTGTCACCTACTAGGCAGTAGTTTTGGAAGCTCCTTTTCTAGTAAGACTGTTCAAGATAAATCAGGCACACAGGTCTGGTCACAGAGGGCCCAATGCACTTCTAGAGGGTTGTATCAAGCACTTATCTCCTGTCCTGCACTACTGAAGCATCCGAATCTTACCAAAGCAAGACATTTGTACTTTGCTAGCCTAGAATATCTTATCTCTGATCTCTGCAGTTATTTGGATTCCAGGTGTGGCTTTTTAACTTTGTGTTTTTGCAGTGCACGGCAGATTTTAAAGTAACCTGAAATTGCATTTAATTAATTTGGAACTTGGAAATGTATTGACATCTAAAGAAATAATGCTGTGTACTAAGCACAGAATCACAGAACAACCAGGTTGGAAGGGACCCATCGGATCTTCTAGTCCAACCATTCCTATCTAACACTAAACCAAGTCCCTCAAGACCTCATCCACCCGTGCCTTAAACACCTCCAGGGAAGGTGACTCAACCACCTCCCTGGGCAGCCTATTCCAATGCCCAATGACCCTTTCCGTGAAAAACCTCCTCCTAATCTCCAGCCTAAAATGAGCACCTGGTAGTGCTCATTCACAAAGTCTTCCTGCCCTAAAACAGTACGACACTGAGAATATGAATGACAGTGATAACAGAGTTACATTGTGGAACTGGTCTATATCATGTGATAAAAGTTTTCCTGGGTGATGTAAATGACATAGGTATTACTACCACTTGTCTCTTCATGTTTTTTTATGTCTTGGATATGATATAGCTCTAACATTATAGATTATCATATACAATTCTGTCATCTGAAAATTATGTTGAAATGGTGCCATTCACATAGATGAGCTCCAGGTAAGCATTTTAAAATCCAGCTGGATTGCGCAAGTTGCCAAATGGCAATCCAATACATTTTTGTTTGACTGCTGTATATACGAGGTCACACACAAAAACCCCAAGACTATGCCTGCAACTCTTTTTATTTAGCAAATTAAGAAAATCAACTATGATCACTTTCAAAATAGTTCCCTTCTGGGCAGAAGGGAACACAGCAGACTGCTGCATATGATGCTGCTCAGGTTCAAAGCAATTTGATAGATCATTTTCTGAAAGGCTGTTGAGAATCTCTGTTTGTTTTTGTTTTCACATCTCCTGACAAGAAATGGGTTCCTTTGAGGACCAGCTTGATTGTTGGGAAGAGATAGAAATTGCAGGTCTGGTCAACAGGGTGAGTCTTCAAGCACAGTGATGTTTTTAGCTAAAAACTGCTTCACAGAGGGTGCATTGTAGGCTGGCACACTGAGGTTTTCCGACTGAGAGCAAGAAAGCTTCTATAGTTGAACACATGTCCACTCATACTGAGTGAAGTGATCAAGTTGAGCCTTGTCTCACTGTGACAGGTTAGAATGTGTTCTATAACCATCTCTTTGTCTCCCCCTCCCCACTGGTGGTTCCTGAGCTATAGGGCTAGTCTGGGGCTTTTTTGTGTTGGACATCGTGTGTTATATTCCTTTGACTGCAATTAATCCTGGTGCTTATGACTGGGCAAAAGACACCTGTCTATGAAATTCCACGGAACATCAGCTTTCATAAATTAAGCAGGTATTTAGAGAAACAGGTCTTATATTAATTCTTTCCATGCAGAATTTGAGGTATGGGGTAAAACCAGGATCTGAACTTGAAAATAACTGACTGGTGATCATCTCTGCCCTGCAGTCTGGATCCAAGGAAACAACCTCATGCACAGCTCTACTGCAGCATTAGCAGTGCAGTAACCAAGCATTAATTCATGTTTCTTCAGTGCTAGATTTGGGACTAGAATATCAGATCATCAATTAATAAGGCAAACAAGGAAGGTTGTCATTTGCTAGAGGTTTGTCCTAATGCGACAAGGAAGCTTGCCAGTGTCCCAGTCAGAGCCAGTTTAGACATTCTTAGAAATATAAGCAAGATGGAAACAGGCTTTGAAGCTGGGAGCATGAAGGGCTTGGGGCTGGCTGGGGCTGGGCTGTTTCTTGCCACAGGAGAAGGAAGAATGGATCTGAGCACAAAGGGAGGGCTGTAAATGGTTTTCCCTCTAATGCATTCATTATACAAGGCCAGACACTACTTATGTTTGTAAAAGCAGTTGTTGCTGGCTGCCCTGGTGCCAGGGCCCGAACTGTTACTGATAGAACCAACATTTGGTACCGTTTGCAAATTTGCTAGAGAGGGTTAAAGCAGGGTTGAATTTTAAACAAGTAAGTTTGATTTGTTTTAGGAGTGTTTCAGGCGGGTATAGTGGTTGATTTGGTCTCGAAAATCTCTTTGTAGGTAAAAGCATTGTAGGTCTTATCCAAAGAGAGCTAGGGACCTCTTTCAAGGACTGTTGTATTTTGAAACCTAGGTACTGTCTGTTTACTTCTACAAGTGTTAACAGCTGTAAGTAATGTAGCAACATACAACTGAGAGAAGGGTGGTCCTTGTTCCTCCTACATCAGTGAAACCCACAGGGAGGTGCACTTCCTCATGCACATACAAGCCACAGCACCTCAGAGCATCTGAAGCTTTTTAGAATGATCTGTCATTCTAAATTCCTTGAAAACTTCCTGAAAATTAAAAAATAATCAATTTTCTTGATCTCTTGTCAAGCCAGTAATCTTATAGAAGTACTTTTTGTGCCCAAAGTGAAGGACTCTGACATGAGACAAATGCAGTCATTTATACCAGCAGACTCATTCTCTGCCTGACCTCACCCCAATGGCATTTTGAAAGTGTGGGTGCGTTATTTTGTTCATGTGAATCACTCAAAATTACCATTTGTCTGAAAGAGCTTATCAAAAACTAATGGGATTTTGCAAAATAAATGGCTTCACAATTCTTCACCTAGCAGATTGCTGAGAGATTAAACGAGTCTCTGAGATATTTATTATCTTCTGTTGGTAGCTCTGAATATAAGGAAAGCAAGTGCTTTAAACTTTTCTAAAGGCAGCCTTACCCTTTCTAGTGTATGTAAGGACTTTTCAACGCACAATGAAAATGCTGATCATCCAGAAGTTTCCCGCTTTTAACACTGCTTGTTAATGACAGAAGGTTATTTTTAATAAAGACTTCAAATTTTCTAAGAATCATTATTAAAAATAAGAATTTTTAGAAAATTCTTCAGAATACTATTTTCTGAATAACTGGTCTTTTCTAGCAGCTCAGAATGCTGGTGGGTGCCTAGTCCCTGATGGTAAGGAGAAGGGTTTCTCATGTCATTGCTCAGTGATGAACTTAGAAAAAAATGGCAGCTATGATGCTCATCCTTCTCTTTAACTATCTCAGGCAGTTAGACTACGTCAAGTTTTTATACCAGATGTAATTATTCACTAGGAGGAAGTGTATATTTAATCTTGTAAGGTAGGAGTGTTAAGTAGGCAGGATAGAGTTCACACGTATGGAATAGAGCATTCTTTAATGCCTGCTCCAGTGTCTAAAGCTTATTTTCTGTTTTTTATACCTGCATGTCAAAGCGTGAACACAAATCAAAATCTTTGTTGGAATAGATCAGTCACAGGTACAAATGTGCAACTGCAATTTAATTAGTGCAAACAATGTCAGCAAAGGGGAACTTGACTTTCCCAAGAGGTAGCCCTCAAACGGTGCTTTAGCCAGAACACTGTGTTAATTAAATGAGGTCTTCCCACCATAAAATTGTGTTTTAAATCTTATCTAGGTTGTCAGATAAGCTTTATGGAGACAGAGATGGTATGTATGTCTGCTAGACATGCCAGGACCATGATCATAGAATCATAGAATCACCAGGTTGGAAGAGACCCACCAGATCATTGAGTCCAACCATTCCCACCAATCTCTAAACCATGCACCTCAGCTCCTCATCCATCCACACCTTAAACATCTCCAGGGAAGTCGGGTCAACCACGTCCCTGGGCAGCCCGTTCCAGTGCCTATGATATGCTGTGCCATCAGTTATGACTGGGTAATCTGTGTGATATCATAATATAAGCTTCAAATTATTTTGCCTTCTCTTTATCCAGTGTTTTGTATATTTTCATTCTCCAAGGAGCAAGAAAAAACCAAGAAAAGATTGTGTGGAATAAAGGAAATTCCTTCTAACTTTCTGTAATTTACTGTAGTCACCTGTGGTAGTGGTCTGCTTATACTTTCTTTTTAACAAACAATTAATAGGCCCGGAATAACAGCAGATGAAAAAAGGTGAACACACTGAAAGATTGTTTTGATTTTGATGGTCCACAGGAAGATTGCTCAGCAGTGCAAGAGAAATGCAGATGGAAGCACCAGCTCTAAAATCAGGTGAGGTTAAGTTTGTTTTTTAGCAGAATGTTTCATCTTTAGTATCTAATAACACCTCTTAACATCGTATTTTAAAGGCAAAATATTTTAAAATAGTTTTTGTCCGGCAGTCTGCTGTCACAAAAGGTTATATAAGCTGCCCCTGTGGGTGCATCTCTACTGACTTTGTTTTTAAAGCCTTGTACCCAGCTTAGGGAGGGGGCAACGCACTCCCATCTCTCCCCTCATTCCACCTCAATTCCACATTTAGCTTTTCTCTCACATCTGCACATGGGGAGAGTTTGGGGTTTTTTCAGAAAGTGTCTCTAATAAAGTGTTTTATGGCTAATGCCATTTCTAGAATAAAACTGTTGGCTACTTCTGCCTATAGCTTCAACATCAAAATCCTATATACATTCATTAACTCTAGCTTCCTCCTTCCTTAATGATCTTATTCATTAATGAATACTGTGGGTTCCTTTATCTTCTTCATCCTGGATCATTATAGGGTCACTAAATGTAATTCTTCCCTGTGGGTATATGCTAGCTGTTCCTGCTCATTTCACAACAGCATAATTATGGAGAAACCAGAGGTTGCAAATTATAAAAACAATTTAGTTTAATTTAGATTCAGTGTCAGCTGTAGGGGAAAATTCATTCATGCACCTACATTGTTGGCTTTAGTTTTTGCTTTGTTTTTAATAGAAAGGGACCTTGTTTTACCTATCCAATGCCTCATATGAGGTAGGAGTCCTCTGGCAGTGTTCCTTTTTCATAGTCAGTCGGATTTGAGAGGTTAGTACATTTTAAATTAAATTATTCTTATTTCACCAGGCAAATGCACCTGAGGTCCTCAGCAGCAGCGGCTCTGGAGTTGGTGAATGTGATGGTCAGTTCCCTTGAGGACTGTGCTGTGTGCGCTGCTGCTGTTTGTGAGCATGAAATAGATAGTGCTGCTGCTCAAGCTTGGTTTGTTCCTCTCCTGTGCCTTGAGCTGGGTGGGGTCATGGTGTAGGGCTGGCTGCTGCCAAAGTGACTTCTTTCTCTCTTTTACCCTGCGTGCTGTCAGTAAAAACAGCAGCTTCACAAAGGAGACAACCAACTCCTCTGTTTTTTGGAACATCTACTTCTTTTGTGATCATGCTGGAATGAAACCAATTTACCATCAGTGACAGCTAAGCCCGGACTGCCCATGTTTTCCCTTTCTAATTTTGCAAAGCCAGGGGCAGCACACCTTAACTTGACACATTGCAGCACATGTCCTCCTAGGAATATATCGTTGTGCTCCTGAGAGGGATGGTTACCAGCAGCTGCAGACACTTCTGATTCTGAGAGATCAGAAGAAAGGGAAATACACAGTTTCCACTGCTCAGTGGCAGAAATGACCCACCCTAGGCTTAGCATTACACTAACCTTGCTAGTGTGGTTGGCCTTTAATCCCAAAGATGACAGGTATTTTCCAGTACTATTGACAACAGATAAAACAGGTACTGAGTATAGACTTCCACACAGCGCTGCTGTTGGACCTCAGTTGTTCCTGCCTACGGCACATCCATTATTCCAGTCCTTACACTCCAATCATCAGGAAGTGGCTACTGTGCGAGTGCTGCAGCAAGAACAAATCCCTGAAGTATCAGAGGGCCTTAAGCCCGTTTCATCTCTACTCATGCATCAGATATGAACTCAAGTCTCTAGTGACTTAACTTTCTGCACCACCAGTCTCCAGCTTTCTCTGTAATGCCCTTATTTCTGCATGGGTCACAGGGGAGCCTCTCAGACTTTTAATCTGTAGCTTATTGTTTAAAGATTTATTTGTTTTGCGAGTCTACTGCCAGCACTGATCACAGGTTGGCTTCCATGGAAGCAAGATGGACAACTAGAAGAGTGTCCACTACTCCAACTGGATGTGTTATCTGTGACAAGACTGCTTTGAAGGATTTAGGTAATTTGCAAATGTCATCATAAAACTGGAGATGCTTTATTTTTTTCATTTACAGTGGAAATGTGTGAGAGAAAATGAGGTGTAACCACCAAGTCCCTTGATGTTGCAGTAAAAGCCTTTTTTTTTTTGTAGGAGTGCCTTGTTTCCATGGCTACCCTGTGTTAAGATTCCTGCTATTGGGATAAACTTTAATTCTGCGAGTACCAGAGGTTGCCCTGCAGTGGGATGATTTGGTCTCAGGCAGGGGGTGGAGGCAGGATATTTGCACAAACTAGCAGCACCTGCTTTCTCTTGTCTCCGCTGATCCCTCCTCCTTTCCCCTGATTTTAAAGAAGGCAATCTCTGATTTATTTCTTTGACCTTTTCACCCTCCAGCAGAATTCCTCCACTTCAGGGACACACTGCCATAACAGGCAAATTAATTAAGCCCAGAAAGTAAATGCTGATCTTTCTCCCTGCTGCCAAATCAAAATGGCATAGCCCAGGAAAGAGTGGAATTCTTGTCCCAGCCCCTTTGCTTGCCCAGTGATTAGCCTGTATTCTGCTAAAAAAGTACTCAAAGAAATAAAAAACCGAAAACCCAAACCCACTCAAACCCAAACAACCCCTGTCTCTTGGAACTGCTGTTAATTTTAAACTATGATATTAGTGTTAAGTGTGTCTGTCTCAGATGTCTCCTGTGAGATTCCCCCTCTCCCATGCAGGCAGCAACAAGTTGATGAGGGAAGTGTAAGTTTTTGATTGTTAATGTAGCTGTTCTTGGATGCCACAATGCTAGGAGTACTGTGTTGTAGATGAAGTAGTAGTTCTTTTACTTATTTACAGGTAAGTTTGTAATAACAGGGAAAAGTTTCTGAAAGCCTAATGGTGGTTTGATAACACTGGTAACTTGCAAAAGTTACGGAGTTTTTAAGTGTGTCATGTATGGATCATTTGGTTCCCTCCCTTTCTCATTTGTGTTGAAATTGTATGGTCTTGTCAATGATGTGTGTCCAGAAGCAGTAGACTTCAAACCTATTCATGGGCATTTCTAATTTCTCATTATCTTTCTCCCTTTGGAATTGATTGAATATATCTGGGGCTTTTTCTCTTGTCACAAAAAGGAGCAACGCTGCTTGCAGCCTTTTCTCCTACTTATCTATTTCTGTAGCCACAAGGTACAAGAGAAATCTCAGCTTCTATTTTTTTCAATTTTCCGCTAAATTTCCTTTGAAGGTTATCTTTCCTGGAGGCTTCAACTGATCCATTTTCTTTTCATTTCCTTCTCTCTTTTTGTGGCACTATATAATGTGTTTGCATAAAGAAGAAGAAAGGAGAGAAGAAAATACACCTTCCTGTTGACACAAAAAGTCTTTGGTTCTTACTCCGCTTCTGGGCTTTCTTCTTGCATATCCTAAATACAGCCACGCATCTCTTCTGTGCTATAAAAGGGAATGCTGCTATGAAGAATGCTATTTGAAATAGCTTTCTGTATGGACTTTGAATTAGGCCCCTTTGTAGCAGATCTGTTGTCCCTGTATATATTGATGTAATCATAGGTCTTTGCTTTAAATTCCATTTTAATTTTTCTTTATTCTTCTAAATCATCTAGAGCCAATGCAGCTAAAGCACATTTACCCTGCATTAGAGGGTATGAGGTTCAGAGAGTTGCTTTTGCTCCATAAAGATGTCCCTGGAGACTTCTTTCCTATAGGGTAGGGGATCTCAACACTCCTGTGAAGGATCTTTGCCAGGACAAAGTGGTCAGGTGAAGAGCAGAGCTGTTCTGGTGGTGAGAGATGCACACAAATAGCTGTATTATGTGTCCCTTACCTCTGCTGCCTGGTTTGGAAATTGAGTGTGGCTTTGTGCTTATAGTGTCCCACACCCAAGATACCGGAATGACTGTCTTTCCCTGTATCCCTGCAAAGCAGTAAAGATTGGTTGAATTTTCCCTATTCTCTCTCCTTATGAAACTCATCTGGAAAAGTTGAGAATCATTCCTTGTTTATAGCATTAATTGACACCTTTTCCTGAGCATGGTGTACTTATTCCTTCCTTTTACTTATTCCTTCATGCAGGCTTCATGCAGACCTTTTTGCCAAGCAAATTAATCTTGTGACAATTTGACTCCACATTCTAAGCAAATCTTATGAACATTTTCAATGTTTTCTGACTGCTTCTGAGTGTGTCTGTGAGCTGTCTGGGAGTTTGATTAGTATTTTTAAAGTACTTATTTACATGCTTCACATACATAGCATTCAATTTTGGGTAAGTCACGGTCTCTCATAGAGAAAGATTATTGCATTTCTCCAATTCAGAACCATTCCCATACAAGAAAATCAACCTCAGATGTACTTTAAGTTGTTTGTGTTAAAGGAAGACTGGACATGGTGCATTTCAGGTCAGCCTTGCTCCTGTCACATCCTGTCTTCCTCTTCTGAGGGGGCTGTAGGATGTCTGGCACCGAAAAGTCTCCTTGCACACTGATCTCTCTATGCTAGAACTTCTGTCTCATTTGAAACAGTTTTTTACTCTAATTGCCAGCAATTTTCCCTAGTAGGATTAAGGATTTGGTCTGTTGGTTTCTCACTTGAGCATAACCTCGGGAAAAGCAAATTTTCTGTTCATGGAGACCTAATGTCTTTTTCCTATGTGTTTGAGTCCTGTATTTCCATCACTTGCTTATATCCATACTGCTTTTCCTTCTGCTTTTATAAGACTTTCTAGTTTCTATTCTGTATTTCTCTGGGCAAACAGCAGCTTTTCGGTTGTTTTAGACTGGCAGGTTAGCACTGGTGTCCCTGTTAGTGAGCTGGCTGCTTCTGCGTTGTATCCAGTTTTTCCTATCTGTGTGGACACTTGCTTGGGTTTCTGTCCTCAATCTGTCTGATTTGCATGAATTAAAAATAATGTCATGTAGTATGTCAAATTTGACTAAAACTTGTTTTAACAGGAGAGGTATCAATATACTTCTTATATGAAATACTTCAGTGTACTCCTATTTAGCACCAAGTAATCTGGTATTTTCTTGAAATATTTGCCCACTAGCCTTAAAAGATAGCAATAATTGAGCTTTCATTCTCTTTTTTTTCTGTGGAATTTTATTTACATATAGGGGAGCAATTTGATAGGTTATATAGCATGTAGACCTTTGGTTATATGAGTCTAGCAGAAGGTCATTGTGCAGAAGATTAATAAAGTTATTTGACTGTCTTGCATTTCCTCTTTATTCATTGTATGAGCAGTGTTGACGTGTGCAGTACACTGATACAGATTGTACTGTTTCACCCAAGTACACACAGTCCTATTCTCCCTATTTTTTGCCTTTAAAGTGAAGCACTTGTAGTTGTGAATGATGTGATTTATTTTATTAATGGTATCTTTGCTGCAGGCTGTAGCATTGAGTCTCTTTGTCCAGATGAAGCCTTTTTTATGACAATGATAATATATGACTTAGTGTTTATTTCAGTAACAAGGAGACAACTGTATTTTGCTTGTCCTTATTTTTTCAGTCCTGAATTCTTTGGTCATTCCCAAAATAGACAAAACGGGCTGAAGCATATGCAAAGATTCTAATTTCAAACTTAACATTATCTATTGGCACATTATTTTTCACTAGAGAAAACAGCTCAAGAAAACCAACATATTCCTTCAGTATATGGTTAGGTTTTATTGAAATAAGTCTGAGATTTCAGACCGAATTTGGCAGCCTTAGCCTCTTAGATTTGTGAAGTTAATAAGAACTGCAGAGCGCCGTGGTTCTGGACTGCTTAGCTCCTAAAGAAAGCCCAGGGACCCACAGGGGTTTGCTAGCAGGACGAATCGATGTTGTCTCCAGCTGCAGTAGTGGCAAGGAGTTAGGATGCAATTGCATAGCCTGGACTTTATCCAGTATATCAGGAAGCCCTATTCGGAGAGAAAGTGGCCTGGTGCCTTTATTAACCACACATCACCAGGGCTGCCTTTTACAGCCCTGTGTAAGAGTGGCAGCACTACCAGAGTAACTTGTCCCATGGTTCTGGCTCAGCAATGGGTAGAGCCAAACTTATATGAGCTTCACATCCTGCCTCCACTGGTGCCACCTGGAGACTTTCCACTGCAAATATTGATCCAGCTAACACTGCTTGACGTATGAGATCCAAGGAGATGAAAATATTTGGCCGTATGGCTGCAGGCTATTACAAATGATTGCAACATGAATCAGATCCTCCGCCTACCTGTGAGCTACTGAGGTTAGGATTCTTTTCCATCCCCTGCCCACGCCATCTTTAGCCCAAATGCTGCCACCTCTCCTGGGAAATATGCCACTGGAGGGACCAGGCTGGCACACCACCTTGTGGTTTGTGCTTCTGTCTCACACACATCATCTTTTTCTATTCCTTACATGCTTATGATAAGGCATTGTGTAGATTGGAAATGTTTGGGAGATCTTTTGACTCCAGCCATGTCACTGCTTGTTCAGCTCAGTGTTGTGATTACAGGTCTGCATTCTTTGCACTGAATCAGATGGCAGAAATGCAAAAGGTCTGTGAGGTCAGCACACCCTTTGGTGACTCTTCCTTTCAGGATGGAAGTCTAGTTTTTGTTCTACTGGGAGAAGAAAGGAAGCAGGTCTCTCTGCAGGTCTGGTTTGCTGCACGAGTCCATGGCTTTTCATTCCTTTGTGTTTGTCGAGAGCTTTTGGTGTTTATAGATTCAGAAAATCGGTATTGTTTCCTTTTGACAGATCACATGTGAGTTGGTGCCGCAAAGGCAAAATAACAGTCACAGTGCAGCAGATAATCCAGGGAGAAAAACTTCCTTTAGAAAGTGGGGTTTGAGGATTTGTGCCACCTGCTTTTTGCCATTATTCAGGGACAAAAAGCATATGTGTCTCTTTCCTGGTTTATTTGTCCTGACATTTCTTTTCCTGCTACACTAAAAAGCATTGGTAGTATCTAAAGAAAAACAAGATCTTGTTGATTGCCTCTCTTAAGAGAGACTGAAAGAAAGAGATAACTGCTGAGATCTGGTTTATGCAAGAAGCCAGTTGTCCTTCCTTGAATGCAGGAGAACCACTGAAGCAGAAACTGTCAGTCTGTGCTCTTACAGCCAACACACTCCTCTGCTCACTGAGGTGTTTCTCATGATTATGCTGCCATGGTTGTTCGGGTTGAGCTTTCTTCTCTCTTTGCTCTGTGCCCCTTTTCTGCATTACGTACACGTGCGTGAGTGCCCAGGGATACACCATCCTATCCAAGGCAGAAAGCTGGACAAATGCCTCCTGTCACACTCGCATTTCTATCTAGGCTTGCATTTCTGCTTGGTTTTGTGTGCAGTGTTTTGGAGATTATTATTTCAAGTATCCGCTCTCAAAGAGGAATTTACTGATTTCTTGAAGCCATTTTAAATGAAGGTCAGTGTTTATATCCCTTGGTTTTAGCTACAATCAAGCTAGCTGGTTACTTTTATTTCAGTAGGACCAAGTTTATCTTGCTGCACTCTGTGTGCACACGGTGAGAGACCCTTTGCAGAGGAGTTCACCATTTAGGAGACACTACAACAAAGGCTAAACAACACAAAGACAGTGAGTGTAGAAGCTTGAAAGCATGAAGCAAATTGAGTTGAGAGCCTGTTGAGATGGACATAGAAATCCATCTTCCCCAGGTGCAGCCTAAGACCTGACATGCTCCACCCCAGTATTTCCCAGGTACTCTGTCATATAGTTTTAAAAATTTTAAAATTGGTAAAAAAGCCAATGACTTTAAGTCCATAATGCAGGATTCACATTTCAGTTCATTTCATACTGAGGAGACTAAGTAAATGAAAGGTGAAGTTATCAAACCTAACACAGGAACCTTTCATTTCAGTGGAAAAGAGAGTTGCTGCCAACTTGTTTGGATAACAGCAGTTAGCCAAATTTGGGTCCCAGAGCGTGCTTTAACCCTCAGTGACTCCAAGTTTGCTGCCTGGTTTGGAGCAGGCAGAACAGCAGCGCAGGTTTGCACTGACCTTCTCGTTGGAAGTAACGTGGTGGCAGCCTGGATTTTTTTGTCCTCAGTGAGAAAATCATCAGAGAAATGGGCATAACTTGGATGCTACTGCTTAGTGTTAATTTGTATTTAATTTGTTGGACAAACTGAAAATGATGAGGATCCTTCCCTGTTTTCCTAAACAGGTCTAACAAATCCTCTGAAGTGTCCTACTTAGGGGAAAAAAAGTCCCTTCTGAATCTCGCTGCTCAGGAGATGCAGCTGTGATTCCAAACAGTCTCTGCCTTCACCCACACCCAAATCCAGCCTAATGATGCCCTGATGCAGGGGACTGCTTTGTTGCAGTTCCCATAGCGTGAGCTGGTCTGAGCTGCAGATGCTCTCTGCAGTGCCCTGGTGGGACATGGGTTTAAAGGCAGGATAATGGGCAATGGATGTACGACTGCCAGTATGAAGAATAATTAAATAATGACTTTTGTCCTGTTGTAGCTCTGCATCCCACTTTCCTTATTGTGAGGACAGTTTAATCCCACCCTATTACTCTGATCAAGTGATATGTAAAAAAATGAGAGAGGGTTTGGTCTTGCTTTTGGCCGATAGCCGAGAGTTTTCTATATTTGAGGGAGTAAAAATTCATGGCCAGTTACTCAGGATGGGAGATCTTGCCAAAGTCATTCTGGTCATGCCTCAAGACTACTTACGAATTCTGTTATTGAAGTCCAGGTTACCTGCAGATTTCTGAGGAATCTTGTTCTATGATTTTTATAAGTCTATGAATCTGTTATAATGGTTTAGCTTTAGTGTAAAACAAGCTTTTTTTTTTAAAAAAAAAAAAATGCAATCTTTCCCCAGGTACTGATGACCTGAGTTAATAGCTATGTGGCCCAGCAGCCACCAGAAGAAGGGACACTTTCCAGAGAGGTTAATGCCCAACGATCACACTTCTAATGTTTGCACTTTAGGAAGTGTTCAGATAGGAAATATAATAATTTCTCATCTCAGGTGTTCTGTTTTATTTATATTTTCCTTACTAGTGCCTGTAAAGCAGTCCTAGGGGGATGTGAGAAGTCATAAAATGTTCCTTATTTCTCGGAGGCTAAACAGGTCCCTACATGGCTTACTCAAGCGTATCTTTCAGATGCAGCTAACACCTCCCCCCTCAATGTTTTTAGTCCTTCCATTTTATTATATCTAAAATAAGTAAAATAGTATGAACCTAAAAAAAGATAAAATTATTTTTCCTGGAAAACATTTGGCTTGGAGTTCTTAGCCTGTTTATTGATGTCTGTCTCAGAAAGGGCAGATGAATCTCAGATTTCCAAGAAGACTATAAATATAGAGCAATGCAGTCTCATTTACTAATATAATGCAGCTAATTTAACTGTAAATTCAATCTTAAATCTATGTAAACCATCAAGTAAAGTCATTGTGCTGGGAGACTGAGTTCCCAGCAAACATCTGGGCAGGAGCACTAGTCTCCAATGTTCTATTCCTGTCAAATCCCAGAAGTTACATCCTTTTGAAGCTTTGGAATTCGAAAATCTTTATAGATTCAGAACCTACTGTCGTCTGAAGGTATCTTTATGTATTTCTTTTAAATTTCTCTGTGACTTGTGATCTGTATGTATTTAATGATTACTGAAACTTCCTGCAGTTCAAAACAGTGTCTCCTTATATATTTATTAAATATATATATATGTGCATATATATCTATATATATATGAGAATCATTGGATTATCTGCCTGGTACTTTTCCAATAAATGGCTGATAATATACTATTCTAGCTCTCTCAAGCAATTAATTAAACCTTTCAGCACTGAACAGCACTGAACTGATACTGGACGCAGAATATCCCTTAAGTCCTTACTAAAACAAAATAATCTTTTCTGGAAATGGTGAGCCTCTGACAGTACACACTACATAGGGCAGCAGGGATCTCCCTGAGGTAGAATTTGGTGGGACACACAATTTATTGTCACTTACTTACAAAATGTTCCAAGAATTTCTTCTTATTCTTCGAGCTTTCCCTCATGTCACCTGACTTTGACTCAGAGCCCAGACTGCAAAATGCAGTTAGGATTATGAGATAAGAGATATACAGATTCTGACTTGTGGGATGAGTTGACTAATTAAAATGAGGACAATCTACCAGAATATGAAAAGATGATGAATAGGGAAGAAGTAACATTTGATAGCATTTAGGTAAGATTATATAATGCCTGTGGTCTGTAGGACCTCCCACTGAATGAACCACACAGATTAGTTTGAAGACCCTTCAACAGAAAAGCAGAAAATTGCAGTGAACTTCTTAAATGTGGTTGACTTGAGAGTTCTTTTAGTGCAGTTCTTACTACATCAGCTGTATCACTAGTTCAGTATCAGCAGTGCACAATACAAGTTTCCACCTTCTCCTGTGAAGAGATAAGGGCAAGGCTCACTTGTAAGTCTGTTTAAAATTTGAAATCCATCCTGTTTTTTATAACTTCTAATATTACTTACCATTATCTAAGTCTTGACTGACTTCACATGAATGAAACTAGACAGAAATAATGGAAAGGCCCTGTGGCAAACTGTATTCAGGGGGACTATTATCACAGCATTTAGAAGACAGAGGGAGAGCAAATAAGGAGCTATGGTCCTCAAAGCCCTAGTTTCCTGTTAGATATCTTTAACTTTTATGTTTCCTGGTTTCTTGCCTGCCCCTGTTGTCCTTTTCTGCTTGGCATCAAATCTGCCTCAGAACCAGCTCCGGGGCCATGATCTCCCGTGATGAAAATATCTGAGCTGGGCATAGGATTTGGCTAGCATTTTTTTGTTCTCTTATTAGAAGTGGTGAAATTTGTGTTATTTATATCTATGTTATGCTCAGAAATAGACTTCTAATTTCTGTCTGATATTCCTAGGCAGTATCTTAATTAGAACAGCAATCTGGCAGTAATATAGAGCCTGTTAACCCAAAAGTTAACTTTCTAGAACCAGATTTGTCACCTTTTATTCCCTCTCTATAAAATTTATCGTGATTTGTATGTAGCCCCAGACTCCACCAAGTTCTTCACTGGAATCATGGGGAGGCACCATGAGAGAATACTGTATGATCTGTTTGAGAATGGCAGATGAACCTGCTTTGCCCATAAAGACAAAAGGTCTGGGCTTAGAGACAAGTATTGTTTATAGCAAGAACTGATAGTATTTTAATTCTTTTCTGAAAATGAACCAGTTTTCATCTGGAAAATGCTACTTGCTTGCAATGATCTATTTTAGTGAAACTGGAAAATGGTGAAATGGTTTAATATTTAAATGGACAATTCATTTAGACTTTCTTGTCTCCTTTACAGTCATCAGCTTTTTTTTGCTCTGATATCTTTGCTTTGTTCCCAGTATATATAGGATAGAAATGATCATATATTATATATTGGAACATTTGGATGTTCACAGTTCATTCTTTTTATATTTCAACTCTCTTTCTCCATGTTGACTGCCTCCTCACTCCCTTGGTTTTTTTTATGGTTTGGAGTTTTTTTACTTAAAATTACTTTATGACACTGTTTTCTACCTTCTGGTCCCCTCCTGTGATACACCCTCCTTCATTGCTCCCCTAACATTGCTTGTAATGATGTCCTGAACTTATAAATCTTGTCCTCTCACTCTAGGTTTGATAATGCCTGAGAAAGACCCTGGGGTACAGAATGAGCATTAATAACAGTGTATAAGGAGAAGCCCTGATGCGCAATAGCATTTAGCCTCAAATGATGTTCTTCATCACACCTACTATCTATTAATCTTAACTTATGGAATAATGGATTCCAATTCTGTACTCTTGCTGGTGCTGAGCATCAGGAGAACTCTTTGCAAAGTCTCACCATGAGGGGCAGTCATGCAAGCCTAACCTTGATTACTGTCATCACTGTGTTTTATCCCTGGCCTATCTTGTAGCTCTTGGAAATTCTCAGCAATCACTCCTTTTCTTAATATTATTGCTATTCCATTCTTACAGATGCATCAAGCATAGATTGAAGACATGATTTAATTGACACTTTATTAGACTAGTGCAAGATCTTTGACGTAAGTAATGTATGTTCTTAAAAAAGCCCGTCTATTAACTGTAATTCTGTTTTCAAAGTGCTAGACCAAATCTGAGTCTTAGCATGTTGCATCTGAAGAAAGGAGATGATGGCAAAGTTGTGGGGTTTCAGCTTATGAAAGTTTTAAGGCAAGAAAGGGAGAAATGACAGTGAAGGTGGAAGTGAGATTGTGCCCAGTCACTGAAACTGGGAAACACGAACATAAAGGCATGAGGCCAGTGAAGGAAATCCTTGAAAGAAGTGAAATCCAAACAGTGTGAAGGGGAGGATGACTTGCTATTAAAGCTCTACAGTGACCATCCCAGGATGAAGTAAAGAAGAGCCACGAGAGGTCTAGGAATCCATGGAAGGAGGTCACCAATAGTCCTGTGGGGTGGTGAGGGTTGTCTGCTGAGACTTTAACTGAAGAAATGAGTGCTAATGAAGCGATGCATCAGAGGCCGTGACTCTTGGCTGTGGAAAGAATAGCAAGTAGCAAGGAAGACTGGGATAAGAAGTTGGTGAAGAGATAAATAGAATCTATTTACTACAGATTTGTGACAGGGTGGGCATGAGCTGCTTTTTATTGAATAAATTACTGTCACTGCAAATACTGTGTAAGTGGATCCATTCCTTATTCTGAATGCCTATATTAGATAAGTCATGGCTGTCTCTTCCAGGATTTCAAGTGGAGATGAAGGGCTACTGGAAACTCGACTGCAGCTCTGCTTTTGCATTTGTTAAACATTATCATGTGTGCTGTGAGTTTGCTTTTCTAATTCTACTGATTTCTGTTTCAGCTCCCACTGAAGAGTGAAGGGTATTATTATTAGTGTTGTTGATGTTTGTTATGTATGTTATTTAAGGGACAGCAAAGTTCAAGATCACTAGTAAATACTGCAAACTACCTCTGGATAGGTGCAGTCTGGAATTGAAAGACAGGCTTTGCCCTGTCAGGGTATATGTAATGAATCTCAGTCCTTGTGATTCATTTCTCCTAGGTTTGGCCTGTAAAATTTTTAAATAAATACAGATATTGGTTGCTGGACCACAGAATACCTCCTGTTTTGGGTCCATATATTAATAATATTATTTTATTATTATTAGTGAAATAAATTCAAACATTTCTTTGCAATGGTGAAGCATGAATATCACTTCTAAAAGCTGGAACCCAACCTCTACAGCAATGTCAATGGAAGGTCCTGTTAGAAGGCCATCCGCTAACAATGCAGGTTCCATTTTTGATGATTAAAATAAGGTGACTGGTACCATGTTGCCTTGAAGAAATCTTTTCACGTGACCTGTGGCTTGCCTTACTGATGTGCAGAGGAAGGGTGTCTCAGTGTAAAGGTGAAAGGGAATCGCTTCTGCTTATCAGTTACGGAGAACTAATGCAGTTTGCATGAACTTACAGATTACTTTCAGATAAACACTAGGACACTTGAAAAGTAAATTTATTTCCTGTTTTTTACATGCCCTCCATCGTGACTGCAGGAGCCCTTTTTTCTGTCATGACACTTTCATGTCACAGTCTTTATTAATCCTGCAGTAAAATCCTTACCAATTTCAACCAGTCTTGAATGAATCCCTTAACAAGGGATAGATAAAACAGCACCTTTGGAGTTAATTGCAATGTACTTTGCTTACCTTGCTGTGGTTTCAAACTTCCTCATTTGCTGCACTTACTATGGATACTCTGAGCTCAGGGACTCAGTATTGAGATCAAATCAAATTCATCTTAATCTCAATGTCGTGTATCAGTAAGTGGTACAAATACATGTTTATCATTCAGTAGGGAAAAAATTGGGAAACTGTAGTCCATTACTCTGATTTGTTTCTAAAACTGATTTTGTATTGCCATCTATTTTTCTTTTAATACAGTAATTGCATGGTTAGAAGTCAGAATAGCTTGTCAGTAGTCACAAGTGTACACTTACGTATTTCTCTAAAAAGCATTTCAGTGCCTTGGATGTGTATCTAGTGTTTTAAGCAGGTAACTATATAACTAGAGATTCATTGTCTTTATTTTTACCATTGAGAAAGCCAGACTGATGTATAAAAGACAAGTACATCCTGAATGCACTGAGATTTTACAAGGGCTTTAGGAAGATATTATGAACCAATTTTAAAATACTTAGTATGTCCCTCAAAATGTAAATGCTGAATGAAAACTATTAATGTAACTTCTGAAATTCCTAAGCAGAAAAATAGCATTGACTGAAGAAATGAGCAAATTAAATGTGTGAGTAAGGTATGTAGCAGGCACATAAGGGCTTCTTAATGGGGCATGTTGATGTTCTCATGAGACTCCCAGGGCAGTCTCTTAAGGCTCATGATTAAAAAGATATAAGATAGAATCCTGTCTGATTCACAGTAGTGGGATCACCTTGTTTTGCCTTGTCTTTCTCCCTCAAAATCCAACCGTCTCAGGAGTCTTGCTAGCTTTCTTCTCTTCTTGCCACAAACCATTGCTGTCCTATGTTGAACACGTGCTGAAGGACATGGGAGAGTATGGCTGTGACTGGCAATATTTGATGTTTTCTTAGCTGCCTGGAGAGCATGCAACCTGCTGTATTTCCTGTAGCACTGGGGAGTCTTGGTAGTCATGCAGTGAAGGTAAACTGCATTTAATGAAATCTACCCTGGTATTTCAGGGACGAGAACTCAAAACAAATCCATTCTTACAGAAGGAATAAATGATCTGTTGAAACAATTAAACTAAGAAATGCCACGTTGTGCTATTTTGGCAGTGATCTGAATCATGACACACCTTCCCCCATTTGTGTGGGAGAGATAGCAAGTGGAATGCAAGATTAATTATTTGGTGGTGGGGTTTTTTTTTCCACTGGAGATTACGTCTTTGTATAGCTATGAGCTGCTGTTGGTAGGTTTTTTTCCATATCCCTGATACAAGAATGACCCTTTTTCCCAGAACCAAGTGAGAGACAATTATCAGCTACAACCTCATTTGCTGCCTTAAACAGTGTAAACACTGCAGATTGAGCTGCAGTTCTAAATTGTTCTTATTTAGTAGTTCTCACACGAACTGCTGTGTTTGCTCAGTGACCAACTTGGTTTCAGGAAGGCTCTGTGTAGTTACTGCAGGCTCTTTAGATGTTATCAGCTAGAAGATGAGAGCCATAGATCTTAATCCTTACTGTTAAGGAGCATACAAAGCAGGATCCCATGTGTTATGTGTACATTACTTAGATTTGCCTGTTACCCCCAGGGCAACTCGTTTTGTATATCGAAACACAAAAATAATACAATCGTGCTGCTTGTGGATCATAACGGATCCATTTTCAAATTGTGAGAAAAGATGGTCTTTGCACTATGTCTTTCGTTATTAAATCTAGACTGACATGAAATACAGAAGTGATGAAGATGAATCTCTGCTCAGACATATGCCACAATAAAAGGTAAACACAAAAATTTGTCTACATTAGACAATGTTCTGTTTCTTTCTGGAAAAGAAGTCTGTCCTTCAGTCCCCACCCCAGAAAGCATTAACACTTCATTGTCCAATTATCTAGGAAGGTTCTCCAATATTAAGACAAGTGCCAAGAGTCTAAAAAGTCTGCAAGGCATGGATGAAGGATAGGTTTGTTTTTATAACTTTCTACAATGAAATGAGAAATAACTTTACTTTCTGAGATCAGAAATCACAAAGAAGTTTTGTCAAACATGTAGTGTGAAATCTTGCTTTCAACAAACTAAGAAGTATTTTCAGCAAATCTGAAGGTATGGCTTGATGAAAGGGTTTGGAAGCCAAAACCTCTTCATCACTTCGGGCCGAAGTAAATGTAAAAAGCTTAATGCCAGTACTAACGTGAATCTCTGTAATTTCCATACCATCAGGTAAACCCAAACAAAACGAACAAACCACACCTTTAGGCTGCATCATCTGATGGCTTTTGGTGATGAGATTCACATGCCCCTCTTGAAGAGGAAGTTGGCTTGCTTACTCCTGCTTTGGTCACAGGGCTGCCACAGAGGGCACTCCTTAGCCACAGCCAGATGCCTCTTGGCCAGCAATCCTCACTGCTGGGGGCTGTGGCTGAATCCACATACCTGCCAGCTCCATGTCCCTTTGGTGATAGCTAATACTCCTGGCCATTCTTGATTTGACAGTGCCTGTGATCTGATCTGTTAACATCAATCCTTTTGTCCTCCCAGGAAACGCAGCACAAGGCAACCTAGAGCTTGAAGGAAACAGCATTGAAGCATTATTAGGAAGTTTCCAGCTGGTAATGAGAAGTTCAAGGTGTTCATGTGCTTGAAGATCTGAAGAAAACCATTCAGGATGGTGACATTGCAGCTGTTTCCCATGCTGTGATGTGGTACAGATACCCTAAACAGCTATTTGAATAGGAATACACCACTACATCAGCCACTCCTTTGGACACCTGTGCTCTGGACAGACCATGCAAGAGAGTCAAAAGGAGGAGGTCCCCTGTTTCTAGACCCACGGAGTCCCCCAGAGAAAACAAACCCAGGAAACCTCTTCAGCCCACTCCTAGCCCCAGCCTGTGTCAGCGATCCCCTTTTCCAGTACTTCTTGTCCTAGCCTGAGTAAGTGGGCTGCTTTTCTACAAGTTTCTTTTTTAGGGGTACAAGTTGCAGCTTCTGTCAGAATTTCTGTCTCCCTCTAGAGGCACTGAATTGTGCTACCAGGAAGTGCCAGGTAGGCCAGTCAATGGAGTACAAGGAAGAGAAATGTCTACTGTATGTCCATCTTTTCAGACACCTCTTTAGGTATATATAGGCTGAAGGGACACAAAATGTCAGCAGAATCTAGACCACATAGTGACAGTTGGGGCATCTCCTCTCCATAAAAAGGAGAGGCAGAACATCTCAGGTGCAGGTGGCCACTCCAAGAACAGAGCATTTTGGCCAAAAGCCTAGGTACATGGCAAAAAACCCAGTTTCTCAAGATAAAAAAAAAGGTGACAATGGGACAGAACAGAAGGTTTTATGTCCCTGTAGACAGGGGAGAGAAGGTTTCCTTGGTGAATGGGTACCTTTTTTGTCCTGCAGGATGCAACCAATTAAATCCTCCCCTTATCTTTCTGGCCTTTATCAAGTCTGGCTCTCCCATCCATCTGAGATGCTTAAACAGCCTTGTTCTCTCTCCTGCTCTCTCCACCATCTCCCAAGAAGCAGACAGCAAGCAAACGTCTCCTCATCCTTCCCCTTTTCCTGAGCTAGATGGCACAGCCACTTGTCTGTCAGCTGCATTTTTTCTCCAGCAAAAACCATATCCCTCAGCCTGTGATGTTTCCTGAGGGTTGTGGAGGCAGCAGTCACAGCCACATGCCAGAATGCTCAGAAGGTCAAAAAAGACAAAGAGGGACAGGGCAGACACAGAGTAACCATGCTGGGTGGATTGAGGTCCCCTGGGGAATGAGTACGTAAAGCAGGCAAACCTAAACCCCTCCTCTAGGAAACAGAATGAGACAAAAATGTCATGTACAGTTAATTGGACTCCATCCTAACCTGTTCGGTTCACCCCACTAATGAACTGTGTCAGATGTAGGGGGTCATCTGGCTACTGCAGCTATTCACAGACTGCAGAAGATGTACACAAAACTGCTGAAGAAACTAGTCCTTGTTCTCCTTGTCCAGATGGAAAGGCTCAGCTGATTCCTTGCAAAAGCTGAGTAGGACACAACAGTCATCAGAGCTGCACTGATTTGTGCAGCTTGTGCGGTTTGCACATTTGTGTCTAGTCTGTCAATCAGTACCTGCCATATTGCAGTCAAAGAAAAAAGCACATTCCACTTATTCATAGCATTTCATAGCATGTGGTTAAACTAGCCCTGTTCTCTACTGTTGTTTGAGTATGGCTTAATCATCCAACAGCACAGAGAGGTTTTAGCCTCTTCCACTTAGTGCTGTGAATGATCCTACTTGGGAAGGTTTCATCATCCCCTCTGAACCTGATGCTGGAGGCAGGGAAAGCACAGGTATCATAAGGCCTTCTACTAAAAACTGCCAGGATGTCTGTAAATCTGTGTTGGTGCGTTCACCAAGCCCTACAGACAACTGACTGGTAGCCCTTGCGGCAATTGCAGCTGCTCTGGGACAAGCACTGGATGAGAAAGTGGGCTTCGTCAGACAGGGAAACTGTGGGGAGAGGTGGCCTGGATGGTTCAGAGACTGACTTGTACAGTCTAAACTAAGAAGGTTTGGAGGATGGTCTCAGGATCTTTCATCATGACTTTGCCTATGTTGGGTTTGTCCACCACAATCTGCTTGGCTACTGCCTAATGGGACTTGTAGGTTACTGTGAGGGGCAACCACTGTGCAGCCACACACTATGGTTGTGAGGTAGTGTTGCCAGCAGGGTTCATTTTGAAGTTTTGCACCTTGCTGCTGGTTGGCCCACTGGTCTGAGGCCATCTTCCTCTCTCAGAGTCTTCAGATGACCTGTAACAAATGAATTAGAGAGATCGAAATTTTCAGAAGCTCAATGCCTTTATCTCCTTCCTATGGCAAAGGGTTGCCCAGGAAGAACTAGTTCGTTCTGAGAGCCCTCTTGCAGTAAATGCAGTATGAAGCCTCTTATTCTGCCTTCATCTGTCACCAAACTCAGTGCTGTGAGTTCTGGAGAGCAGGCCTATGATGTCGCCTGTAACAGGACAAAGCACATATCAGGCAAGAATATAACCAGAAGCAAAAAGCACATGCATGGGAGTCCTTGTAATGAGAGAGGATGGCTGGGATGAGACATTTTCCAAGACTGCAGATCTCTGAACCTCTTACATGGATTTTCAAACCATACTGCATCTTGTCCAAAATGATACAGCAGTGCATATCACAGCTGTAGGGACCTCAGCATGGTTGAATTTACTCTCCTGATCCACCCCTGTTTCAGTGCGTTCCTTGTTAGCAAGCAGTGCTCATTCAAGAACTTAAATGCTTTAATTTATGGGGAGCCAAGTGTGCAAATTGCTTGTGTCTTATAAGCTGTTTTGTAGAAGTGCAAATCTATTGCACTAGAATTGATTCCAGCACCCAGCAAAACTGCAGGTAATTTACTGCTCTTCCCTTCACGGCTCCCCACTGATGTGATAATGTGAAAAAAAGTTGCTGGTTTCCTGTGTGAGCTCTGCCATGGCCAGGGAAAATGTGTTGACCTCAGGGTGAGATATCTTACAAACACTCTCATCGCTGCTGAACCTGTTATTTATGATTGTCTCTGTTGATTTTCCTTCTTGACCCTTTCCTTTTTGTCCTTTTGTTTTTTAAAACGTTGCTCGTTAAAATTAGGCAGCTGCTTTGCCAGCACTTTTGGAAAACATTCACATACAAGTCCTGCCTGGGGAACCAAGGAATGATTTAGTTGGGCAAGAGTTTGCTGGAATATTACTGATTACCATTCATTTACCACAAGGTAGTAAAGGAAAGTGCCATTTGAAGCGCAGAAGTGAATTCCATGAGCGTTGAATGCCCACATTCCAGTGGGCTCACAGACTAAGCTCCTCAATGTGACTGTTTATTCTATGTAACTTACAAAAAAGATAAATTTAGATTTAACGGTAGTTTTAATGATTATCATCATTTGTTTCGTTATTATTTTGTGTGATTGCTACTTTATTTTTAAATACCTTTTTCCTTAACTGAAGATTTGATAGTGAGGCGGAGCGTCTTGAAAAATTCGCATTATTGTATCATGGGCTTTTAAAAAGGGGAGTCTGAGTTGCTAATAACAGAAAATCCTAGAGATGCATTTGTTCAATTTTTCTTAAGAAAATTATCTAGCAAGTAGAACATTTGTCTTGCACAATGCTTATCAGAGAAGACAGAATTTAAAAAAAAAATTATACATTGAAAAAAATAGCATCTGATTACATACAACGTGTTCTGCCAGATATTCTGAGACAGCACCAGAAGGCACCACATTTCAAGTGGCAACAACATGTCACAGAGATATCTGAAAAGTCTCCTTTCCTTTAAAATTTCTGTTTATCGTGCACTTGTTATCAAGCTGGCCTGTTTGTTTTTACCTTAATTTCACCATTCTCCAGTCAGTAGGTACATTTTTGCTTTCCAGATAGATTCTGATTGTCACTGATTTAAAAGCATAAACAAGAATGACACAATTATATATATGTGTGTGTGTGTGTGTGTGTATATGTATACATATATATATATTTGAAAATAACTAATTCCTACAGCAGACATTGAATGATATTGACTTCAATTCCTTGTTCTCATGTACATAAGAAATGACAAAAAGGAAAATCTATATCAACAGCTTCTTCACCTGCAGTGCTACTGGTGGTGAATTACTAGGCTGATTCAAAGGAAGATACAGAGCGTCTGGAGAAAGAGTAAATAAAGGGCTTATGTTGTTTATTCCCTGGTATGGCTCACTTGACTGATGTAGGCTTTCTGCGTATCCTCAGGCATATTCCTTAGCGTGTTTTTGCTTGAATGCCCTGTCTGCAAATGGGATAATAATATTTCTTCTGTCTATTTATACAGTAATTTCCATGTGACAGAAACTGGTTCTTATGACATATTGGCACAGAATCCACCAGTGTGAGCCCTTAATATTGGTTCTGTAAATTTATGATAAAACCCAACTCATACAAATATGAAAAATTAAATGTTAATTCCTCAGCAGAAATCTCAATAAAAATGAATTTCACATATTTGAACAATTGCTTTTCTTTTTTGGCAATAGGCTTACTGGTCAAAACATGATGGATTTGGCAAAGCCTGCTTTTGTTTCACCTTTGAAACAAAAGTGCAAGTGCCTCTGGAGCCAAACAGAAGGTATTCTGAATATTGGGTATTGTGCTACACATGCAGAACTTCCTTGAGTTACATAGATTGGGGCAAAAGAAAAAGGAGAGAAAGATTAACTGAAACTCTGAAGTAGCCTATTTTCTGACCTCTAGCAATTCTTCTTCCATTCCTATTCCCCCATACCTAAATTGGGACAAGCCTGAAGACAACAATTTCACTTGGGTAGTGTCTGCCTGTTGAGTTTTAGAAAAGCATCCTTCCTTATGTGTCATGGATGGAGAAATAGAGTGATGCACTTCACTTTTAAAAGAGGAGCTGTAATACATTTATTGTTATAAAGCAGAGATTTGACAAGGTATGAAAATAAGTGCAACAGTGATTTACAAGGTTTGATGGCAAGGGACACTTGATTATTTACTATGCAGAGAACAGGGTCAGACAAAAGCTGTCAGGTAAATCCTCCCATTGAATCATGAGGTTCAGAGAGAACCCCCTTGCATTTTACACCCCCCTTCATTGATAGTCTAAGGTGCGACTGGATCCAGACATAGTCCCAGACTTGGTCAACAGTTTACCTAGAGGATTATAAATGTGCAGTCAATACTTTATACCGCTTAGCTAAGATCACAATTTTTCAGTGCACTTATTCCCAATGCATTCACTGAGTGTCTGTTGCGACAAGGATTCTCTCAACCTTGAGGAGTAACCTTTAGAGTTGTCCTTTTCAAAGGGTGATCACAACATGCAGCCTACTGTCATTTCAGGAGTGCTCAAAGGGCTCTTGGGCTGCTCACTATTTATGGAGTAAGATGATTGACTCATAGTCATATTTACATACTGACTATAGGTGCCAGGTTCTTCCACATTTGGCTTGAGTCAGATTCTGACCAGCACTGTGGCCAGGTGGGCACACTAACATAGCATAGCATTTGGCTATTGTGTTGTTATCTGTCTCCCCTGAAAACACCGTGAGGTGGATGCAGCCATTGTGACCATCACTGACCATCATGATCACTGCTGATGGTTATTGTTTGATCAGGATTTAAGGGAAAAAGTCAGTATACAGTGTAGGGGGAGCAACACACAATCACACGGTATAAGCTGGTGTTTGGGAGTGCATCAGAAAAACCTGTATCCTAAGAAGGGGCTCCTGGGTCTGTTAATGATAGGAAGTGGGTGGAAAGGGAGGTGACATCATTGTTCATTGTGTATTGAGATGTACCCTATACTGCAATCATCTCAGTTGTTTAAACATCTCTGAAGTATTGAATCTTTTAAAGCTCATCATTTCATAGTCTCTGGCATCTGGCAAACTCCATCTGTGCTATGGAACTATTCGATTTCAAGGTCATGCATTTCAGTAAATGATTCCTCGTGCATTTTGCTCCTGTGTGGATTTAGAGCTCTCAGAATTAAACAGACAGCAATCTGCATCCAGCTGAGGTACAGAAATACTGGGACAGTGAATTCTTGAAGAATCACATCAGAAAATTAATCCGTGGCAATGGGTTATGAAGGGTAAAGGGAAATAGAAATGAGGCTGCATGTGAGTGGCCTTACATAAAGTGATTTTATAGGAAATAGTGGAGCTGGCAGTTTGCTAAAGAAATACTGTGAAGCACAAGCACACACCACCTTAGTGCAAAAGGAGGACAGGAATTTTAGTATGACCAGAATGCCTCGATCATTAGCTCTCCTTTGATCTCACCGTAAGGAAGAAGCATGCAGAAAATGAAATGTAGGTCATCATCCTAAGGTGTTATACAAAAATGATAATACAAGCACTTTCGGTGGAAATTACAGTGCAAGCTAGCAAGAGAAATAAAATGTGAGGAAGGATATTTCTGCAAGTACGTCAGCAAAAAGAGGGAGTTCAAGCTTGGGTGATGTACAACACCAAGAAGCAAGAAAAAACACCAGGGAAGGGGAAAGTAATTTTTTTTTCATTCTTTTCTAATATACTTAACTGCAATCAAATAACTAACACATTCTCTTCTACACAGGGAACAATGCATGTGTTGTTTCTGAATTAAGACTTTTTGGAACTCTCTTTTTAGAACTTTAATTCTTGTAGTCAGTCAAAATTTTTGTTTGCAGCATGCAGCTTCTGAAAATGTAGGACATGTGCTTTATTGTTTCATCATTCAGCTCATTACTGAAATATTTAATAATACTAGATTGGATGAGGTCTTCTGGATACTTGTGTGGTACTATGCGCAGTTTTGTCACTGAAACACTGACAATTACTAAATTCAGTATTCCCACCTGCCCTGCTCCTGCTTTAGTGCTGCTATCTAACTTAATACATGACATTGGCCTGTTTATTAGCACATTATGGAAGACGGTGTCTGAAACGTCACTAAAATCAAGCTATAAAACACACAATACCTCTTCTTATTTGAATGACTGTTACTGGATCATAGAAGAAAAGTAGTCTGTTCTTGGAGAAGAGCATATTGGTTATCCATTACCTCCTTGTTTTCTTCCAGGTATTTACAAATAGTTTAATTGTTTGTTTTCTAGAAAATGAGATTTTCCTCATTTTTTCTTCTCCCTTTTTAACATATTTATCCTCTTCGGCCTTCTGGACTTCTTGCCTGTCTACTAAAAATTGCTGAGGGAAACTACCAACACCCCTGAGACTGCTCACCTTCTATTTTGTAACAGAAGTTGTCAGGCCCAGCTAATTTAGTCCACTCTGCCTAAGTAACCTCTCACTCCTTATTTCTCTATTCAAGCCTAACTATCACAATTAAATGGATCTAGAAGAACACTACTGGTGGAGGAGCTTTGTGAGTGTAGTAGAAATGGGGCTTCTAACATCGCAGCACTCTGGGCTGCACTAACTTAACAGCTCCAGGAAAGCAACAGAAGCCAACTAAGATGCAACCACAAACCCTCCGGGTTTTTTACAGGGGGAGTGGCAGAGGTTTCTGGGGACAGATGGTAAAAGCTACCTGCCATTTTCCATTTTGGGGCAGCGGGATCATGCATGACTGACAGGTGTGTGAAAATTTGGCTGTCCCCAGACTTGAGATTAAGAGGCTGTTTTGGATATCCAGGTATTTTCTACACAAAAACTATCTTTTTTTGTTATCCTGCCTCTCTCTCATTGCTCTGTGGAAATATCATAACATGAGAAAGCAAATTTATGAGCATTAGGGGAAAATAAGATGTTTCTGGTATCCTGTACTAAGGGAGAGGAAACCATCAGTGTCTTTCTTGCCTTTCGGTGGTGAAAAAAAAAAACCCCTAGTTTCTGTGTCTTGGTGGGGCAGAGGCTCTGGTCATATTGTCATACAGGAAGTGGCTATGTGCATCAATTAAGGTAGCTCATTTTTTGTCCAAAGGAATTCAGCTGTGGTTTGTGGAATTGTCTTTCACAGCACTGCTGGTTCATTCCTGTCTGGAGCCCCCAAATTGTGAAGGCAGTGAGCACATGAGTTCAGCTGCCAGGCACCACCAATCTGGTGGGAACTCTCCCAGGGTGTGACACAAGAGGAGCAGCTTGCTAGGATGTGAATGTGGGCTGGGCAGGTTGCAAATCCCCCACACTGGCCTCACACAGGTGGCATGTGGTGCCATTGGGGAAGCACAGTGAGACGAGCATAGCGACAGGGAGTTGCAGGTGTTATCTCAGCTCTCAACCCTGAACTCCCTATCCACGGGGTTCGCTGCAGTGAGTCAGGAGTTGCAGGGCTTTGCAGTAGTCCTTTCAATGGAGGGATATTCTGGCTCTGCGTGGCAGCTACCTGCACCTGAGAGACAGCTCTTAGTGTGCTCCTGCATTGGGAAACTGGATGCAGTTCTCCACCACAGCACAGGCACCATAACACTAGCTGCTCCAGGATGCTGAGGCCCCCTGGGCAGCAAGGTTTGGCCTTTTCCTATCCCTCCAGCCCAGATACAGGTCTCAGAACATACCATGAAGACCTCTGTGATGGTCTTGGGCAACTTTCTGCAAGGGGAACAGTGACTGAGTGCATGCGAGGGGCTCACCTGCCTCTGGGGAATACTCTGGTATGGTCCCATACCGTGAGGAAGACAGTGGTGACCACAGCAGATGGAAAGAAGTTTGTCAATATAAGACTGCAGGCACCACACTTCATGGTGCAGTCTGTACATCACCATGCTGCTCTGGAGAGCCCTTATGCTGAATGCCGTCTGCTTCAAACTTTCTTGCGCTCTGAGTTTGCCTCTGCTCTAAGCTGGCCTCCGATGTGTATCACAACCAGCAGCTGTATCCCCGGTTACTCGCTCTGTATGTTAAAAGACAAGAAATAGTTCCATCTCTTTTCCAATAGAGCAAGATCTTCTTGCAAGTAGTAATTTAAAAGTGATTCGTGGAAATGAAAGGGCTTGCTTTCACATTTTTAGGGTCTGTGGGGAAGGTCTGAAAGGTACCAGTTTGGGTTTCTTTCCTGCTTCTTTTTTATCCTAGCAGAACCACAAAATAAATATATAAATAATTACATGTGTAAAACTACATAAATGCACAGCATCTAAATGTGTATGGAAAAAAAAAAAAAATCAAGATTGGATTGTTCATTTTGCCACAGGATTATCTGAGTGCCTGAGTGTGCAAAACTTAACCTGCTCACTAAAGAAGTGATGCTGGTACATGATAAAAAAAAAAAAAATTGCCGACATTTAATCACTCAGTGCAGTTACCTGTGTGTTAAGAAAACCAGACCCTCATAAACTTAAACAACCTTGTCTATAAATCCTGTTCCTATGCAGTTTCTTTCACTCTTTTCCCTTGGGATATTATTGTTTCATAATTACCACATCTGAATTGCTAAAGTAGCCATAATAATTAATAAAACTGTCTAGCACATCTTACAAATTAAAGGGAAAAATAAAATGAGGGACATAGTATTTTTCCTTTGTAGATCAAGTCAAGCCTCAGAGAAAATGACATATTTTGAAGTGTTTACTACAGACTACTTTACTGGGATAGGTAGATACAAAAATAGATGAACATTTATAAAAAGCTGTAGCTGCTTGGCTGAAAATAGTTTTACTTCTTACTCAGATAGAAACTAATAAATATGTCTGAGTAGAAATAGCTTATCTTTTCTTCTAATTTCTGGCTGCTCATTATAAATGTAACAAATATCTCACATTTTTACACACAGGAAGAATTATTGCCTGTTTTATTTTGAATAAGGTCTTATATTTTTATCTCAAGGAAAATCAAATTGCTTATATTTTTTCCTCTCAGGTTCTTGTTCTGTGGCTTTGAAACAATTATTTTCCTTCCATCTTCTTATGGTCAGCAGTGGAGTTCTTGGTGGGGATTGCAGCACATGGATCTCCTCAGGTCACAGTACCTACACAGTAGGAGGGGTGATGTTTAAAGCCTGCTTGAGCAAGGTAAGTAAACAAGTGCCACCATTAGACTTACATATAATCCTACATTGGTAGAATAACTCACAGTTAAAGTTAGCTATTACACTGACTAATGTCCCAACGATTTTATAACTTTTCTCTGATAAGCCTGTGAACAAGTTTTCATTTAATTAAGCTATTATGTTCTCAGAGAGCACTTTTTAGCTTTCAATATGTTACTTACTTAGAGCATACACGTCTTCTAACCTTCCAAACCCACATCTTTGCCAAACTGCCAATATAAAATAAAGTTCTGGATCTTTCCCTCAAGCACTTCCTGAAATTCTTTTTTTATGCCATTATATAAAGTGCTATGGTGCTCTTTCTTTTAAGCTTGCCATCTGGATGTCATTCTTGATTTTGCCTCTTTTTAAATATGCATATTCAGGCTAGACCTGAAATGACGCAGCTTCTTTCCATGTAACAGTTCTAAAAGCTGTACTTTCTTTCCCAGCCATTTTATCAAAACTTTGATCATGTCCTCATCATCTCAGGTCTCGGTATTTCAAGTTCTTCCTCTCTGTTATGAAACCTTGCATTTTCTACCTCCCTAGGGATATGAAGTCTGGTGCTGCGAAACTTATTTTCCTGACTGCATGGACCATACAAAACCTCTTTTGAATCATCTTTCCCTGCTGCCTCATATCAGTCACAAATTTCTTTCTTCACCTTTTAGGAGCCTCACCACTCAGCTTTTCCTGTGTTAGGTCATCTTGAAATGAACCTGGCATGTGTTCCACGTCTTTATTCACCTGTAAACCCCTTGTCTCCTGAAACTAGGGCTCTCAGCAAGAACTGCTGAGTGTCTGCCAAGACTCAGGCTGCAGGGAGCATAGACTAGCACTTCCAAGGCTGGTTCTGCCCTGACTGCCTTGGTACCTTCCTCTGGAGAGTCCTCTTCTGTCCCTTGACAGCCCTGGGAGTACAAGACAACCATTTCCATGAATAAAATTAGTATGCATAGATGTTTGAACATCCCAGGTTTTAGACTGTTACATCTCTGTAAGACTTTCTCCCTCTACCTATGTTAATACCATACAACAAAAATCATAGAATCACAGAATCACCAGGTTGGAAGAGACCCACCGGATCATCGAGTCCAACCATTCCTATCAAAAATAAAACAATTCCTACTGATGCAGTTATGAAACTACCAAAAAACCTCCAAACCTACTCATTAATTACTGTCCATCTCTTGTTTCTCCATGATCACTGCCTTGCTTTGCAAGAATACCACTCTATTTGTGAAACTGGATTTCATTATCAAAAATAACAAATGGAAAGAATTTAACAGTAATTTTTTTTTGCAAGAGTATTTTTAAAAGTAATGGATGATTGTGTTATCTGTTTTAACATATCTATCAGTGTTGGTTAAAAAACACAAGCTTTTCTTGTAGAATTCGTAAGACTGAATAGCCACATCAGCGAGAGTAGCTATTGAAAAGGATGTATAATGAAACGGAAACCTACAAAAATATTAGCAGCAGATTTACTTCATCATAGTCTGTACTTCTGATATTCCTTAAACTGAAAAACATTATTAGGAATTAGGAGGCAACTTGTCCTGCTGGCTTAATACTTATATGGGCTCCTAGTCCTCACAGGAGCCAGCGAGCGATTTGTAGGCAAGAGCACCAGAGTCAGCATATGTGGCAAGTCATTAATTTCTCATACCAACTTGCCTTCAGGCTACCAGTGTTTTAGAAACTTTCTGAGCCAAAACTGTGTTCCCAATCACTGTGCTTAGTAGCTGCTTTATACCCCATGACTTTGTCTAACCTTTTGTAGCTCAGATGCAGATTTGTTTTCCATAGTCCCTTGTGGCAGCAACTTCCACAGTTCCATGGCTGTATCTGTGGAAAATAATATTTTTTTTTAATTTATTTTGGGTTTGGGTTGCTTTTTTTTTTTTTTTTTGGTTTAAACTTGTTTCTTCATACTATCACTGGCTGTCCCTTAGTTCTCCTATTCTGAAGCTTTCCCTTTTCAACTTCTCTGTGCTGCCCAGGACTTCACAGACCTTTACTGTATCTCCTACTCACTTATCTCTTTTCCAAACTGGAAAATCTTAGACTATGTATTCTTTCACAGAATCACATAATCACTAGGTTGGAAAATACCTACAGAATCAGCAGGTCCAACCATTCCTAAATCACTAAATCATGTCCCTGAGTACCTTATCTGCCTGTCTTTTAAATACCTCCCGGATATTTCTGTGTGAGCTGTTCCTTGTTTCTAACCAGCCAAGGCAATAAGGAAACGGGTGTGAAAAGGTGGTTTATGACTACAGAATACCAAACCAAGGGGACTTGAGGCCTGGCATTCCTCTTCCAAAATACAGTTGTGAAATCTTAGTGGCAAAGTGCTTCCCTTGTCTCCCTCTCATCCAGTTATTGCACTAACTCACAAGGTATCAAATTTGCTTCCTGTGTGTTGAACACCGTTCCCCTCTACTGAACCAGAATGGGTGTTGAAAGATTTTATTTAGCATGTTGGTTTAAAAGTTTGTTTATTTAAAGCAAAGAAATTTAGTGCAAGAACTCCAAAGTTCAGCAGGAGAAATGAGAAAATTGCAGAATTAAGATTATAGGTACGTTATTTATCCTGTGTGTATAAATGTCATCATGATAGCTTTTAATTAGCTCCACAATATCTTATTTCTGTTAGGGACTGTGTCAGGCAGACAGCTAACTAACCAGGTCTATAGTGGGAGGGAGTCTCCTGCCTGTGGAACCCTTACCTCATTTATTGCAGAGCTGAAATCATGGAAACATAGAATTTTTAGGTTGGAAAAGATCTCTGAGGTCATTGAGTACAATCCTATGTGTCCACTATTAGACCATAGCCTTGAGCAACTCATCTACCTTCCTTTCAAATACCTCAATGGATGGTGACTCATTCACTTCCCTGGCAGCCTGTGCCAGTCCCTGATAACGCTTTCAGTGAAGAATTTTTTCCTGATGTCTAATCTGAACCTCCCACAGTACAACTTGAGGCCAATTCCTCTTGTCCTATCACAAGTTACTTGGGAAGAGGAGACCAACACCCACCTCACAACAACCTCCTTTCAGGTAGTTGTAGACAGTGATAAGGTCTCCCCTCAGCCTCCTTTTCTTCAGGCTAAACAACACCAGGTCCCTCGGTTGCCTCTCATAAGGCTTGTTCTCCAGCCCCTTCATGAGCCTTGTTGCCTTCCTCAATGTGTATCTAGTACAGAAAGTCTGGGTTTCTTGGGTAAGTCAGTTCTGCTTTTTTTGTAGTACGTGCAGTTGTCATCTGCCTAGTGTTCTGCATGTCTGAAAACATGTCAGACAGTAAATTATTATCAAAATAGGTAAGTCACTACTGACGGCAGTAGTCTGCTCCCAGCAGAGGTAGTAGAGATGTAAAGGACCAAGGTGACTTTATCCCAGATTGCTAGCAGAGTGCACTGACCATGTAGAGAAAAGGACAAATAGGACCAGAGAAAATGGCTTCAGCTTGCACCAGGGGAGGTTTAGACTGGATACAAGGAAAAAATTCTTCACTGAAAGGGTTGTCAAGCATGGGAATAGGCTGCCCAGGGAGGTGGTTGAGTCACCATCCCTGGAGGTGTTAAAGAGATGTGATGCTTAGGGATGGTTTAGTGGTGGACTTGGCAATGTTATGTTAAGGGCTGGCCTTTATCTTAAAGGTCTTTTCCAATGTAAACAATTCTATGAGTATGGGGCTGTGACACTGAATGGTGGCCTTGATCTGAGTGGTCTAAATGAGTGGGAAACCCACTCATGTCACAAGCAGACCTGATGAAGAGCGGGGAAGAGCTGAAGCCTCTGTGGCTTTTATCCCTTTTCCCTTCCTGCTCAGTCTAAGCCTGACATCAAAAAGCTTTGGCTTTAAACCCTTTTGTGGCCTGGCTTGGCATCTGTACTAGGGGCAAGAACACCTCCTCCCCACCTCGTGGGTATTCAAAGAAGCTCATTAATGTTGATGAAGCACTCAGTGGCGGGAGGACAGGAGCCCCAGTAAAGCCCATGAGGAAACCAGTAATTAGAACCATAGAATGGTGTGGGTTGGGAGGGATCTCATGCAGCTCCAGCCTTCTCCCCTCCCCCGCCCCTTCCCCTGCTACGGGCAGGGACACCTCCCACTGGGTGAGGCTGCTCAAGCGCTACCTTCAAAGGGAGAGCACGGAAGAGCAAGACTAATGGCATGAGGTTCACAAGGCCAAATGCCGGGTCCTGCACTTGGGGCACAACAACCCTATTGCATAGCTACAGACTAGAGGAAGTCTGTCTAGAAAGCTGCCTGGAGGAGAAGGACCTGGGGGTGTTGGTTGACAGCCGACTGAACATGAGCCAGCAGTGTGCCCAGGTGGCCAAGAAAGCCAATGGCATCACAAACGGTGTGACCAGCAGGTCCAGGGAGGTTATTCTCCCTCTGTACTCAGCACTGGTGAGACTGTCTTTGAATCCTGTGTTCAGTTCTGGGCCCCTCACCACAAGAAGGATGTTAAGGCTCTGGAGCAAGTCCAGAGAAGAGCAACAAAGCTGGTGAAGGGGCTGGAGAACAGGCCCTATGAGGAGCGGCTGAGAGAGCTGGGGTTGTTTAGCCTGGAGAAGAGGAGGCTGAGAGGAGACCTCATTGCTCTCTCCAACTATTTCAAAGGAGGATGTGGAAAGGAGGGAGCTGGCCTCTTTTCCCAAGTGACAGGGGACAGGACAAGAGGAAATGGCCTCAAGCTCCACCAGGGGAGATTTAGGCTGGACATTAGGAAAAAATTTTTCACGGAAAGGGTCATTGGGCACTGGAACAGGCTACCCAGGGAGGTGGTTGAGTCCCCTGAAGGTGTTTAAAAGATGTGTGGATGGGGTGCTGAGGGACATGGTTTAGAGTTTGATAGGAATAGTTGGACTCGACGATCCGGTGGGTCTTTTCCAACCTGGTGATTCTGTGATTCCGTGATTCTACGGCCCGGGAGCTGTCACAGCCCTCAGAGCGGCAGCGCCCAGGAGCCGGGCACGCCCCGCCCACCTCATGAATATACACACTTAATTAACATAGCGATGAGGCCGGCCCCTCGGCCCGCGGGCGCTCCGGGAGAGAAGGCCCCGCCCGCCTCATGAATATCCAGCCCAGCGATGAATATTAGGCTGGCGATGCGGCCGGGCCCGCCCCCCGGCGGCCATTTGTAGCCGCGGCGCCCTGGCTGCGGGGGCGGGCGGTGCTCCCTGCGCGGCTCCGCTCGGCGGGGCGCTCGGCGGGGCGCTCGGCGGGGCCTGCGGCTGCTCGGCGCCGACGGGCGGGAGCGAGATAGAGAGGGGCGGACGGAGAGCGGGAGGGAGGGAAGGCGCCAGACCCGGCGGCGCCGCCGCGGTCGCTTCCCCTCGGCTTCCCCCATGGCCGCGGGCTGCAGGGACGGCCCGGGGCAGGAGAAGTACCGGCTGGTGGTGGTGGGCGGCGGCGGCGTGGGCAAGTCGGCGCTCACCATCCAGTTCATCCAGGTGAGGGGTGACGGGGGAAGGCGCCGGTGTGACCTTGAGGGGCCCGGGGCGGCCCCGCTGCGGGGTGGCGGCAGCCGCCCGGCCCCCGCCCCGCCCGGGAAGCGGCGGCGCCCGAGGCTGCGCCCCCCGCCTCGCCTCGGGGCTGGGAGGGACCTCGCGGGTCGGCGGCTCCGGCTGCGGAATAGAACTTTCCAGATAATACAACTTTGTTTCCCTTTTCGTTTCCAGTAAAAACTGTGACAGAATAGGTGATGTAAAGTGTGCGTGTCAGCCTGGTGAGGAGGAGCCCTTTTTCCCATTCCGCCGTACCCCTAGTATTTATTTTAATCTTCTGCCCTGTTGCTATTAATGTTCCTACCGCTGTCACGGGAGCCTTATTAATCTACTTCTCTTCGTGGTGGAAAGAGGAGATAACTAATGGTGTTTTGCTTGCTGGCATCGCTGATCTGGAGAGAATGCTTTTTATCTGTTTTCCTTAATTTCTGCTGAGGAGAGGCCATAATGTTCTACCTATCCCTAGGACAGGCTGTTTGACAGCCAAGAAAACTTGTCTTTTAATGCTCGGGGCAGGCATGTACTCAAAAATATTCTGTTAGAACAGATGATCGGATAGCAGATACACTGCTTTATTACTTCTGATTTCTTCACTAAAGCGTGCATCACTGTGTTTGTTAGCTGTAACATTCTGTGGAGAATTTAACCTCTGCAACATAGACTAAGTAACTATATAGAAAACAGCGCTTTCAAAATCTGGATACTGAATGCTTAGCAAATCCAGTATTGTACAGGACATTAAAATAACTGGCACATTAGGAGAATTAGTTCTTTGAAAATTGGTTTGAACGGGGCATTTGAGATGGAGTGGAAACATATTTATACAGGTGTCTTGTTTGTTGGATGTGTAGATACCTGGTCAGACACTGGTAAGATACTGGCTCGCTGATCTGCGAGGATGATGGGGCTAGAACAACTGCCTTCCTCTCGGTGTGGGAATTGAATTCCTCATTGCTTGTGTAAGGAGATGGTGGTTGACCGAAGCTGGTTTAGAATGTCGTTCACTCAAATGTGGTGCTGATGCTATAGATGGTATTGCCTGCATCTTCCTGTGGGTATCTGAATGGCTGCAACAGTCATCTGTGGAGGCTTACCTTCATTTCTGAAATGCCGCTGTCTTGGAATTGGTTGCTGAGTGAATCTCTGGAATTCCTGACTACATTAAAAGCTTTTGGATAATTGTAGTGAAAAAAAAAAAGCTGTAATTCCTGTTAAAGGACATAAGGGAAAAAGAAGTGAAAGATCCCATTTGATGCCTTGGTATGTCCATTTATTTTAACAGCAGTAAGGTTGTGCTGAGATAATTAAAATATCTGAGTTCTGGTGGACGGTCATTCTTTAAACTGTAATTTTGAGCTACACCCCTGTAGAAATAAAAGTTTTTGCCTGTGTGTTCTGACCAACACTGGACTCCCAGAGAATACCTGAGAAATAGAAACCTGTATTCTCTGTGTCACACAGAAGGATATTTTCAAGTTAATAGCAAAAGGAGTTCAGTTTGAAAGGGTGATGAGGGAACAGCACTGTAGCATGCAGTTGACATGTTAAGGGTGATTTTTTTCAAAACAACTTATTGTCAGTTTGTATTAAGTTATTTATATCTCTTTGCCCTTTCGGCTGCTTTATCTTGAGATAAAATCTCACCACCACAAAGCAGAAAATTCAACCCTTTGAAAAAAGAAATAGCCGTGAAACCAAAGACCTGAGGAGAGTGTGGGGTGCCTTTGGGAAGAGTGTTTGTATTGTTTCCATGCTTGCTATGTAGTTACAGACAATAGGAGAATAAGATATGAGGCTTGGTATATCATTTATATACCACAGTATCTTCATGAGCTCTTAAAGCTTATGATGTTATCAAGTGTGTGATGCCAGCAAACACTCTGTAGTTTGTGTATGGCAAATTTATTATCCAGTACATTCTTTGTCTTTTAAGACTGCATAGAAACTGCTCCAGAATGTTTTAAAATTGCTTACAAACAAGTCACATGCTTAATTTTTAAAATTTCTTAGGATTAAGTGACAGACTTGTAGTTGTCTTCAGTAAAACATGGATTACTACTAGCTCTTGCCATGTGATGAATCATTATGTCAGTGAAGGATTTAAATTCTTTTGCTTCTTTTTTTTTTTTGTATTTAAAATACAGTTGTCAACAACTCAGTCTTGAAGCTTAAAAATGAAATGTCTTCTTACTGATACTGGCAAGTATTTCCACACTTGGTATTGCTTTCCTGTGATCTTGTATTTAACTCTTAATAAACCAGTACTTGGGTATAGTTACTCTTGCTTCTCCTTCAGTGCTATTGATTATTTTTTAGTAAACAAGCCTCTTGTGATGATATGATACCATGGGAAAGCATGTGCTATGATTTATTCTGCATCTTTGAAAGTCACAGTAGGATTTGTATTTGAAAATGGGAAAACTTCCTTCATTTTAGATGAAACAATTGAAAATGAGAACTGAAGATGTAAGAAGAACCAGTTGATCTTTCTTTTGCCAGCTTTCTGGGGTTTGTGCCCAGCACATCCTTTCCAGTCTTGTGTAGGTGTTGGGGAAACACCCTTCATTCTTACAGCAGTAGTACAGGCTGAGGTTGGACTCTTATTATGGTAGTGATCAGTACGTGAGGCGCTCCCATGCATGTTGTCCTGGTGCGAGAGTATCAGTTCCTGAAGATGATTGTGCCTCGATCTGGGCTCAGACAACAGTGTTTTTGTAAGGAGGCTCAGTGAGCAAATCTTTGTCACACACTGAAAGCTCTTTCATGTACTGAGTTCAGTGGTTGTGCTAACCAGTACGGAGCAGTTGGAAAGGTACTTGAGATGTAGCTGGTCGCTTGCACATACTTGCCTGTGATCTTGCATTCACTTTTCAGAAGTTCATCTAGCAACTTGGAGAAACTTGGGAGTATGAATTAGTAGATGAAAGTTTCGGTAGTGAGATGGCTGTTTTCCTCAAAATTCTTCCTCTGGGGAGATGAATGCAGCTCGATATTGCTGTTGGTGGGCCAGGATTTCATCCTGGAAATGTCCAATCATTTCCTTTAAATCAGGATATGATATATGAACTTACTACTGTTGAGTCTGTGCACTGTTAAGACAGGAAGTGAAGACGTTTTAATTGTAGAGGAGAGTTGATGGTGCTGCAGCTGTAAACTGTAGGGAAGCAGCTGTGAATGATAGTTTAGCATCACACCATAGTGTTCTGTAAAACTGTAAATGATAGAACCGAGCATTCCTTCTCTTATTTAAAACATACACAAATGATGCATCGTGCTTGCATCCCAAGAGGCAGAAAACTTTTAAATTGCATTGCAGCCAGTTAACTGGCCTTTTAGCAGGCAGAGGTATTCTGGAGTGAGCTGTGCTGAGCACACAGCTGTTGCCACAATAGCTTTTCTCCAGCTGTCATGCAGAGGTCTGTCACAAAATACCCCACATTCCCTTCTAACTCAGTCCTTTGTAATGTTCAGGTTTCCTTACTCAAAGGGAGTACAGCCTAACATATAACTCATCACCCTCTGCATTTTTTTTTATCCTGCAGTTGCCATTTACTTAAGGCTCTCTTTTTTTTTGTTAAACTGAACAATGTATAGCTGACTTCAGCAGTGTGCAGCAAGAAAGCCACTAATGTTTTATTCTTTCAAATCTGCACTGCAAAATAATAGATGCTTTTGATCAGAATTGTTAAAATTATTTGTCATACTGTTTTTCCTCTTCATAAAATTGTAGCTTTTGTCTTGTGACAGACACACACGTATTTTTGCATACACAGACTTTGGTGACTTGCAAGAATTTATTAGTTAATAAATATCACTAGAACCTTGAGGTGGTATCGACTGGGTAGAATTTGGTGTGGCTGAGTTGAGCTTAATTTGTCAATCAGGGAATCCAGGAACATTTCTAAACTGCTAAAACACTTACTGTAATATAAAATATGTAGGGGTCCAGTGTTTGGGGATTTTGTTTTGGTTTTTGCTTGTTTGTTAACAAAGTTCATGCTGTATTTACAAGCTCCTTTCTTGCTGCTAAATTTGTAAAACAAATTTGTTTTTCCTACTGCTCATTTATTGTCAGTAGCAAGTTCTGATTGGATCTGAGCTTACCGTTCTGCTAACTAGTGAGTAAAATGAGGTGGATGTAGATTTGTTCTCTTTTTAACATTAATGTTGGATACTTGTCTGAAAGCAGGCTTGTATGACTTTGCAGATGGATGATGACAAGTTGTTCAGATTGTTAGTTCTCATTAGTTGGCAATAAAGCTAAAGGTGGGCTGTCACGAACTATCTTTTATCTCTGATATAGCAGTTGGGCAAGAAAATAGCTTGTACTGAATTTTACTGCGAAGCTCTAAAATAGGAGTAAAGCAGATTGAAAAGCAACAACTGAAAATGCAGCTGGTGTTGGAGCTGGCATGCTGGATGTTTGACAGACCCCAATGTCTTAGTGTACTGCTTTTGCATGCTGGACTTGGGGAGTGTGCAAATCCCTCTGCAGTTCCTAGGTATTCTGACTAAGTGTTGTTGACCATCAGAAAAATAAGCGCGGAAGCAAATCAAAGGAATAAAATTCCATGAATTCCAGGCTGCAGATTCATGCAGGGCTACGTTAGGACTGGTATGCTTACATTTTGATAAAGCGTGGGGCCTTCTTATGGTAAGTAGTACTGTGTACCATGACGTGATAAAATACAGTTTAGAGAGCAAGCGATTGGTTGTTGGCATCTGTTGAGGTGAAAGGTGGGAAATGAAAATCCTAAGCAAAACAAAGCACTTGTGATGCAGTCACCTGGAATAATAAGGGCTGCTTGTTGCACTTGTGAAACTTGAACTGCTCAGCTTCTTGCTTCCCAGAGCACTGCTACAAAACTAAAGATTTGCCTCGCCCAGATTAGTTGCAGAACTCCAGCCTGGGAAATGTTGTAGATGACTTCAGGCTTAACTTGTGGGAAAGAAGGAAGCATTTATTTGTATGTTAGTGTCCCGTACACTAGCTATAGGTACAGCTAGCTATGGTATAGTGCATCATAATATAGCCAGCAGGGATGCTGTGCATTAATGTACATATAGAGTAGAACTCAACTGGGTTCAAAAGCTGGCATAAATTTGGAATACTGCTTAAATTTTGAGAAGCTGGTCCTTCTGGTTTTGAGGAATTTGCAGTTCTTTCCCAAAGTGAAATTTCTTGGGTGTAACTTAAACCACGTTACACTCAAAGTGCCTTGCCATGTGTTAACCCCTAGCAGCAGTTACTTATATAGTAAGTAAATATTGATGTACCTCTTGGTTATCAGGTTGTCTTCTACTGCCACTTGCACAAAGAGTTCTGGCACAGCTTCCCAGATTATTGACCGATGTGCCCTTTGCACTCTTGGGGATGAATAGGCAACCACTGGCCTGTAGGCCTGTTCCTCCTTCCTGTGCTAGTGGGAGAGGCTTCTGGTTCTGGCTGGAACTCTAAGTTCCAGTATTCAGTAGTGGTGGCAGGGGATAATTTTTATAAGTAGAGCCCTTATGTTGAAGGAATTTGAAGGACCTAAATGACACGTTTGTATACCTTATGCAACCTCTCTGGATTTATTGAAAGCATTGCCAGCACTGGAAATGTGACTGATCTCATTGATGGACATGAAAATAAATGCCAGCTTCACAAAGTGAGGTTTAGCAGCCTTCTAGCTAGTTGGTAGGAAACTAGGTTTCTTGCAGACCTTCCTCAATGAGTCACTCTTCAGGTCTAGACTAGTATGATGCAAGTGGATAATTTCTCCATTTGTTCTGACAATTTGGATGGCTTAACTGCCTTGGTCTGGTAGTCTGTACTGGTTTTCAATTATGGCCATAAGCACCATTAAAGGAAAATATAGCATCCACGTAAATGCAGCACTTAACTGCTTGAAATAGAACACATTTATAGGATGTATAATAAAACTGGCATCAAAATTGAAATCACACCTATAATTCTGGGGTGTAAGTTTGTTCAACCAAGACGAATTTTTGATGAAAGGGGTAGAGTGACTGGGATTGAGATTGAAAAGCTTAATTTTAAATAATACTGGTAGGCAGTGTTTGCCTTGCAAATGCCTTACCTTACAAAGTTGCTAGAGTTTTGTTTTGAAGTGCTGACAGATAGTAGCGGTTACTACAAATTTGAAGAGTTGAGTTGGATCCCAGGTGAATTTCTGCTGGAGCAGTATGTGAGGGTCCTACCAATTGTCTTGAACTGATTCTTTCTTTACCATCTTTACCAAGAGAGATGCCCTGTAATTGTGAACAATTTTTTTTAATGAGCTCCTTTTCAACCACCTGCTTTTGCCATTTTTATGTTCTATCCTGCAGCTGAAGTGTGGTTGCAGCTTAGGTCTGGGGCTGCCTGTAAGGCAGCCTGTGGGAACGGGTAGTAAGAAAGAAAATATTTCTTTCCTCTTTTTATAGCTTAATTACTTGAAGTAGATAACAGACAAAAAGGATGTTTACTTAATCTGTTTGCTTTGTGTTTTCTTACTTATTCTCCTCTGATGACACACCGTGCCTATAGTAAAGCCCGTCACATTCCAGTGCATGAACAGCCTGATACATGTCATGGCTTTCAGAGGGAACTTCCATGAGAATTTTTTTTCTTGCTTTTTCAAGGTGCTTCTATGAGAGCTGCCTGGAATGCAGTTCATGGCTGGTCATGGTTAAGTTGAAGAGGGTCACATATTCATGTATGAGGCACTTGATCTTGTGGCTAATCAGGCACTGCACAAGGCTGCCCATCATTAAAGTGACATCACGGTTTCTGATCTGTGGCTGGAAAGGGAAAGACTGGAGAACTTACACTTTAGCTGTCCTCAGGCATACCCAGAACCTCGAACCTGGGCTGGGAGGAAGATTGTTGTGTGGTGGTGCTATAAGCTCTACTGCTGATAGAGATCCTGTTGAACGATTAAGTTCTGTGGTGATTTTTGTAACATACAAATGTACTCACACAAAAGCTTACAGAGGACTGGAAAGGAGGCTTGTGTGGAGCTCCCCAAAACAGGGATGAAAAGTGAGGGCTGTGTGTGTAGCCAGAGAGATGTGCTGCATCCGTGGCAGACTGGAGTGGTATGCTGGTGCAGCTGGAGAAACTGAAGGGCCTTGAAAGTGAGGGCAAAAGTTGATTGTTTGCTTTTAAGACAGTGAAGAAGCACAAAGCTAGGGAAATATTTTTACTCTTCAAGCCTGAAGGACAGGTCTTTGCTGTAGTTGATGGGGGTTTAGTTTGTTTTCCTTACTTACCAGTAAGGAAAAATGTTTAGCAGGTCCCCATGCTGCTACAGTAATTTACCAGTATAACTATTTACTCTGTCTAGTTCACAAACTCTGCAACAGTCAGAGTTAAAAATAACCAGGGAATGTTTTTACCCAGGTTCGGTTACCCTGTTGCTCTGCAAACAACTTCATCTGTCAGTTGTGCTCGTTTAACCAGACCTGCTCCTGCTTCTTGATTGTGTCCAGACAGTAGTACACTGTAGTTTCTGGTGAATCTAGGTAAGAGTGAGTTCAGATGGTAGGAATGTACATAAAAGGGCACTGTTAAAGACAGCATAAAGTACTAACTGCTAAGACCAGCATGCATTAATAATTAACTAGATCTTAACACTGACACATAAAAATGCTGCAGTTCAAGCAAAAAAACCCTAGTGCAGCCCTAATAACCAAAGTATTATGCAAATACTTTGTGCAGAAGATATTTTGCAGAAGACTGATGAGAAGTGTTATTTCTCAGCCGATTAGCTGCTCATCACATATTGATGGCTCTCATCTGTGTCACTCAAGTTGTTCAAGCCAGGAAGTGAACTTGAGCTTCCTCAAAACTTTTAAGAAAATTATTTTTCCAGTCCTGTTTTGAGTATTCTGTAATTGTAGTAATACAGTATGTTGACTCAGTAGTTCTATTTGCTAGAAAATGGTGAAATTTTAAAAGCACTGCAGTTACCATTTTGAGCTTTTCTGACAAAACTGACTTGCTCCGTTCATACCACAGAGTATCTTCAGCATTCCTTATTTAAGCAGAGATAAACCTGTAAACCTGCAAGCAAATATGAATATTTTGCTTCTTATATGGCAAATAGACCATGAAATGGTAGGGTACCAGTAATCTGTGTGAAAAATCTGGCATCTTTAGGTAGACAAGTGATCTGCTAAACAACTTCTGTTATCAGACTTGGTTCTATGTAAGGAAAGTAAACGAAATTACAGTAATTTGCAGTGTTTGAGGTTGGGGGCTTATGAATAGTTTTCCTAATGTTTGTGTTTGTCTCCTTTTATGAAAGTCCTTTATAATGCTGTGCAAAAAAATGTTGGTAATATACTTGTGTAGGGGTTAACAGCTCTACTACTGCGGAGAAGAGATTTTCTTACAAACACATATAATGTTTTCCTCTGCTGGCTCACGCTATGAGCTCTAACCTGAAAAAATTTGTAATGATGATTCATTCAAAAGGATTCTGGCTTTGCATAACCCAGCAGTACTAACAATTCTATTATAAATGTATTTTAATTTTGTCTTGCTATTTCAGTTACTATTTAGGGTTTTTTCTCCAGTTACTTGTCTTCAAAGCCCTGCAGAAACATACTATCCTTGCATCTTTTTCCTGCCTCCCCTAGACTCCAGACAAAGATATCTGAATCTTGACTATGTGTCCCAACTGATATTTCCAAGAGACAAATATATGTGCTGTATCATTTTCATTACCCAAACTTTTACTTTCTTTTAACTTGCTGTCTCTTCTCTTCATGAACCAAGTTCTTGCCTTGCTGGGAGTTCTCAGCTTAAGGTCCTGCTTGGAGTTTTAAAATATCATGATTGGAGATAATACGCTTCTGTGTTCGGCAGCACTCTTTGTGCTGCAGTGAGTTTGGAAAACTTTGGTGATAAACAGTTTCCAGAATCTGAAGTATGAAAATAAACCTGTGATGCCAGAATTCTTCTTAGCACGTGAGCAAGGTTGAGCATCTTTATTGGTTAAATGTAACCATCTGAGAATGTTGAGTAAGAACTTTTAGGCTGAAATATATCTTGTTTCTGTCTTGGTTGGAGCTGATGTGCGTTGTAGATTGGTTGTTTTGGTTTTTTTCCCCTAGAAATGAAGTGTTCTGTTGGCATCCAGTGGAGGGACAACCTTGAATATCCTGCCTTACTAGTTTTAATGCTGGTTCTGAACAGGTTGTTACCTACCAACAGTGCAGTTGACTGTTTAACTTTGGTTCAGATGATCATTCTAGCTTTTTCAAGTCCAGAAGTCTTTTCCCATAAAGTAAGGGTATACTAAACTGCTATACAATCTTGTGTGTGATTTAACTACCACTTTAGCTTTTGGTGTAATGTTATGTTATACAACTGATACTGCCAGCTGCCAAAGTACAAAGCCTTAAAGCTCTCATCTTGTTTGATGGCTGCAGCAACTCGACGTTTAAGCTGTATCCCGTACTTGGGTTATGGGAGAATGAATCATCTGGAGATACTCTGCAAAAGAATTCATTGAAGGGAATTGGTTTGCTTACTATAAATTCTTGAACATGGTTTTAGCATTAAAGTATAAAAGCAGATCTTAAGCTTGAAAGATAACTTGAGATACTTCTGCTTTTGACAGTTACACAGTTCATAACTTGCTCTGTTATGCCACTTCAGCCGTCAGAGGTGATGCATTAAAAAATGATCACAAAACCCAGGTAAAGTTCCTGGTAGGTAATGTGGACCAATGCAGTCGTGCTGAGACCTGTGTGCAGGCATAGTGTGTGTGGGAGGGACGAGACAGGCAGTAACCTCTGTGGCAGATTAACCACTGAAGATGAATTACTGCCTGAAGCCTTTTGCAGCTGTGGGGATGTTAGCCTGTTACAGCTCGGCTCATGATGAGACTTAAGAGTGGTTGCTCTTATCATGTAGAGCCAACACTAGAAAACAAGATGCCTATGGTGTCTTAATACTGATGAGTGAGTCCTGCTATCTGATAAGAAGGCGTTCAGCTGAAGTCTATCAGGCTTCAGACTGTGTCAGATCAGCTAATGGAACAAGAGGTTCAGCTAGAAATGTCAAGGTAGCTTTGAGGCTTCAAGCTATTGTGGACTTTGGACCAGGCTAGCTATGCTGGGTGCCCGCATATCACTGAGATCACTAAAACTGAATGTTAGTTTATTGCTTGTTAGAGATTTAACTCTGATCCTTTTGGGTATTAGTTCTGAGAACATTAGTTTGCGTGGAGACATTCGTAAATTGTTTTAACAAGGATGTTTAAAGCCCAAAAGACTTCTGAATTTTCCTGTAGTTGGTAGATTTAGGCCACAGATGGAGGAAATGCTTTGTCTCCTTTGGAGTTTATGCTTTGTTTCTGTTTAGCTGGAAAGGTACATTTAATTATATTGATGCATAAATCTCAGGTACTTTCAATTTTTAAAAAACAGCACTTCAAAGCTTAGCTTTTGAAATATTTAAAGACACTTTTTCCTTTCTATCTAGACGTTTTTGTACCCTTTAGAATGTATATAGTGTGTATCAGGGCACAGAAGGATTTGATAATCTTTTTTTCTGTGAAACTAACTTTTAGTCATGTATATTCTCAGAGGTTGAAATTCACTAATATTAGTAGACATGAAATTGCCTAGTATCAAAGTAGATGGGACTGAATGGGAAAAGAACCTCAGATATGAAGTAGTCAGCTTTCTTGTCCCGGTATTATCTGCCTTCACCCAAGTAGGTTACATTCCACACATTTTTAATAGTGGCTTCCCCTCCTCCATAGCTGCTTTGACTTGTTTTGTGGGAGGACTTTAAATATTTAGACTGACACACCAGAAGTTGTCTCCCAAAAAAGGAAACCACTAATGGAATTGTTCACTTGGAGCAGAATTTGTAAGTGATCTGATGGTTGCTGAGTGCATGTGTCTGCAGACAAATAGTGACCTGGGTTCTTAAAATACAGCTGGGTTAGATATTTTGTTCAGGGTTTAAGAGTTTGGGAATTTTCTAGCATAAGAGCTAAAATTGCTTCTTGAAATCTTGTGTTCTGTGCATTTCTTCAATTTACAAATATTGTGAAGAAAATAAAACCCCTGCATTTCTTGACATGATCTCCTGAGAAAGGCACTGGCAACCTCCTTGCTTGAGGGATGGTGGTTATCTGGAAGAATTTGTACGGGGTACTTTGTAAAGGGTGAATAATTTCAGCTGGGGACACTTACTTCAGACCAAATTATTGAGACTGAGTTTTGTAACAGCTGAACAGTTTGTGTTAAAACTTTAAAATTTACTGCACTGTGCGTACTTCGTCTGTCTCTTTTGTACGTGAGTACTTCGTGCCAGTCGAGTAGCCTGAGAAATTTAAAAGTATCTTAGCTTTTCCCCAGTGCTAGTAGTTATTATGAGATGTTAATGTGATTGCCTAATGCTTTTCAGTTAGGTATTTATCATCTTCCTGTAACCTCTGCCTTGAATGTATTATGTTTTTTGATAGGAATAGCTGGACTCAATCCAGTGGGTCTCTTCCAACCTGGTGATTCTATGATTCTGTGTTATCGCTGGTCTCTCCCAAGTCCACATGAGATGTGGTTAGTGACAAGGACTCCTGGTGCTTAATTTTCCTAGGCAAAGCCCTGTGTGTATCTTAGTTCTGTTATTGCTGACAGAGCACTTCTGAGCTGGAGCAATGACTTTTTATTGGATTCCGTGCTAGTGCTTTTAATTGTGTGCTGTTGCAAACCAGCAGCAGCCAGCTCTCCTAGCAGTGGGCTACCATAGTGAGTCATCAGAAGATATCTCTGAATATGTTTTTGTCTTCTAAATCTGAAGCACATAAGTTGTCAGTGCTAAAACATATTTGCAGAGGGCTTTTTTTTCTTTCTAAAAAAACCGAAACCAGGAAAACAAAACCACATTAAGTGTGGTCTTGATTCTGTTCAACAAGTTTGTAAAGCAGGGGGTCCATCTAATCAGCTTTGAGTTTAGATCATTGTGAAAGGCTGCCTTTAACACATTTGCAAGAAATGAATTTACAGGGCTTATGATTTAAATTAAAATACTTTCTAATACTGGAAGAAAGCTTAAAAGAGAAACTACTTGCCTTTAATAGGTAGCCTCCGTGTTGCTTTTGTGAATAACATGAGCTTTGCTGCGTGTCAGTAACTGACAGAGCTGTATGGTAGAGAGGTTGCATTTACACTTGACTATGTATGAATTAACCAGCAAGAAGATAAGGCCTTCTGAAGGGTTTCTGCCTCTGATATACTGCCTGTACAGAGACTTTACCTGTGATTACTGGAAATCTACACAAGTATGAATAGCCTATTATTACAAGCATGATTAAGTTGAAGAACCTGTTTCTAATCTATAGAAATGAGAGAAACTAATGCACTTTCCTGTGGTTTTGGTGCAGAAGGCTGGCTGCCTGTGCATTCCACACTGTTTTCTCTTCACGCAATGCCTTTACCACAAGATCACTACTCAGTAGAATATGGGAGCGGAAATAGCAGTAGGTTTTTCTAAAAAAAAAAACCCAAAAAAAAAACCCCCTTTGATCAAACCCTGTGCATTCTAAAACTTTCTTCTGAAAGTAAACAAATTGAAGGGTTTTGCACACCGCTCACATGTTTTTAAGATGCCATTTGCTCTACTGCTGTGTTTTTTTACCTTTAAAGAAGTGTTTGCATAAGTTCTTCACTCAAGAAAGAAATCAATGACTTTCTCTACTTATTTAAAGTTGTGCTTTATTGTGCATACCTGTCACACTAGGGACAAATATTGTATGTTGCAGTTTGCATGCAAAAGTTACTGCATAAATCATTTGTCTGCTTTTAGGTGAGGAGAACTTGAAATTGCTTTGTCTTTAATGTTTTTGTTGAGGGCTTTTTATAATTCCTCTGTTTCATGCTACAGAAACTTTTGAGTTGCCACTTCTTGGTATTTTGCATGGAATAGCTAATTCTTCTGTTGCTGTGCTTCTGCTTGGGTTACGACCTCCAGAAATGAGATCGAGAAGTTACTTTGAAAGGGTATGGAAGGCAGCTGAGAAGAGCAAGGTTACATTTCAGGAGTAACTGCTTCCTTCCTGGAAAACCATAGAATGGTTTGAGTTAGAAGGGACTTTAAAGATCATCCAGTTTCAGCCCCCCCTGCCATGGGCAGGGACATCTTCTACTAGACAAGGTGGCTCAAAGCCTCATCCAGCCTTACCTTGAACACCTCCAGGCAGGGGACATCCACAGCTTCTCTGGGATCTTGCGGGACATGTCCAGTTGGCAGACTGTAAACTAGCATAGTGTAGCTGATTATGGCAATCGATAGTGTAATTTTAATTTGTCATGTTAAGATGGTAGACCAAAATGATCTTTCTTCATGCTTGCTACTAGCCTGTGTAGAAATCTGATGCTTTCTGCTCTGTTCATTGGATTCATACTAGTATACTCTTCTCTGAACTGCTATCAGCTGTAAGAATATTGACAAAATAACCTTCTTTTAAAAAAGGCAAAATATCTTAGTCATGAACAAATTACTAAGCTGCTTCTGTGGCAGTGTCTGAAGACTGAAGTGTCTGAAGACACTGTGGCAGAATCTGTCCTTAAAAACATAGCTTACTTCACTGAAGGTTTGTTACATGTTAGTAGTCATAAAATCAGAGAGGACAAGCGGCAGGTAGAGGAACCAACCTGTCTTACATGGAGAAATACAACTAGTGTGATTGAATTATTTTTTTCATCATTTCTTGCCCTTTCTCACTTTGATCAGACTTGTGCATCATTTAATGTTTACTGAAGCTTTTCATGACCTATATTCATATGATATGCACCTGTGTTTTCCAGACAGTGATGCTTTCCTCCTCAACTGATGTCTGTAAAGGAATAATACATAGAGAAGTGGTCCTCTAATGCAAATGAAACAAATCATGTGATCTAGCTGCTCTGTGTAGGCTGGTGGCAACTCATAAGTTTAGAAAACAAGTCTATTTGAGAATTTATGTAAATTCTTGTTAAGAATGAGAGCACACAGGGGCAGAAGGGAAATAACCTTGCTGGAAACCCCCAGAACAATTTATGACTGTATGCTGATACTAAACTGAAGTGTCTGTATTTGAAACCTTAATTTTTAAGTTCACATCTTAAAGAAACTTAAAAATCCAAAAGCCTTCTAGTCCTGAGGATGGGATGATGAACTGGTCTTCGTGAGTGCAGTGTAGGAGAATCACAAATACTTCAGACTTTTATTCATGTGTGTACCTTATTTTCCTTTAAATCTTGAAAACCTGCTGAAATGCAAGATGGTGTTTTATTCCAAACAGGATTTATTCTTTTGATGGTCTTAAGTTCTGTAGATTCATTTAATGCTCTCCACAGTTTGCTGCTATACTGGAGGAAGAGCATTTTGATGTTAAAGCTATATTTGCAGTGTTAATTTGCTAGCCAGTTACTTCAGCAAAGCTGTGTTTACAAGCTTTGGATGACAGAGGAGCAGAGAATGGCTGCCTCTGCACTGGGCTTTCACAGCATATGTGTCTGAGTTAATATTTGTACCACTTGTGCTTCAAACAAACTGCAACACCCATAGTTACCTAAGAAAAGCTCTTCACTGGCGAGCTCACGTTTTACCTGAGTATCCAACTCTTGAGGGAAATAAAACACTATTTCCTTTTAGCAGTTTGTGTGCTTCTGAATGGGATCGGATATAGTGTTTGTTCTCACCTTGATCTTTAAGCTCTCCTTTCACTTGGGGAAACCACATTTAAAAATGGTGTGTAAAGAACTCCTCTGGAACCTGCTGCAAGGTATTGCTAAGCAGGATGTTAAGAAAACAGACCTTGCTTTCCTGTGATCCTAAGGTCTGTGTGACTCCAGCAAATGCTTCTGGCTCAAACCATGAATTCCCTAAACAATGAGGATCGTCTGTGCAGCAGCAGATCAAGTTTTTTTCTGTTAAACCGCATTGGCTCCGCCATGGGAAGTGATGCTCCTCAGTGTAAAATTGCTCCCATCCTTCAGTTGCCTTCTTTATTGCTACCATAAATGGCCATACTCTATTTGTTGACTGCATGTAGTGCTTGTTTTTGTAGCACCTCAGCTGAATGCTTGCTTACAATTTCTTGATGTGGTTCGCAATAGATGTGGCTTTTTGTAATCTGAAAGTAGGTATTTACACATGAAACTGTAGTTTGTGGTATTATATGGTGTGAAGCAGACCTTGAGCATTAGCAGACTTGTTATGTTATCTTTAGCTGGATTTTGTTAATTGAATTAGGGTGGTGCCTTGCAGGAGGTGAGCTGCTCCTTTTTTTTTTTCTGTTAGCAGCAGTTGTTTTGGAGGCAATTACATCTTGCTGAGGTAAAACAGTGCTTGCTATTAAGATAAATTCTCTAGAAGTATGAAAGAAACAGTTAACTGCTTAAGTCCTCTAGCTCAAAGGTCATGTGAAATATTCATCCAGTGTTGTTAATGCCATAGATTATCTCTGGTTATCTCTTTCTTTTTCCATTCCATGCAGTATCTAGCATAATTCCAAGCAAAAAATAAGGTCCGAGTTTCCTGCCTATTTTCCCTGCTCTGTGATTTGGGGTGATACTGTCTAAGAATGGTACTACACCTGCAGGTACAGAGGTGAAGGGGAAGAAATACTGTGCTTCATTTTAGTATAAGCAAATGTTTTGCTGGTAAAAATGCCTTTTTTTTTAGGTAGAAATTGATACTTGCTTAAAAATGTAGGGAAAAAAATTAATACAATTTGAGAACATAAGCATGTTTCCCTTTGCCATTCAGTCTTTTGACTTCAAAAATATAAAGTTGCTGAGGTTGAAAATTCTGGCACTGCTTAAGAGCATTTGAATTATGCTTACTGGAGCTTTAGAATCTCCTGTTTTCCCTGTATATCAGCTACCAAGCTAATTTTAGCAAGACAGTGCTTGTAACCAATTTTGTGCTCTGGAATCTTCCTCACATGTCAGGATTAGCAACCATAAAAACACTCAATAGATTCTGGAATTTGAGTCTGTACACACTTCTCTGTGTAAGTTGCGACAAGTGTCGGTCATATTGTTCTTTTAAAGTCTTGCTTAACTGGGAGGATAACACCTCTCAAGAACTTATTTCTGTTACCCTCTCTAGTAAATGTTCCTGTTGTGAATGATTTGGCTTCTTGACCACCATGCTGCTGGGGTATGCCAGCCACACTCGCTTGGTGGAATCTATGGGAGGGCCATTTCTGCATCCTCTGCCAGGAAAGCATCCCCCGCCCTTGCTTGTCCTGTGACTCTCAACAAGCGATGTTACTTTGTGCACACTGTGAAAACAGTTTGGGTAAAGGCACAAATGCCTAGTTTGATAGGCTTGAGCCTAAGTTTAGGCAAATATGGATTGGGGGTGAGGTGCACAGGAAATGTTAGGTTCTACGTAAACTTCAGGTGTTAGTCTGCAAATTTGCTGATTTTAAAGTGAATTCACTGTATCTGAGCAATTTTGGACCCCTTGAGAAATGGATGTAAGCATAGTAAAGGCATGGGCACAGACCTCAGAGAAATGAAACATAAGGGCTGGAGCTACCTGGACAATGTTTGGGTTGACTTGAGAAAAACTGGCACAGAACATGGAACTGTAACTTCTAAGTAGTTCTAAGTAAGAGACTGAGACTGACCTTTTTGTAACATACTTGTGCTTTTCAGCAGCTATCATGCTTCATGATTTCAGGTCAGCCTGCATCACTGAAATGTGTCTAATCTCTCTCCACTGAGATGGGATAGGATTTTTGTCTTGCTTCGAGGGTGGAGTAACTTAACACATTGCTTTGCTAGTTTTGTTAATGATGACCAAATCAAGTCTGTCTTTCTTCCCCTCTTGTGGAATCAGATCTGTTGAACAATGTTTGTCAAGCAGTTGAACAAAACAAAGAGTCTATTTGTGTCTGGAAGATCTGAACACACTGTCCCAGAAGCAAAGAAAGTTTATACAGCCTGCTCTACCTAGGGAGAGATCCTCTTCCCTTGTTTTCAGTCTTGCAATTAGGCAGGTTAACCTGATGCCTTGGGTTAGAGATAAGGCAAAAGATACTCCTATGTATTTTGTGAATCCCAAATTAATGTTATGAGTACTTCTCAACATGCCTGGGTTAAAAACCTGATGGTGAAATGTCACTCCCTTGAAAAACTTCTCTACGTAGAGAGAGGATGTTGAGGCTATAGAGGTTATTGCTTGTCTCAGGAATGGCCAGCACATAGGTGCACTGTTCTCCTTCCCAATTCCTGTGGGAGCCTGTGTGCTGACCCTGCCAGGAGCTGTGGAGTCTGAAAGAACAGGTAATGATAAAATCACTGATTGTCCAGTACAAATTCTCCCCCATTTAAGGTTATACTGCTTAGCCACAAACTTCTGAGATGTGATTTCAGGAGGTGGAAAGCATGTTTTCATCTTAGAATACAGTTTGACTGATATGGATGTGTAAAAATATCTGGTGTTGGGGCATGGTGGGTACTCCGAACTGCTGAGCTGCCATGATTGCAGGACTGTGGCATGGAGCTTGCCCATTTTGAGTTTATCAGGCCTGGTTTGGTATGGCTTTAATGCTGTGTCCATAGTGGTGCCAGGGAAACTTAAACTGCTGTGTTGTGTACATTTAGTGCACTATCACCATTGTAGATTTTTTAGCATAAACTTTGTTGGTGCCTTGACAACTTGAAGACTGTTCAGATACTGTTTTATAAGGCAAAGTATGTTTCCACTTTAATTGATTTTGCTGTTATTTTGCAGGTAGGCAACTAATTCTTAAATACTTAAAATTTTCATGACTGAAATATGACTGCTTTGTGTATTTTACTTAGCTGGATGAGGATTTGGGGGGAAGGCTAGTAATAACTAGTCTTGGTAATGAAAATAGATGGCTAAATAACATAACTGCCATTTGAGTATTCTTGGCATTTCTGATTATGGCACTTTCAAAACTTAAAGATTATTGTAATTGTCTGTAGTATGCAAAATTAGTCTAGACAGTCTAGTCTCAGACCAAAAGGTTGGAGTTGAATAAATAGATAATTTGGGCAAGTAAAGCTATTAGAACCATGCTTATCTTCTGCCACAATAGTTCTTATTAGATATAAGTGCTATTTTATAACTTTTTCCTAAATAATTAGTTTCTAATGGTCAGTCAATAAATCTTAAAAAAATGAAGTACTCCAGACTTCGCTAATTAAGCTGAATGTTTTCATGTTGGATATTGTCCAGACTGGTGTTGAAAAATTCCATGGGATTAGCTGTAGTAAAAAAACCCCTAAAGGACAGGAACTAGTGTGTTGGTATCTATGACTACAGTGATCTCATAATGTAAATAACGTGTGTTAGTCTGAAAGAGTCATCTTAACTTTTAATTACATATGTGCTAATGATTCTGTGTCTGTCTCTTTTTCTAACAGAAGCGATGTGATGAAGACTTCTAGTAATTATAGCTCTTTTGCCTCAGTCCCTGTTTGTCACTTAATATATGTTACATAAATAAGTAAACACACTATATAGGATATAATGAGTTAGGGTAGAAAACTGACATGTGAGCTTCCCTGAAGTGTCTGGACACATAAAGGAAGTAACAGTTGACTAGTTTTTGGGTGGTGTTTGTTTTTTTTTTTTTCCTTCCTAAACTTTCAGTTAGCAGTTTGAACTATCTGGTCTCCTGATTGTGATGTTAACAAGGTCTGGGGTGGTTAGGATGAAACCTCCATCTTCCCCTGGTAAGAAGTTTCTATTGTAGTTTAATTGTATTGTGAGGTATTGTCCTACCAATACTTAATCCTAACTTGAGTTATTCAAGAAAACTTTAGGCTCTGGATTTCATGGATTAGTTAACCTGGCTGTATCTTCGTGTTAAAGAAATATTTTGAGATGAAGAACATGGAGAATTTAACCTTCCTTGGGCACTCTACATACATCTTTATGCTGTACCATGGACCGAGTCCACACTTGCTTCTGGTTTGCAAACCTTCGCAACTGACCTTTGCACCTGTTGTTGTAGAGAGCTGCAGTGTTATAGCAGGAAAAAGCTTTTACTACCCAGAGCAGATCTTCTACTTATTGATTTCAGTATAAGAAAGGTATTAATTCACAAATTTTTTACCTTAGCTTGCTCTAGAGTCCCAGACCTCAACTGTTTTCAGGTACTTAATGTGAAGTTGAATTTGACACTTTTCACATTAGTGTACTAGAGTTGTTAAAGTGAGACTTTGTTATAGCCCAAACAAGCCAGCAAAAGAACTTTTTGGCATGATAATGTGATTGGGTCGAAATGTCCATAACCTAGGCTAGACAACCTGAAAATTTGAATTACTAAGCAATTTGTTTGCAATGTGGACCTATTTACAGGTTCTGATTTGGCCCTAATACCTACCCTTTTCTTGAGATTTTTTGCCATGGAATTAAATTTTCCCATCTGTGCTTTAGTTCTTCCATTATGTTTCTCAAGGAGTTGAAGTGACTTCTTTCAGAATAGGCTGTAAGTACCCTAAACAGAGGTCTTATAGCCTCTAACTTGAGGTCTGTTACTGACCCTTTTAGTTAGGTTTAAGTTATTAAGGAGCTATTTTAATTGTCTTGGCCTGTTACTGTTCTTACACTTAAAAATCAAAAGCTTTTGTATTACACCATATATCTTGATGTTTTCTGATGATCTTGTGCATATGAGAAGAGGTGTTCCAGCAACTTCACTTCCACTCTACCAGGGGATTTTTTGAGTAATGTTTCTTTTCACTTATAGCTTTGTTCCCCATTATCTTGTTATACGCATACCTAAAATCAGATATTTCTGTTAAAAGCATATCATGGGTGACTCAAGGTAAAAAATGGAGTTTATCCTGAAGAGCTTGTGTGAGCTGGTATGTTGAAAACTATCTGGAACTTGTAAAATGTTATGGATTAAAAGATAGTACGTTGCTAGTATTTTAAATATTCCTTGAATTGCAAGTGGCCAAGATCAGGAAGATTAAGTACTTGATGTGTTCACAGTTCTTGCACGTGTTTACTGCAAAGCAAAAATCTGTGCTTACAGTATGAAATACATCTTAGTTAGACATGTTTTGACTTGAGAAATTACATAGCTCCCTTCAAATGACTCTGTAGGTGCTTGCTTGGTGTTAAAAAACATTAATTCAAGGCATTACAAAGAAGTCTTAACAGACAGTTAAAGTATATGTTCTCTGATCTTGAGTAATGGAAACTTCATCACCAGAAATTATTCAAGAGGCACAAGTTTAATGCATGTATTGCCTACAACTGGTTTCTGGTGTTTGCTGTCATTTGATTTTGAGAAATTTGATGAGAACTCTTAAGTTGGAGGTGAAAATTAGCAGGTTGGTGTGCTGCTAATACTGAACTGATAGTGTGTGGGGAGCTGTTAGCTGGTAACTGAAAGAAGATGCAAGTGCAGTGCAAATTCAATCTGAATTTAAAATGGGAAGACATTTTTGTAAGAAAGTATATCTGCTGCTTTTAAGGAAAAGAATATTTAAAAAATATATTCCCATGCATTTCAAAATATGTATTAAAACCCCCACTCTTGTCCATATCCTTGTTATATACATGTAACCAGTACCTACCCTAGACATAATTCAAGTGTTGAAGCCGTATTAATGTTTTACAAGAATTATCCTAGAAATATGTTATTCTTTGAATCTTTGGTTTCAACATGCAGTGAGAGACTGCCCGAGTTATGCTTCAAAGACACTTTCTCAAGCAAATCTGCTGTCCCTGGGTGGATTAATATCTTTTTTTTTTTACAGAGTCTTGTAATTATCTTTTTAGGAGTTTAAAAACTCTCCATGTTTCTTGTAATTATCTTTTTAGGAGTTTAAAAACTCTCCATGTTTCTAGTTTCTACCTGCGAGCTCAAGGTGTTCTGCAAGTTGTGCCTTGGGTGCCAAAGTTCAGGGAGAAAAGGGAGATTCTTTCCTGTGCTGCTGCAGCCTAGGTGGGGTGGGAGAGGCTAAAACTGCTTGAGTATACGTAGCAATTTGGGGAAGGCCAAAAATGAACAGGCCTTTTTTAGGAGAAAGGTGTAAAGAGGTGATTAATGTTCCCTCTCAGAGCACAAAGAAACCAGTTTGATTTCAGTCTTCCATTGTCCCAACTCTTAGTCCACCCTGTCATCTGCACAATAAATTAATGGTAAAGAGCCAATATGGCTCTTAAATCCCTAATGCCAGTCATCCCTCCTGAATTATGAGTGAAATCTGTGGAATTGCCTGGAGTAGAGCTATCTAGAGAAACATTGGAAACAAGTGTTTGTGGACAGGAAGTTTTTGCGTTCGTTTAGGTAACACAGACATTAAGGTTGCTTAGACAGAATTTAGATATGTATTAGTTTTTAGATTGAAGACACTTTACCCTCTGTACCCATCCTCTCCTTGCTCCTACCCCATCATAACTCATGTTTCCCAACACTTGTGAGCAAAATGGTTGGTTTTGGGTTTAAGTACTTTGGGTAGTGACCACAACAAAACCCATAAAGAAAAACTCTGCTATATTTGGCTATCTGCAATAAATGTGCACGTGCACTAAGCACAAATTTATGAATAGTTTTCGTTTTCTGATGTGCTCAGTAATCATTGGATATGGAAGGGTGGGGAGTGTGGAGAGAGAGAGAGAGAAATGTGCCTACTAGCACTGACTCATGTTTTGTTTCCAGACCAAGCACAAGCTCTTCACAATCTTTGCATTGCGTAAAAAAGTTTTAGTGAAAAATTTGGCTATACTTAACCAAGTCATATGTTTATTTTTGTAATCCACCATACCTTATTCAGATTTTAAGATTTGTATCTTTTCTGTCTTCAAATTATGTGTTGGGGCATAAGCTAATGGATGCTCTTTGAGGCTACCATGGATTATTAAAGAATTTTGCATTCTGTGTTGATTTTATTCTTTAACAGAACCAGTAAGATTTGATTAAGCATGTACTTAATCGTAAACATCAGTATTGTATGCATATATAATGCTGTTTCTTCAGGAACAGATAAAATAACTCTTCAATTTATGTATCAATTTTGAAAGGGTTTAGCTGGTGGGTGGCTCTTGGCATCTCTTGCTTTAGCTTTCTTCAGTTTAGTCCTTTTATCTTTCTGTGTTTTGGTTTGCACTGTTTGTGAAATTATCAAGTATTTCACATCACTGGATAATTGCAGTAATTGTAGTTACAAATGGCATCTGTTTCCCTGGATAGCCGTAACAATGCTGGCAGTGTACATTAGAACAGTGGGAAGTAGTGTAAATTGAGGGAAGCATCGATTGCAAGCACTGGGTATCTTAAATTTATATATATTTTTTTAAGAAAAAATAGGTGCTCTTACTGTTTGTATAATTAATAGAAAGTAACTCTTAATTACTTGTATGAATATGGGATAGTTGTGGGAGGATAAGTCCTGGCTTTCTGTAGTGTGATCTGGTGCTTTATCTCTACAGTGTGGTCTTTATCAGTATGATTCTAGAACTTCAATCCCCCACTCTCCCTCATGTCCAACACCAAAATGCTTCCCTGAATTCTGCAAAGTGTGATTGTATATACCAGCAAAGCACATGCAGTGCTATCTCCAAACACTTCTGTTTAAGACAGTACTGGGTTGCTGTGGGTAGCTCCTGCAGTCGTTGTAGTATTGGTTTGTGCATTGCCTGAAGCCTTTTGCAGAGGTGACAGTCTGTGTCGCTGACCCTAGCAGCATCCATCTCCTGTTCCTCCAACACCAACCAGTTGGACCTCTGTGGAAACAGGTCCTAGAGAGCCACCTGTTTTTGAGGAGGTAAATATATATATATAAAGGACTTAGCAAGCTTGGCATAGACTCTAATCATTGGTGTGCCTTTTTTATTTTTTTTCTTCTGTGAGCCAAGTATGCGTGGCTCGGCAAAATACTAAAATTGTGTGGTTTGCTGTGTCCATTCCTTTATTCAGGAATGCAGTCTGGGTTTAAATTTGCTTCCAGAAGTCAGTTCAGGGTCTTTTTTCCCCCCTGGATGTTTTCCTTGTTTTCTAGCCTGCCAACTCAAATGTTTCTGCAGAAATTACTTGAGCCTTCTTTAGGTATGAAAGGAGGTTCTTCAGGTGCTGAGGCCCTAGCCGTTGCTTTGCTTTACTACCAGTTCTGCTGGGCAGGAGAATTCTGGATCTGAGCCAGTGTAGTGCTCTATGAACACATCTGAGATGCTACTGAACATACTTGTGTGCCTCTAGGGTCGGGGGCAGAAACAGAAGTTAAACCTTGAAAAGATCTCCAGCCTGGTCTCTAGCCTTCTCTGTAGCCTGGAGAAGGGCACAGTGTGTGACACTGTGGTCATAATAGTAGAGATCTGGCTGCCATGTCTGTCTTGTTGGATAGAAGAGCTGAAGACAAAGGCTGTAAGATTTCCATGGGTGGCAAATCAGTGAAGGTTACAAACAGATTTGTGCCATCATTTAAATCTTAATTCATGATTTGAGAAGGGTTTTGCCGCGTGGCAAAGTACCTCAAACAGAAAGGTGTTTGCTTATAGTCCTACTAACTGACTAAGGCACTGTAGTTCTGGTTTTAAACTCTGGCACTGACTTTGTCTATGATGTGGAACAAGTGTCAGAAATACTAATTTAAGTGAAGAAAGGTATTTAAATAGAGAACTTGGTCAGGTTTCTCTCTTAGATCAGGTCAGAAATACTTAATCCAATCCAGAAATGTATTGTGTGATAGGGCTGTAGCTTATGGTGTTCTTTGTTCTGTGCCCATGGTGTGAAGACATGCCAGTACAGATCATGAATTGGACTTGCGTTGAGTGGGATAGCACTGGACAAATGTTACTGGTGAAATAGGGATTAAATGAGTAAGAAGCTAGAAAAGAGATTGTGATCTTAGTGATTGTCAAAGGAGAAGCTGCCAGGAGAAATACTGTCAAGTAGCACTTACAGCCTTGGAGATGTCTTCGAATCATGTGTATCAGGTATTTGGAAATGTACCCAAATCAACAACTGAAGCTTTGGTGTGTAGCATTAACCAACTTGTTTGTTTTAAGTTCTGCCTTACAAATTATAGTTGGGAAGGGTTTTGGGGCTGTTTGTAATCCTGAAATTGTGGATGTTATTTAAATCCAGAGCTCCTTTGTAACTTCAGCTAGAGGGTGGAAACCCTTCTATTTCCTTGCTTCCACTGGGTTGAAACCAGAAATTTAAACATGTGGAAAAAATTTAAATAAGTAAATAGTGACTCTTTGAAACAGTAAGTGCATATTTAGTAAATACAAATGGAGGTTATAGACACAGCAAGGATGAATATATATTTTTGGCATGTACCACTCCTGGAACTTACTCATCATATAGATGTGCTTTCACTATGCTGAGCTGCATTTTGTTGCATGCCCATCAAACTTTATGTACAGATAAAAGGGAGATACATTACACAACCAGCATCCTGACTGCAGCTTATGGTGTCTGACTTCTCTCTCTCACCTTAGATGTTAGTGCAAAGGAAAGTAATCCAGTGGCTTGTGGACTACATGACATCGTGAAGAGTTAAATATGAAAAGTTGCATTAGAGCTAGGTAACTTCACAGGAGTTCTCCATCTTTCCATGTAAGATATCTTCACTTAGGCAGTTTTTATTAATTTATGAAGCGGAACTTCTGAGCTTGTAAACAAGTCCTGCTAATGGATGAATTCCCTTATGTGTATTAAAGGCAGTATAACTAAGAAGGAAGATGATAAACTGAAAGCAGATTTTTTGCACGTTCTCCTTGCCAAAAGACTTGCAGCAATGATTTAGGGATTGCTGTTACCTTAAATGGAGAAAAACTGCTAGAGTAGTGTTCATTATAGTAGTGTCATTGTTCCCAAGCACTGCAAGAAGAAACTCCTGCAAAGGTCAGGAGACTGAAATCCATTTTTAGATGGCAAGTGTGTGTATAGGAAGATGTGGTAGTGGGTTGCCCAGCTGCAATTGATCTAGGTGGTGTGGGGATGGGGGTGTTGTTTTTTTATTGTTTTGGGTGGGTTTTTTTCCCCTTTGCAAAAGGGCTTGTGTCTTTGGCAGGCTTTCCCATCTCTGGACTTGATTGCCTCAGCAGTCCTAGAAAGAGGAAACCTAGAAAACATGTTGTGTAATCTTCTGGGTAAATTGGAATGGTTGATGAAATTACTGGGCTTGGCTTCTCATTTCCCTTCTAGGGATGGATGGAAGGAGCCTTGATTTTTTGCTAGTGATTAAGGGAGTGGTTTTTACACAAGAGTATGTTCTAGTTACTAAATTTCTTCTATGAAGATAGTTTCTTCTAATTATTTCCTGCAGGCAGTGGCCAGCTGTAGTGGAGCCAGCTGAATGAAGCTCAGGTCCTCCAATTCATCAGAGAAACTCAACTGCTTCTAGAAGAGAGGATCTGACAACCTGGGCTGTAATGGTCACCCTAGAGAGTGGTCTGTTGTGTTTGATACCCACTGGTATTTGAGACACCTGCTGTAGCTTTCTAGTATTTTGTAGTCTTACAGGACAGCTGCTTTGAAGTGTTAGGACTTGTACATACAGCTTTTGTAACAGAGACAGCAGTAGGCAGGTCTGGCTATTCAAGTGGTGTGGGACCACAGTGTTGCTGTGCTAAGGATATGTGTGCTCCTCTAATTTGTCTGCATTCAGTGTCAGTTTAAAATCAGTAGGTTGGCAGTAATTTGCATCTGCTGAAATTGCACTCCGCTTAGTCTTAAGCAGTTCTGCCACAAACTCCTTGACCCTACAAAGCTTCTTATACCAGTGTGTAGTCTTAGACTTGCTGGGTTTGCAGCATCATTGTAGGATGGTGTTCAGAAGTTAAGATACAGCTTCATGGAATATCTCAGGATATATGCTGCTATCCCTTAAATCTTTAGACACCAACTGTGTAAGAGCAGTATGGTCCATTTCTGCTTAGCTGCACCTGCTATATCTAATTTTTGTAAATCAACCCTGACTGAATAAGACCTGCAAGCTGTGGTTGATGTGCTCCTTGTGGCTAATAGTCCCAGTGCAATTTGGGAAGACTCCTTCAAAACCAGCAGCTGTTTCAGGCACATTACTTTTGTCCAATGCCTGGAGGTAAACCACAATGCTAATTGCCTTGCAAACCTCTCCTGTAGTGGCTCTGACAGCAGATTTGGCAGCACAGCTACATAGGAGGGAAAAAAAAATTGCTCATAAGAGGTCTGTTAGATGGGAGAGCTTTGGCATCTGCTCATTCTGAATTTGAGATGCAGCTGATGCTGGATCTGGATAACTTAGGCTTGTTTCCTTTTTTGAGGGACGAACAGTGTTCCATGTCACTCCACCTAGCCTAGCACTCTTGCTTTGTGTGTAATTTCCTTTTTTTATTAAAAAAACCAAAAACAAACAACAAAAAAAAAAATTAAGAAAGCAAAACAACTCCCAACAAACAAACAAACCCTCAAACCACACAAGCGAAACAAAAAACATTGAAAAAGGGTAGGGGGATTCACAGAAATACCCTGGAGATTACAGAATATGTTGCAGTTCTTAAGCCTTGGACATATAATAAGGAAAATATGGAGTCCCTCAGATTATTACAATTTTCTTCTGACCTCTTTCTATGGAAGTGAAAAATAATGCCCTTGGTGAATGTAAGTTTGCTGCTTCAGGTGATCTACTGATACGGATTCATGAGTGTAATAAATTAATTCCAAATTCTCCCTTTTATTTAAAACTTGGCAAACTTTTCCAGTTTAGTTACAGAGCGTTAGACAGCAACTTCAAATTCTACAGGATAGAGAAATGAAAGCTCAAGCTGGAGAAGGGAGTAACTTCAGAGTGCATGCTTTATCTTCCAAATCAGAAGCCTTAATTTCTAGAATACTGATAGCAACACCACATCTTAGTCACCTAGCACTTTTTTTAAGTACCATTGTCTGTTTCCTTAATGAAACATAGGACCTCAGTCCCCTTCCTTGTGATCTTTCCTTCCAAATTCAGGTTCTATAAATTATTTTATTTGCATGTTTGTATGTTCGTGTAAGTGAATTTATCTTCCATCTTTCAATGATTGTTAAAGGCCACAGAGAACCTGAGTCCTAATTTAAAATTTATGAATAAATTAGTTCTTCAAACAATCTCTTCTTAAGCTTCTTGATAACACTTTTTGAGTCACAATACAAGCAAAAGAAAAGACAAGAACAGTTTCGAAGGCTGTGTTTTTTCCTCTTTCAAATTGTCAAAGAAGCAAAGTAAAGGGGTGGAACTGTCTTCTGAGGGCTTGTTCTGCTGTCTGCAAATAGGTACTCATCTGCTGGTAAGTCTGTGTATGTTGATTCACATGAAATGCTGTGAGAAAGAAGTGAAGTGTTGCTAGGATTTTGTCCTCCTCAGAGAGGAACATGTTTTAATGTTACTGCTATTTAAAGCTGGTTACACAGGAGTGCCATTGATGAGCTACTGAGACAACTGTGTAGGTGTATCCTGAGAAGACAGTTTACTGATGTCTGCCTAAAATGCAAAGGAGATATGCAGAACTGTTCAGTCCCAGCTCTAAGGGTCAGCGTTTTTAAAGTGTTGTGCCAGATCTAAATGAGTAGATCAACAGTAACCTGTACATGCTCTTCCTGCAGCCCACTGCATGATGGTGAGATGGTTGTATGTGAGCATAGCTTACATATAGTATACACAGCTGGGAAGGTGAGTTGCAACTGGTGTTGTATTCCTCCTCATAAGGCAGCTGCAGCTCAGCTGAGTTCTGCTGAGGACCTCATCTCTGCTGTTAAATCAGAAATCTAGTGTGGGCATATCCATGTGGTGGGAGTCAGCTGAGTGTGGTCAGGACAAAAACTGCTGCTAGCCCTCTATATTGAAACTGAATAGGAATGAACACAACCACATTAATAAAACTGTATCTGCCAACCAAAGTTAACTGTTCTGCAGTGACAGTGATGTATGTGGAGAAGATTAATGGGCTAATACTGTAATTTCAGTTATTTCTTTTTCCTTGTTTTTTTTTTCTTTTCACTACCATGACATCTGTTAGCTTGACTGTGGCAAGTTTAGAGGAACAGGGTGGTTTTCTGTTAGTATCTTTGAATTTCTGTGATGAGAAAGATGTGTCAGTGGATGCCATTGATTTTTATGTGAGCAAGGAGATGCACCCTGCTTTTGGTGATATCTCTCCCTTTTTCACAGAATCACAGAATCACAGAACAACCAGGTTGGAAGGGACCCATCGGATCTTCTAGTCCAACCATTCCTATCTAACACTAAACCAAGTCCCTCAATACCTCATCCACCCGTGTCTTAAACACCTCCAGGGAAGGTGACTCAACCACCTCCCTGGGCAGCCTATTCCAATGCCCAATGACCCTTTCTGTGAAAAACCTCCTCCTAATCTCCAGCCTAAACCTACCCTGGCAGAGCTTGAGGCCATTCCCTCTCGTCCTGTTCGCTGGCACTTGGGAGAAGAGGCCAGCTCCCTCCTCTCCACAACCACCTTTCAGGTAGTTGTAGAGAGTAATGAGGTCTCCTCTCAGCCTCCTCTTCTCCAGGCTAAACAACCCCAGCTCTCTCAGCCACTCCTCATAGGATCTGTTCTCCAGCCCCTTCACCAGCCTCGTCGCTCTTCTCTGGACTTGCTCCAGAGCCTCAACATCCTTCTTGTGGTGAGGGGCCCAGAACTGAACACAGGATTCAAGGAGCGGCCTCACCAGTGCTGAATACAGAGGGAGAATCACCTCCCTGGACCTGCTGGTCACACCGTTTCTGATACAAGCCAGGATGCCATTGGCCTTCTTGGCCACCTGGGCACACTGCTGGCTCATGTTCAGTCGGCTGTCGACCAACACCCCCAGGTCCCTCTCCTCCTGGTAGTTTTCCAGCCAGGCTTCTCCCAGTCTGTAGCTCTGCTTAGGGTTGTTGTGCCCCAAGTGCAGGACCTGGCATTTGGCCGTGTTAAACCTCATGCCATTGGACACTGCCCAGCGGTCCAGCCTGTCCAGGTCCCTTTGCAAAGCCTCCCTACCCTCCAACAGATCGACACTTGCACACAGCTTTGTGTCATCTGCAAACTTGCTAAGGGTACCCTCAATGCCCTCATCCAGGTCATTGATGAAGACATTGAACAGGACTGGACCTAGCACTGAGCCCTGGGGGCTGACCCCACTTGTCACTGGCCTCCAGCTGGACTTAACACCATTTACCACCACTCTCTGGGCCCGACCATCCAGCCAGTTTTCTACCCAGGAGAGTGTGTGTCTGTCCAGGCCAGAGGCTGACAGTTTCCGTAGCAGAATGCTGTGAGAAACTGTATCAAAGGCTTTACTGAAGTCCAGAAAGACCACATCCACAGCCGAGTGACTTTGTCATAGAAGGCGATCAGATTTTCACTCCCTAGTAGTCAGTATTTCCTTACTGGCTTACAGAACTGAATACCTGTGTAGGTAGTACTCCTTCAGTTACTGTAGTGTTTGTCTGGGTGCTTAAAAGCTTGATGTGCCTAATTTTCTGAGCAGTCAGGGTATCTTACATTCCCAATGCCAGCTGTGCTGAGCACCAAGAGCAAGGAATTTGATCAGAGTTCAGATTTGTTTTGCCAGCTGAGTTTGGGGCAAAGATGACTTTGCTGTGACTGCATGCAAAATAAACATTTATCCTTTCAAGTCTTAAACGCGTCGCCTTCTTCATTACCCCAGTATTCAGTCTCTGCTTACCCAGTCTCTAGAATGAAGTACTAGAGCATGCTTCACTGGAGTTTGGGTGATAAGCAACAGGCTGGCAGTATCTGATGGAGCCTTGTGTTTAGGCAGTGGGTAACAGTCATTTCATGGCTTATTCTGCTTTTAGTACTTGTCTTTTTGGAAAGTCTGTGTCCTTAAAGTCATTAAAACCAGGAGAGAAATCTAGGGAATAAGAATGATCCACTAAACTTTACTCAGCTTACAAACTTGTGCTGTCTTAAGCTGTTGCTAGAAATTATTACAAAGCTACTGGAGAATTCTAGAAACAGCTGGGAAAAAACAACTTCCTAGAAATTGCTGGCTCTGGGAGCAGGGTAGGAAATCCAGGAAACTAAAGGATTCTGAAAAACTTCTAAACCCTCCCAGAAGTTCAGAGAATCTTAGGCTTTACCAGAATCCTTAAAATCTACTAAAACCTAAAAGTTTTAGGAATTCATGCTGGGAAATCTTAGGAGTTACCAATCTCTAGAAATGTTAGGAATTCTTTGGAGATCCAGTAAATTCAACGACTGTGCTAGTAATTACTACAATTTATGAGTGTTTGCTAGGAATGGGAAACCTATTACCTGTTCTCTTTGTAGATGGAGTGGTAAACAGTTGTACACGGGTAAAACCTGCTTCTCTTCCATAAGCTGTCAGGTGTTAAAGTTTTAGTGGCTTGCTCTGAGTTTCTTGTCTGTGTTTGTCTTAAACACAAGCTTGTTTTGTTTTCTGCAGTCCTATTTTGTTACGGATTATGACCCAACGATTGAAGACTCCTACACCAAGCAATGTGTGATAGATGAGAGAGCTGCACGCTTGGACAGTAAGTAGCCTAGCTAAAGCATGGTACTATCAGACTGTAGCTGTTGGTGCCTCTGTTTACATCTGTTTATAGAAACCATAAGGCAAGTAAACTGTGAAACGTGTGGCTTTTATGGTAGATGGGCGGCTGATAAAAGCTACCTACCTTTGTTATTTATTAATAAGGTACCTTGGGTCCTAAGTGCTTATGCCTTATGTATGTCTAAGTGTCTGTCTTTAAAGTAAATGGGACAGTGTTTTGAGAACTCTTCCCAAAGTCTTAGTGCCTACTAAACTGGGAAAATTTACATAATTCCTGGCAGTTGCCTGAGTGATGCAGTGGAATTAGAAAGACATTGCTGGAGTGCTGTGTGCTGCCTCTCCAAAGTGCAATAGAAATGCTTTTCTTCTAAAATTTCAGTTCTCATATCAGTGATTTCTTTAAGGACAAACCAACAACCCTCCCAGTCCCCATCCGCATGCTCTCTAAGCATTTTTTAGCTGTTTCAACTGGTCGTGGATTAGCAAAAATCCACCACACATGTGGTTCATTTTGTTTAGTAGGTCTTGAATTATTCAGTTCATTGGGGTTGGTAATCTCAGCAAAAATCTAGTAATATCTGTGAAATATGATTTCTGCTTAGTTATGATGTACAGGAGAGGCTCTCAGAATATCCCTTAGGAAGGTTTTTTTTTAACTCGGGCTATACTCCAAGAACATGAACTGTAGTAATTCATGCTTTGCTTATGTTCAGTTTTGGATACAGCAGGACAAGAAGAGTTTGGAGCCATGCGTGAACAGTACATGAGGACAGGAGAGGGCTTTCTGCTTGTTTTCTCAGTCACTGATAGAGGAAGGTAAGCCTGATATTAAGTTATTAAAACAATTTATAATTAATCATAAATTCCTGCTTATCCTTTAGTGATATTACTTTGAACAGAAACAGTAAGTCATGCATTGACTCTGCATGGATGAAAACCCGTTTTACACAAATCAGTTATTGAAAGGATTGTCTCTTGCAGTTATTCTTCTGTGTATGCTTTCAACTATTCAGGCAGTTTATTACAGTCTAGAATACTAGTTTTCTGAAGTTAACAGAAATTTAAATTAAGGGCAACCTGCTATGGTGACTTGTCTGTTCTTGGAAATACCCCCTTGCCATGTGCTTGTCAGTGTCAAGTGGCTGGCTCTGGGTTGCTGAACAGGTGAATCCAGTTCAAGGTATCTCTCTGCATTCTTTTGCTGGCAGTGTTCACTCTGCTTACTGCCATGAATTGACTGGAACCTGCAAAACTGATTGGCTGCAGAGCTGAGATGCAACATCTCTTTTTAGAAGCTCATGGAGCTTGATCGGGTTGCTCATGTTTTTTGCAAGAGTAGGAAACTGCCATATGTGTAGAGGTAATCGATATTTCAGCTGTGATCTTCCTCCGTTGAACTTACCAGATGTGTAGTCATAAAGAAGTTCTCAGGGATCTTTCCGCGTCTTTTGAGTTCCTGCAGAACAATAAAATGACAGAAAAAATCATTTTCCCCCCTCCTTACTTATTAGAGTCTCAATTGAATCTATTACTTCTGATTTCGTTAACAGCTCTATTTATAAGGAAAGCCAAGAGAGATATTCTGTGGTGCATATACTGATCCAAGAGAAATATGCTTCTCACATTTGAGAATGTTGAATGTATAAATTCACCTTGCTGTGCTGTCCAGAAGAGACTGTTGCACTTCGCTCGGAAATCCGGGTCTGTGGATTTAAGAAATACTGAGCACTTGTGTATATGTAAATATTTTTGTTACAGAGGACTACTAATTTTAAGTTGACGAGAACTCCTTGGTTTGTCTAAAAGTCTTAAGGTTGTGTTTGACCTTCTGGCTAAGGATCTGCCTTGATCTTTAAAGAGGTCTTGACACGCTAAACCTGCATATTGATTTCCTTTCTGAAGTCCTTCAAAAGACTTGAGCAGGGTTTTTTCATTTTTGTTCTGACAACTGTTACACTGAAAACTTAGGTTGCCTGCCAGTGAAGCATCTGCTAGTGGTGTCTGTCCTGCTTGTGTGGTGGAAAGCAATTCTGAAGCAAGAGGAAATCTAGATGTCTTAGTCGCTAACTTTAAACTCTTCCTTCAGTCGCTACAGATTTCAGAGTATTAAAACAGTGTATTTAAATGGAGGTTTAACTACAGTTAGTGGTACACCTTCCTTCTAATTCACCTTTATTCTCATGATTGCTTTATATGGGTGAGGTGGATTGGCATTGACATGTCCAACTACGTAATTTATTTTGAATGCAACTTTCTTACTGATGATTATCATATCTTGCTTTTAAATTTTAGTTTGCAAATCTAAGTGTAAATGGCTTCAGACCGTACACCTGGACTTAAATACAGTGCTTGGGAAGTCTGTGCTCCAACAGATATGTGATTGTCTGCTGTGCTTGGGCTGCTTATGGAGTAGTGTAGCTTGAACAATATTTACTTGATTTCTTTCCCGCCCCCCTCCCCCCTCCATTATCCTATTTAATATATTGCCCTTGGAGAAGCTCTCCTTAAGACTTGCTGCAGTATTTCTTGGTGCTTGAACAGCATCAGTACCTGATACAACTTAATTGGTAACCAGAAAGCTTTCTGATCATTTAGCCATGCCTTTTTTCCTCTTCTTCAAGAAATAGTTTTTCAGCTTTGATAGCTTTCCCTGAAATTTCTGGAAGTAGCTGTCGAGGTTGTCAGCTGCAGTATTGATCACCAGGGTCTCTACGCTGTAGTTCAAATAATCCTGCCAGCGTTGAACTCCAAAGTCAACATTTGTAGAATGAACTGTGGTTCTCAGCAACAGTTGGCATCCAAGTCCCTCTAGATCAAGACACAGTAAGTGTTCTGCTTACACTGTAGCCCCACCTGAGTACAGTGCATAGCATGCTGCTGACTTGAGGATTTTTGTAAGTTTAAGTGTTGAATGATTTTCTGACTGGTCATGCTGTGACAGTGGACTCTTTGATAGAATGTCTGCAGCTGTCTGCTTGTGTGGTGTAGCAGGGCAGGTCTGTGTAGGTGACTCATGATTTCTGAACTTCTGCAGAACCTAATCTATGTATTAGTACACTGATGCTCTATTTTTTTTCTTCTACAGTTTTGAAGAAATCTATAAGTTTCAGCGACAGATTCTTAGAGTGAAAGATCGTGATGAGTTTCCTATGATTCTAGTTGGTAACAAAGCTGATCTGGACCACCAAAGACAGGTAATTAATTCATTAGTTAGTACTCACTTTCTTCTAGAAACTTCACAGTTTTCCTCCCTAAAATAGAATGAGAACAAGAAACAACTGGAAAAATAAATAAAATCATACCATACTAGCTAATTCCAATGCAAGAAATGCAACTACACTCAGTTTCTGTACTTGAAGAGTCATAGAATCACCAGGTTGGAAGAGACCCACTGGATCATCGAGTCCAACCATTCCTATCAAACGCTAAACCATGTCCCTCAGGACCTCGTCTACCCGTGCCGTAAACACCTCCAGGGAAGGTGAATCAAACACCTCCCTGGGAAGCCTCTGCCAGTGCCCAGTGACCCTTTCCGTGAAAATTTTTTTCCTAATGTCCAGCCTAAATCTCCCCTGGCGGAGCTTGAGGCCATTCCCTCTTGTCCTGTCCCCTGTCGCTTGGGAGAAGAGGCCAGCACCCTCCTCTCTACAACCTCCTTTCAGGTAGTTGTAGAGAGCAATGAGGTCTCCTCTCAGCCTCCTCTTCTCCAGGCTAAACAACCCCACTTCCCTCAGCTGCTCCTCGTTAGACTTGTTCTCCAGCCCCTTCATCAGCTTTGTTACTCTTCTCTGGACTCGCTCCAGAGCCTCAATGTCCTTCTTGTGGTGAGGGGCCCAGAACTGAACACAGGATTCAAGGAGCGGTCTCACCAGTGCTGAGTACAGAGGGAGAATCACCTCCCTGGACCTGCTGGTCACACCGTTTCTGATACAAGCCAGGATGCCATTGGCCTTCTTGGCCACCTGGGCACACTGCTGGCTCATGTTCAGTTGGCTGTCAACCAACACCCCCAGGTCCTGCTCTTCCAGGCAGCTTTCTAGACAGGCTTCTCCTAGTCTGTAGCACTGCATAGGGTATTTGAGTCTGAGAAGTGATGGCATTCCACATAGAGCACATCTTCTGTCTGACTCAGTGAGGTTATGTTAAAACCAAATCTATTCACGTACAAAGTTGAGAGCTTTCTGTCATGACTTGATTACTCAGGCATGAACGTGTCTCATTCCTCCTTTCTGTTACTCACCATACTGGGCTGTGCCAAGCAGAGTGCATTCCAGCACTAGCTGTACTGATCCTGAGACTTCAGTGCTGTTGCTTTTACCATTCACTGCTGTTATGTCTAAATGAGTAGACATTCACTTTTTTCCATTTGACCACTCTTCTGTATAACTGACTTAAACTTTAAAAGGTGCAAGTATTGCAACACAATTATTCTCATAATTATGCACCTTAAGGTTTTGAAACTAGTAGGTTTCAACCTTACATCTAGCTCTGAGCTTAAAATTTTTTCACAAACCAAACTGATGTGTGCTGAAATGAAAATAATCTTACTACATTGTTAGGAAAGGAACAGGAGTCAAACTTTTATTTTACTTAAGCAACTTACTTCAGAGATATAGTAGCTTCTCCATAGGAAGTATGGTGACTCTTACAACTTCGTAGCAAACATATGTTTGATTTTTATCTGAGAGTAAATTAAATCAGTAAAATTGATGTAATAATTATAAGAGTTTCCACAAGGAGAAGATGACTTTAAACAATGAGACATTTTGAGATTTATGTACCAGGACATGACTTAGTTTCTGTCTGCAAGTGTTTATGTGGATTTTGTTCTTTGCCAAATAAAATCTTCTATCTGCAAAAAACAATGACTGGAATGAGAAAAAAAATTAAGCTGAAAAAAGTGGCATTAACATTTAGTGGGTTAATATGTTGTTGTTGAATTGATTTTTTGAATATTACATAAACTCTGTGCAAAAAAGTTCCTGTTGAGTATACTCCCTTAATTATCACAGCCTCTTTGACCAGAATGTGAATTGAAAGTTAATGACAAAATTAAAACCTGTGCTGAAAGGTGATGTCTTAAAAGGAGTTTTCGCAGAAATAGCTTAGTGTACTCACATGTGCATGTAACCGCCAGCCTTTTCTAGATACAGAAGTGAAACTTGCTCATCAATGACGATCATGCCCTCATCAAAATTCCTGAATTTAACTTTCCAGCTCCTGGAACATAATATTCTTTATCTCATGTACAAATACTGGCCTGGAAACCATGTAGTTGAAACTGAACTGTTCTCCAAGCTGTAATTTCTGGAAGACAAGCATTGTATGCTTTGGGAGGATAATATCATGGTTGTAAACCCCAGTTCTCGGAGGATACCTGTAAATACAGCTGGTAATCTTGTAGATCCATTTGTAGAAACATGTAGTTCTTCCACCCTCCTAGTTTTATTACACTGCATTATTTTTCCCTTTAAGGAAGAAGTGCCTGTCACCCGTTATGCTAATACCCCTGTATCTGATTCCTAGCTCAGATGATGGGCTGGTACACAGTCAAGCTCAAAGCAGCCATTTTCAAATTGCTTAACTTCACAGTTTTGCTCCTTATATCTGAACACAAATAAAAACATATGTCCCAAAATGCTACTTTTGCTTTTTATGGTTATCTTAATCGCCCTAATTGATTTGCTCATGAGTGTAACTTCTGGTGCTGCTACTCACATGATTTATGTGCACATTGGTGGATTTATGACTCCTGTCATTAACTGGGGCTTAGGCAGCTATAGCTGAAATAGCACTTCTAGGTTTGCTGAAACAGCCAGTGAGGAGTTCTTAACTCTTCCTTGACCCATCCCTGTCACATGGTGTGTTTAAATTTGCCTTAAGTTAGTCTGAAGGAATGATTTGAGGGTGCTGAGCTGATGTAATTGATTCCCGAGAAGGGAGAGGCTCCCTTCCCTCTTGACTTAGCACTCCTGCTTTTTGCTTTGTGAGTTGAATCATCTCTCTAGACAGGGAGAAAAACCTATGAGGTGGAATGGCTTTCTGAGACCTGTGTGAGTTAAATCAGCTTGCAGAAAGATTGAGAGCCAGCACTCAAAACATGGGAACGGGTGGTACTGTGGCTTGGAGCAGAGAAGGGAGGAGTTGGGGTGGGGGGAAGAAAGTGAGACCTCGCCTTTTGGCAGCAGCAAGCAGATGTTATCAACTGGATGTTAAACACAGCCAGTCTCTGCTTCATCACTGAGGTTGTTTCTGCTCCATCATGTGAACGCTTGATGCAGGCATCCATTCAGTGAACTGGACCAGCTGGTTGATCTGGATGGAAGCTAGTCCTGCAGTCACATCTCCCGAAGTAGGGGAAAACTTCAGCCTAACAAGCAAGCTCATACTGCTCTGGTTAGATATTTGCTGCACAGGCAGTTGTGATGGGAGGTCTGGTGGAGTACTCTCTCACCTTGGTTAAGAGTACTGGGGTGAGTGGAAACCGGGGAGTGTCCCTGGGCTGTAACATGTGGGCAAAAGCCTGAGAAATGTTAGTCCTCTGTGTGTTTGCATTTTCAGTCTGTTGGTGTGTCGAACCTCACTTGAGTAACTGGGTAGACCTAGGCAGCCAGGCTAGTTATCACACTGCACTCGTTTTACTTGAAACAAGCTGTTTCACTCTTGTAACTTATTTTAATCACAAATATGCATTTTTTTCAGCTTTTGAATTTAATTACAGTTTTTAGAATTTCAAGAGAGACTTGTGCTAAATATCTGCTGCCTTTTTCTGGAAGACAGGAGACAAACCAGTGAAATAACATAGAACACGTAGTACATCCAAGACCGTAAAACTAAGTTAAAGGAAGTAATTTAGTGTATGTTTTAATAGGCAAAAGATTCTCAACAGACTTAACACACACCTTCCTGGAGCTGTAACCACACCTTTAAGCAAGTACCTATGTCTTGTAACTGTAGTGTTCACTGTGATACCATAAATTTGGAAGTAAATGATGTGTAACTAATAGTTCTTGGAGAGTACATGATCTGGGTTGTACAGGAGAAGTGCACAGACTGTAATATAGTCATGGTGAAGTGTTGGGTGCATACCACAGATGCAATCTGAAATGGTGGAGGCTGTATTATTCTATAGGTCAACTCACAGGGAAATATAAAGTTTGAAATAGCAGTTTATATAACTAAATTAAGTAGCCTGCTTGTAGTTTTTTTCTCCTTTGTGGCGTGGAAGTCTAAGTCCTTAATATCCACACGTTTTTTTTTTACTAAGAAAAATGAGAAGACGAGCAAGCATTAATCTCTAGAATGTCCTTGTATGATAAGGGGTAGTTACCAGTGTTTTGAGGTTCCCATATCAGTCAGAAGTTGGTGACTGTGAAATCAAAATTTAAGCACCATCTTTCATTTCTTTTCCTTCAAAGTAAATGCTGTGTAGTGGTATTTCTCTTCAACTGATTAATTCTGTGTAACTCAGACAGCACTAGGTGTTCCTGCAATAAGAAAATTCAGTAGAGCACCAGATGTTTTAGTAATAACCACTACTGACAGAGGAGTAGACTTGTCAGTACAGGATATGTATGACTTTTTGTAGGTAACTGCTAGTTTTATAAACCAGGTCAAGTCTGATCATTCCCCAGATGGCAGGGTTCCAAGGAAGATCCAAGTTACAACAGGAAAGTGCTTGGATTTCATTAAATGCTAGTTTTTGCTTTTGTGTCATGATTGAGCTGATACAAAGACCCAGTGCTAGGAAGGTCTGTGTCACTAATACCTTTAAAGCAAGGTTTTAAAGAGAGGTCCATGTGACTTCAGTTCATGCACAGGCAGATGGCGGGGAAAGTTGATGATCCCAGGTATGCAGCCTTGTGGTTTGACCTTGATTGGCATCAGCGTAGATCATAGCAAACAAGCAGTTAGCATGTTGATTTTGCAGACTCGCCACTTCACAAATGGCTTGACCTAGGATTGCTTATGCTGGAGGGTAGACAGGTACAGGGACCTGAGTTTTGGCCTTTCTCAATTGTGAACTTCCATGAAAGTTTGGCAGTAGCTTGTTGAGGTGGTAGATTTTATGACTGTATACAAGAATGTTTTCACAGATGGATCATACCTTCAGGTCTTACTAATTTTGAGCTTTATAGGTAAATACTACATCAGATGCCTGATTGCTAGCTGAGTACAGCAAGTCAGTCTGTTTGAGTATGGTTCAGTGCTTCATAACCACAGTATGTGTTTATCAAAGTGACCTTCATATGAGAATAAGAACAAAATAGAATTAGTGGACAGAACTGCCCCTACAAGAAGGCATTATGGCAGTCCACTAAGTGTGAACTAGCAGCACTTGTGGGTGGGCTGGTGAGACAGGATGAGAGACGCACTCTTCAGGAGTGGTAGAGCTCTGTGGAAATGGGCAATGTTTCTGTGCAGGGGTGACCACAAAGAGGTAGAAAAGGATTCCGCTCAAACTTGAGGAAGCACTTAACTTACCTGCTGATGCAAGTGCAACATGACCTATAGTCTACTCAAGTATCCAGGCAAAATAACAATTCAGTGTTAGGTTAGGGAGCCTTGTAGAATTTCTTTAAGTGGACGAAAGAACAGAAACTTAAGAAATGAATGTATATCTAACAGTTCTTACATACTGTGGTGAATAGGGAGGGCCGTGTGAGTGTTGTTCACAGGATTCTTATGTAGATACTCAAATGGAAACTGTTTTGTTAAGATTGTTACTGAAGGAGTTTTGGAATAGGCCTTAGGGAGTTAAGGAATAAACTTTTCCAGGTTTTACTTGGTCGCTTACATATTCTATAATGATGTTTCATTTGAGAAACTCTTACTAAATGTATAAATAGCATGAATGAATGATGTCCAAAACCAAAAGTACAGTGTCTTAAACCAAAGAATAAGCATTGTTATTCCCACTTGTATTTAGCCTTAAGCTTAATAAAACTAAGATTTTCACTGCAGAACCATCACGCACAGGCATATACACACAGCTACTACTGGAAAATCTGTGGCTCTCTACTGTATTTTATGTTGACAGAAGTATCCTTTGAGGTTTAACAAGGCAAAATGCACTCAGGTCCTTCACTTGGGGCACAACAACCCTATGCAGTGCTACAGACTAGGGAAGAGTGCCTAGAAAGCTGCCTGGAAGAGCAGGACCTGGGGGTGCTGGTTGACAGCCGACTGAACATGAGCCAACAGTGTGCCCAGGTGGCTAATAAAGCCAGTGGCATCTTGGCTTGCATGAGGAATGGTGTTGCCAGCAGGTCCAGGGAAGTTATTCTCTCCCTGTACTGGTGAGACAGCACCTTGAATCCTGTATTCAGTTCTGAGCCCCTCACTACAAGAAAGATGTTGAGGTTCTGGAATGAGTCCAGAGAAGAGGCAACGAAGCTGGTGAGGGAGCTGGAGAACAAGTCTTAGGAGAAGCAGCTGAGGGAAGTGGGGTTGTTTAGCCTGGAGAAGAGGAGGATGAGGGGAGACTATTGCTTTCTGAAAGGAGGTTGTAGAGAAGAGGGTGCTGACCTCTTCTCCCAGCTGTCAAGGGATAGGACAAGGGACAGTGGCCTCAAGCTCCACCAGGGGAGGCTCAGGCTGGACATCAGAAACAAAAAAATCACAGAAAGGGCCTCTTAGCACTGGCAGAGGCTGCCCAGGGAGGTGGTTGAGTCACCATCCCTGGAGGTATCTAGAAGACAGGTGGATGAGGTGCTCAGGGGCATGGTTTTGTGGTTGATAGGAACGGTTGGACTCGATGATCCTGGAGGTCTTTTCTAATCTTGCGATTCTTTGAAGAAAATGACATTTAGTTCTTATTTTGTAGTTGATATGCTCACCCAACATGCTTACTGAGAAGTCTGTTATGACACAGGTTTGTTGTACTTGAGAAGGGAGAATAAAAAGATGTAAATTCCTTTTTTTTGTCTTCAGCTATTTCTGTGTTTCTCAGTAAGTTTCCCTCAGCTATGAAAATGGAGGTGGTATGTTCTGACCTCTAATTTACAGTTTGGGCAGTGCAAATGCTTTCTGTAGTGTGCCTAAAACCAAGTATTTTTTTAAAACTGACTTTGAGGTCACCAAAACTAACCCATGAAGTTAATTGCAAATGTAAGATGAGCAAAAAGAGTATTTTGGAATTATTGCATTTGTTAGAAGACCTGTAATTGCTTAAGGGCTTTAATGATGCATCTATAGTATTTTAAATGCAGAAAACTGAGGAAGTGTAGTTTATTACAGTGTAGTTTATTACAGTACCTCTAATGTGCTTTAGATACAGTGATGCAGAAAGTAGTAACTATGTACATCTAAAGACTGGTTTCACTTTTTCCTCAGGGCTTATGCATTCCTTCTCAGTTACTTGTTTTTTATTAGATTTAAGCCTCTCACTTTCTGGGCCTGGAGTAAACTGTACAGGATGAAGAAAATTAAAGTGGCGTCGTTTTGCAAAAACTGCCATATCCATTTTTCTAATTTATTTTTTGTCTGATGAGTGAGGCAGAGATGGTGTAAAAGGTTCTGGAAGCCCTGATACAAAGTTTGGGGAATTCTTCAATGTCATCTATGTGCCAGAAAATAGCTAAAAATGTTTCTGAAAATGTAACCTTAATAAGTTTTGGATTAAGAATTTTTCAGCATCTGGGGGTGAAGGGCAGAGTGGGTTTGTTCCAGCTAGTAGAGCAAAAGTTTTGAATGTCATTCAGTTTTGTGATGTCAGTGAAGGACTGAAGGATACCAGTCATTCTCACTTTAAGCCTAGCTGTTAAAAATGCAACTCCATTAGGTGATTTTTGGTTGGACTGGGTTCTTCTTTTCTCTGGGTTCTTCTGGATTTAGCAGATGGTAATAACACTGAAATAAATGTAGAGTTTCCGTAACTGATCGTTTGAGATCAGTGGTTACATCCCAAATCACTCTAGCATAATGTGACTGGGGACTGCTTGTAGAGCTTCATGGGCATTTAGTGGGAACAGCCACTAAACTCAGCAGCAGACGTATAATACTGGTGGGGTTGCTGAGGACAAAGGACTCAAGCATGGTGATATGCTGTGCATAAAGGTTCTCAATCAATGTGTGTAGCTGTTAGGGAAGTATTTTGCAAGCTAAAAAGTATTTGTCTTGAGCTGTTATGAACACTCCTAATGATGCTTTTCAGTTTCCATCTATTTCCATTTCTGTGTATTATCTTGTTAATCTAAGGTGAATATTTGAATCCCTCTTCAAAACTAAATTAAAAACAAGCCCTCTTTTCGGTGGGTTTTTTGTTGTTGTTGTTCTCACAGTATTGTTCCTCTGCATGCTGGCTTAACATTGTTCTGTGAAAGCAGTGTAATCTTTTAGTCTTCTTCCACTAGTCAATGTCTTGGTGAGGTCTGTTGTACTTTCTTCTATAACTGAAAGCTACCCTTCCCAGACATGAATGCCCTTCCTGCTGAAGCCTCATATGCCTTGCGCTCCACAGGATGACCTTCTGTTATCTGACCTCACTGCTTTCTACTGCATCCAAAAATAAACATCTTCGGTTTTGCCCTGTGACTGACGTGTTCCTTCTTCCTGTAACAGTCCACCATCTTACTGCCTTCTGCTTCATTACTTTAAATTTTATACCAACTCTTTGTGATGCTGATTATTTCCTCCTCATCTCCCTTTCCTCTCTCTCAAGCAATCAAGAGGTAGACAGGGTTTCTTCAGTATCTGGTTAGCCTGGAAGTCCTGGGGGTGTTTTCCAACCTAGTGATTCTGTGAAGGAAAACTTGGTCTTATTATGCAGAACTGAAGTGAAGATGAGGCAGCTGCAGTGAGGGGAATTTCTTGGAGGGTTGGTCTTTGTTACAGAAAGTTTTTCTTAAAAAGTCTTCACTGCCTTTGAAAAGTTGTATTACATGGATTTGCTTCCCAGCTGTATTTTGTGGATGGTGTAGAGCTTTTACATGGTCAAATAAACTTTACTGTTTGAGGGCAATAGATTGTTAGCATGTATACACAGTGTCTACTGGTACAAATATGTATGCAGAAGTGTTGAACTTAATGATTTATGTCTGTTACAGGTGACACAAGAGGAAGGTCAGCAGTTAGCACGGCAACTTAAAGTAACATACATGGAAGCCTCAGCAAAAATCAGATTGAATGTAGACCAAGCTTTTCATGAACTTGTCAGAGTCATAAGGTATGATAACTTGAAAGCAGATAAGTAAGATTCCTGCATTATTGGGCAGCAAATGTATTAAAATGTGGTGGGAAATTGCTGATAAAATTCTTCCTGCTGTTACCTGTGAACTTTGGCCAGTGCTTTCCATTATAAACGATACTTGTCTAGTAGGAGGAATGTTTACGTGGATATAATGTGTATTTGAAAGATATTTTCCTCCCTTTAATCTCTGATTTTATTGATCACCAAGTAAGCAAGCAAGCTTGACAAACTAAATCTGACCTTGGCCTTCTGTAAAGAAGTGGTGTTTCTTATTTAAAAAAAACAAAAAAACAAAAAAAACACAAGCAAAGCCAAAAGCATTACTAATTTAATTAGTAGTTTCAGTGTCTTAAGTAAGTCCATCCTCTCTAGAAGTGTAAAAACAGTAACTTCAGATACAGTATTTATTTTTAACCGAAAATTTATTTTATTAATTTAATGTATCTGTCTCCAGGAAATTCCAAGAACAAGAGTGCCCTCCTTCACCAGAGCCAACACGGAAAGAAAAGGACAAGAAAGGCTGCCATTGTGTTATTTTCTGAGAATCCCAAGAACCAAGCTATCAACTGCCAGATTATTTTTTTTTTCTTTCCATCATTTTACATCACTTCTGGTATTGGTCTAGCCTTATATGTGCATGTCCTAAAAGTGGTCACCAGAATAGCCTTAGTCCAAGAAGCTGGCAGAATAGTTCTTGAAGAAGACTCAGTCATCCTGGGGCAGACTTCAAAACAAAACACTAAGGCTGCTTCTTTAATACCACAATTCCTTCCTTCTCTCCCTAAAAGCTTGCACCTTGTGGAGTTTTATTCGCAAAGGAGATGAAACAAAATCGTGTAGGACAAGGTGTTGAAGTCATGCATAAGTTGTCTCTTGTGAATTAATTTATTTTTACTTCTGACATTTCAGTAGCTATTACAAAGACCTATATTGAAGTATAGAGAATACTTTTTAAAAAGGGGTGGATTGGCTTTTTTTGCCCTCAGTTTAATTAGACTTGAGTGTTCAGCTAGCCTTAAGAAACCTACACTGAATTTCATTGTCAGCAAAAATTTTCATCTCTCATTTATGCTGCAGTTTTATTTCAGTGGCCAAAACAGTCTACTGTATTTAATTTATGAATCCAGAACAGCTACAGGATGATTACTACTACTATTAGGATATGGCCAAATACCTGAGCTCATTCTGGATTGAGGCATTTCAGCTTATTAAGAAATTTCACATTATTTGTTTGGAAACAAATTGTGTCTTCCTTTGTATTTTTGGGTAAGGGTTTAAGGAAAACTAAAATTGTAGCTGTTTTTGTTTCATGTGATATAAAAATGAATTTGATCTTTCCATTGTCAGAGATGATTAAATGTTTTTGCTATATACTTTTATACATTATTTTCTTATCAAACTAGTTAACAAGTATTTTTATATGTTTGTAAGCAAATATGCTTTCACAGCATAACTTGTGTATATGTAAAGATGAGTATTTAATTCTCACAGTTCACTTTTAACTGACAAAATGTGGGATTTGCCAAACTGTGGTAAACATTACTTTTCTGGTTATACCCAAGAGTGGCCAATTATGTGCCTGCCCAACACACCCATAGAGTAAAATCTAGTGTTGTGTTTTAATGAATTTCAGTATCCCCTACTAAAGACTGACCATTATGTGAATTATTAAACTGTAAGACTTTTAACTGATTGTTTAGTTAAACTGTGGATGGTTGTTTAATTTTGAGTTCTGTGGATTGTGTTTAAACAATTCAAGAGTATGTTCCCTGATATTGGAATACTGAGTGGTATTGCACAGTTGTCACCTTACTGAATGTGTCCAACAGTTCTTTGAAACTTGATTATTAAGCAAACCCTTGTATAACTTCAGGTGCTAGAATTAAAGATGATCTAACCATTATCAGGGGGTAAACACATTGCCTCTTTCTGACTCTCTTCCAAAACCTGCATTTTTTTGGGGATAGGGGGAAGAAGGCTGTGATGGGACCTGGTAAGGAGATAGATATGCATATCTACATATTTCTTCAGACTTGGAAGTAAAGAAAAACCATTTCCAGCTTTTATGATCTATCATGATTTAAGTGATGTTTGTTTTGACTTCAAGAATGTAGTTATTAGTCAACTCAACAGTTCTTGGTTTTAGGCAGTGCTCACTGTCAGGTGCTCTGCCATAAGTCTGTAAGAAGAAGCACTGAGAAGCAGCGCTTAAACAAATTCCAGTTACCTTTACAGTAATAAAGCATTAAACCTCAGAGTAACACTTAGTGCTATGCATAGCAGAGGCATTTAAGTTTATGTAATTGTGTAATACTCTTTTGAGAGAATGGATGTCTCTTCCCCTACACTGTAAACATGGTAAACTTTATAAATGAGTTAAATATGGGACCATGAGATGCTGCTGTGGAAGTCTGCTCGAAGATTATTAACTGAGGCAGTACATTCCTGTGCAGATGTTTTTAAGGCTTCAGCTAGAGACAGTGTGGAAGGAAATCTTCACATAACGTCATGTCCTCTTAGAGGCTGGTTCACATATGGCACTTTAAGGAGCTGTTAACTCTTGAGACTTGAAGTAAATATTTAGGAAAGGAAGAGTTTTTTGGCTGGTAATGGTAATCTAGGTAGTCATGAGTTCAAAACAGCTTAATGTATTTCAATGATTTGCTTTTCTAATTGTTGTACATGAAGGTAGTTGTGAAAAATGGCACTTCTGTCCTTGGTGTGTATCTTGCAAAATGCACTAGGACTGTGTCAGTCTTCGCAAAAGTCGTAGTCCTGATCTTATGTGCCTTGGACTGTTAGTGAATTTACAGCAGCTGGCAGCTGGACAGACAGTTTTTTACAGCTTTACCTGGCAGAAGCAATGCTTAATGATTTGTTGCTTATGTTTGTAGTTACCACAGCTCAAGACATTAAATTCACACAGTTGGGGAATTTCGGGTACTTAAAATGTACCCACAAACGTACTCCCATTCCTCCTAAAACAACGTAGAGGAAGGTCTGAATCTTTATTTCAAACCACAAAATAATACTCTTTTCTCTGGAATCTCATGCTACTGAGCTGCTACTCCACTGGATGAGAAGGAATGTTCTGCTTATAGGCAAAAGTATTTTTGTGCAATTGGTGAAGTCTTAAGGGTGATCTAGAATCAGGGAAGAATTACTTGCATGGAAGTTCAATGTAGCTCCTTATGTCTGCTCTGGTTGATGTGTTTATTTGACCTAGCAACAGTACTCGCATGGTAAGTAACATATGATGTGAATAGGAGAATTTCCAGAATTATTCTGTCATCTCCTGTAAAATCTGTTGTTTGTTGTGATGTAACCTGTTCAGGGGCAGTAGAGTCACTGATACTTATGGTAATCACAGATCTATTTTGTGCAGAAAAGAGATAAAAGGTAAGACTAGTTGCTTAGTCTCTTTCCAACCTGTTACATTGGGTATCTGTCTCAACTCTTGTGTCTGCAGCTGTTCAGTATTTATGCTGCAGGTTAAAACTAACTTAGTGTGGTAAAACTGCAGGGCTGTGTGGGTGTGTGAGGTGGATGATCTTCCTGTCAACGTGGTTTTCCTTTCATTTTTTCTAATATGTTTGCAGAGCCTTGCAGTGTTTAGGTCACTGCAGTGCACCCTGGCAGTGCCTTCCCTCTTCCTGCAGGAGAAGGAAGGCTTTTCCACCACCACCGTGTTGCACTGACTGATATTGTGACCCTGTGGAAGTGCTCTGTGTCTAGACTGTCAAGCAAGAGGAGATCACATAAATGCCTCAAGTGAATCTGGCTCACATGGGTATGCAGTATATGAGTATAGGAGCATGTAATGAGACAAGCTGTTGTAAAGAGTTAATAAAGCAAAATCTGTTTGGAAGGAGTTACACCCACTAACGCCAAGGAAAACTGACTTTGTGCATGGCTTTGTGGTTAGTCATCATTGATAAAGTTCATGTCTGGATTCAAACAGAAATATTAGGTAAGACTTTTCTGACATCAACTTCTGTGATGATTTCACCCATGGCGTAGCTGTAGCCATTGTTGACTGGCCTGGCCACGTAATTTTTCTTACAAAACTTTAATGATCCTCTTCCAAATAAAAGATTCTTGAAGTTGTTAAAATGAGCTAAGCACTGCCATAAGTTATCTGCGCTTAATAAGGAGAAGTTTTTTGCTTGGAGAAGCTCAGGAATCTGCTAAAGAGGGAATGAGTTTGTTCACTTGACATAGGCATAGGCTTTGGAAATTGATAACCCTTGTGTTCCAAAACCACGATAAGAGAAGCACTCAAAACTGAATTTAGAAAAACACTCGAACTGAAAATAGGGGAACATGGTGGTGTTCCCTGTGTTGCTAAGCTTCATTGCTGCAGGGCAGCAGTATATTTGCCAAAACCTGAGCATCTGAAATGGTGAATGCAATGCTTGCCACTTGGTAAACATGGCTTTTGTGCAATACTTACCTGTTTCTATTGGAAAACTAAGTTAATGCTGACATGCTTGAAGCTGGCCTTGGGTTTTAAGTGAAGGAAAACAGTAATGTGTTCAAAGCCTTAATTCCTGTGTTATAAGACCAGAAAACTTTGGAATTCAGGTGTTCTTACAGAGTTCTCACTGTGGGATGTTTGTTTCGAAGGACTCTGGTTTTGTTTTTAACAATTTATTGCTGTCTGAGTCACTTGCTTGGTCTTTCTGGTCTTTTGGTCAGGCGATTTGAGGACCAGTAGGAAAACAGCAGGAGTGATAATGAAGGGAAGAAGGAGGAAAATATCCTTAGTACTTTCCTATGTTCTAGCCTGAATGCATGCAACAGATAGGGTTCAGAAGTGAGGATGAGTAGGACTGTCTTAGTCTTTTACTGGGAAAATAGAGAAGCAATGAATGCATGTTATGCCTGCTTCCCTTTGGTGTGCTATTAGACTTCTAACGCTGTAATTATTTTGGAGAGTTTGAGAGACCTTTGCAGATGTAAATATGAGGAAGAAAATTTGTCTTGTCACGGTGGTGAGGCACTGGAACAGCTTGTCCGAAGAAGCTATGGATGTGTTCAAACTCAGATTAGATGAGGTTTTAGGCAACCTGACATAGTGGAAGGTGTCCCTGCCCATGGCAGGGGAGTTGGAGCTGGATGAACTTTAAGGTCCCTTCCAACACAAACTGTTCTATGATTAAGTATAAAAAGGAGATGATGTCCTACACACAAGCTAAATTGCATTAATTAGTAAAGTTCCTGAGCTAGCCAGCAAGTAGTACACAGAACTAAAGGCTTCATCTTGCTGCTGGAAAGCAAATACTTGTCTGTTCAGCTGCTTTTTGAACTGAATTCTGTGAACTGTGATAAAATATACTGTATTTGGTACTTACTAATTTTTAGTGACATTAACACTTCATAAATTATTACATTTTGATAGGAATGGTTGGACTCGATGATCTGGTGGGTCTCTTCCAACCTGGTGATTCTATGATTCTGTGATTTCTAAAAAATGCTTCTGACATGGAAGTATTTTAGAGGGAGAAATTACCACAACATAGTACAGGCACCAAAAATGCAAACGGGTATAATCTTACAACTTAATTACTCGTTTCTTAGTAGGCATGAATAAATGCATACTAGAGACAGTTCTGATTTCGCTTCAACTGGACTGCTGAAGGGTGACAGCACAGTACAAATACTCCTCTGGGTGGATCTTGCATTTCTTATGGCAAAAAATGAACTTGTTCCAGTGATATGAATAGTTCATATGCTTCAAAAAGTATTCTGAACAGTAGTGCTTTGAGATCTGTCTGGGACCACATGTCCCATCCACCGTGCAAACATAATAAACTTGTCCTCACTGTGAAGAGCTGATGTGAATAGTTGAGGTGAGCATGCTCACAGAAGGATCTGCTAGGAGTAAACAGTGGATTATCTCTTTGTTGTGATGGTTTACAAAGCAGTGGACTTGTGTAGGGAATTCGTTTCTAAGTGAGGGATGAAAGGTAGGATAAATCAGTGGTAAGAGCGATCTGGAGTCAAGGTGCAGACATGAAGGATGATAGTTGGAGAAAAGTGCTGCTTATAGGCATGGAAAGTTCAGCCAAAGCAGCAGTGACTCCTCACTGCCCGCCTGCTGTACTCCTGCAGATGTGCCTGCAGGGTGGATAAAGGCCCTTCTAGGGGCAGGGGGTGCTGCCACCAGCTTGCTTTGGCCCCAGAGTGTGTCTGCAAAAAATTCTGTGCAAAATGGGGGGGGGGGCTACTGTATTGACAACCACAAGATGTCAGTGTGGGTAGGCACATACATGTAACAGGCTTTTAAGCACTGCTTTCACCAAGAGCCTCGTACAGCATTCTTATTTTTACAAGCAGCATAGGAATGAATGAAAAGAACCATAACAAAGCTTTGGGTCTATAATTGTGAGGCTGTGTGTCAGTGCCATTTCAGAGTATTTTGTTCTGTGAACTCTGGATGATCATTAGCTGGGGAAAAAAGGATTTATAAATAGTTGTTCTGCAGAAACTTGTGTGAAAAGCAGGAAAACATTAAATAAATGTTAGTCAATGTTGTACAAATATAGGGAACAAAACAAGTAATATTTGTATATCATTAGTAACATGGACAATTTGCAATCAAATTTATGTATGAACAATTTGTGCTTAGCTTAATAATACACCTAAAGAAGGATTACTGTTAGCATGAGAAAGATGTAGTCCCTCTTGTCCAGGCACCAGTCCCGGCGTTTCCAGGAGCAGGGAAGTCTCTAGAACATGCTACTGACCTTTGAAAGTAAAACAAAGTTCTGAAGAATTTCTCCTTGCTGCAACTTTTGGAGAACATTTGCTATGATTTTTAAGGGGTAAAAGTTCATGTGTGCTCTAATAGTGATAGGAAAAAGGGGAATGGCGTTAGATTGGAAGGGGGAAGATTTATATTAAACATTATGAAGAAATTCTTCACAGTGAGGGTAGCAAGACACTGGAACAGGTTGCACAGATACACCGTGGATGCCTCTTCCCTGGAGGTGTATAATGCCAGGTTGGATGGGGCCCTGAGCATCCTGGGCTGGTGGGAGGCATCCCTGCTCACAGCAGCGGCGTTGGAACTGGATGAGCTCTAAAACCCATTCCAACCCAAACCATTCAATGATAGTCTCTTGGAAGAATGTTATATTCCTGAAATGCTTTTTTTTTTTTGTCTCACGATAAAAGGCATTCAGCCCTTTCTGTCTCTTTCCCTGTGAGACTATGCTGTTCTGGGTCTTGAGGTGAACAGCAATTTTTTTTAAAATAATCAAGTGTCTTAATGCAAGTATAGAGTGTCCCACTGGCAATATGAGTGGCTACTTCTCCTTGCGCTGTTGCTGAATGGTATGAATGATTTAGTGCTGGTAGACACAAATACCGCTGAGGTAACCAGTGCCTTCATCTCTTCAGTCAAGAAAGAGGATTTCCCAGGCCCATGTGATTAGTGAAAATGTACAGCAAGGGTAAGAGCCAGCAGGAGATAAGGAACAAAGCAGAGGTTACTTCAGAGAACTCAACCCATACAAATTCTTAGGAGCTGCTGGGCTCCATCCAAGGCAGTGAGAGAGCTAGTGATGTTCCTGCAAGGCTACCTGGTATGGAGAGTAGGAACATTGCTGGTGAACAGAGGAAAGCAAGTGTTGCACCAATCTTGAAGCAAGGCCCAGAGAGCAATGGAGGGAACTGCAGGGAGTGCAGACGTGTTTCTGTCTATGGGAAAGTCACACACCAAGTCCTCCAGGGATCATGTGGACTCTTAGAAGTGGTTGGGAGTGGTCTATGTGAATGCATCATTTACCAAGGTCAGTCACACCTGACCAGAATGATTACCTTCTGTGATAAAATGTCTAAAGTTGTGGATTAAGGAAGAGCAGTGGTGTGTTTTACCTCAACTCAGTGAAGCTTTCATCACTTTCTCCCACTGTATTTTTATGTCAAATTTGGGACCTTACAGTCCTGGACAACTAGATGCATAAAAAAACCTGACTGGTAGGTTGGGCTCAGAGGGTAATGCACTGGCCTGTAGGTAGGGGATAGTGACAAGAAGGTCCTATGGGGTTTTAGTTTGGCACCTGTCACATTAAACATTTTGCCAGTAACCTGAAGGACACAGCTGAGTGGCTCTTCAATTTGGAGGTGAGACCAAGTTCAGGGAAATGATCACTATACTTGATGGTGGAGCTGCTGTCCAGAGGGAAGCTGACAGGAAGGCAGTAACAGAATCCTTATGGAATCTAACAAGGACAAACATAAAGCCTTGTGCCAGGGCAGGAAGACTGCCCTGTAATAAATACAGGCTGAGGACCCTCTGGCCAAACAGGACCTGAGTTCTTGGTGGGCAGCAAGCTGAACATGAGCCAACAGTGTGCTCGGTCAGCAAAGGTAGCTGGCAGTACCTTGGGCTGCACTGGCAGGAGCATGGCCATTAGATCAAGGGAAGTGATAACAAACATACTTCCCTTTCTCTGCACCTGTAAGACCCCACACAGAAAGCCACATCCATTTTTGAGCCCCCTGGTACAAGAAAGATGCTGAGCGATCCCAAAGGAGGGTAAACAAGGAGGTCTAGGGACTGGACTACTTGTCCATTGAAGGGAGGTTGGGGAGCTGGGTTCATTTGTCCTGGAAAAGGGACAGCTTGAGCCTTCCTGTACCTGTAAGGAAGTCGCTGAGAAGACAGAGTCAGGATCTTCACAGTAGTGCATGGTGAAAGACAGCACAGAAGTTGAAAAGAGAGTTTCAGACTAAGTATAAAAAACCCCAACTTTTTCACCATGAAGATGGGTTGCCCAGAGGGGCTGTGCAATCTCCATCCTTGGAAGTTTTCAACGCCTTACTTGTTAAATTCTGATCAACCTCACCTGACCTCAAAAGTGATCCAATTTTAGCTGGAAGTTGAATAACAGACCTTCAGATGCGCCTCTCAACTATGATTTTTACAGAAGATCAGCATTTGGAAAAGGTGTGCACCATTGAGCAAGAACTCTGTGAAAAAAAGAAAAAAATCTCCCAGCTAATCTGATGACAGTAAGAATGATAATGTCTAACTTCTGCTCAAATCTACACTATCTGTGAGGCAAATTACTGATGAATGTCATTTTGACACTTCTGGGAAAATATTCACATCTAGATATGAATCTGATGTTCTGGAGAGGTGTCTTTGGGATAAGGGATGCTGGCTGAAGTGAATAATGCAGCTAATCTGAACTCAAACCAGAATAGTCCTAGTTGTGTATCAGGGTCTAATCTATCAAACCATTTCTACCTGGGCTGTTACAAGCACCCATCACGTGTTACCTTTGGTTCTGTATGTGTGATTATACATTCAACATGGTGTAACTGAACCTGATCTGCAGCCTGAGCTGTCAAGGGCGGCTTGCTTCCCTCAAATGATTGCAGATGACAGGTAGATGTACCACACTGCTCTCAGGACTGTTTCTCAGATGGGAAGTCTGCCTGGTCACTAAAGAAAATTGTTGAGGGAACTTTTAAAACCAGAGGTTTTAGTTAAAGCAGCTTATGGCTTCAGTTGAGCAGGAGAACATGTGCCAGATCCTGCTATAAGGTTTCCACTCATGCATGTCAGGAAGGAGGTAGTTGTACCAGACTGTGATGGCTTCCCAGGGTGTGCCAGGCTTGTATTGTGGGATGAAATTCATCAGAGACTCAGAAAGGGAAACTAGTAACTAGGAGCAGTGGCTTGTCCAACCTATGTGGTTTAGGGCAATGATCAAGTACCTTCCTTGTATTTTTTATTCTGTAAAATGCTGCTTCCCTCTACAGAGAAGTCATTGTTTATTGACAAGATGCAGCTTGTTGAGTAGGATGACAAGGAGATGGCTGCAGTGCAGATTCAGTTTTTTAGGTGAATGACAAAACAGGTATTGTAGCTTGTGTGTTCGAGCACAAGGCGTTTTGATCTTTAATGAAAAGGAAATCAGTAAGTTACTAGGCTTTCAGTTTAGTTTCCAACTCATCACCTGCCAAAAGGTTCTGCTTCTTCAATACCCAAATATGGGTCCTCTGAAATCAGTGCTCTGCACAGGAGAAAATCTGCTGTGGTTTTATGATCTAGTGGAGGATTTTGAAATTTGAAGCCCTTCTCAGTCAGAGCAGGTTCAAGTGACTTTTCCCCATATCTTGGTATTATATTATTAATTTTAGAATTACATATGTTTTCCAGCATGAAATCTATCATTGTTTTGTATAAACCCTCTTGAGATGTGGTAGGGCTGACAGCTGCAAAGAGCTTTATTGGTACTTTTTGTCAGCTCTCTCAATGACAGCATCTCTTTAAGGTGTGGTCGACACCTCATCTTTGGCTTGTGTCACTCTACTGTGGTGATAAAGCTCCTGCTTCCCCAGCAGAGGGGATACTCTGAACTATTGTGAATATGTGGGCATGTGTCTGGCTGGATTTCATTGTAAAATCTCAAATTTTTGATATTTTTATGTACTTCAGGTCCTGCTGTCCTAAAGTAATCCTAGTTTCCCATGACATTTAAATAACATTAACTTATTTTGTAAGCTTTAAAAATACATTTTTAAAAGGGTAAGCTAGATAATTCACTGCTTTCTTTTTCTGATTGAGACCTAAAATACCCGGGGAGGAGTCCTGTGCTGAGTTTCTTCTCTAGCAAGATGTACAGTTACTTAAAAATTGCCGTATTAGGAGCCAGTCAGTGATGGTCCTCATTACTGCATTGCTTTAATGACAGGGTTGCTTGGCTATCTAATTTATCTCCTGTTGTAGTAGTGAGACAAATCTGTGAGAGTTCAGTAGCTGCATTTGAAGGCACAGTGCAAAGGAAGCATTAACAGGTTGCTTCTGAACGCGAAAGCCAGCAGGATCCGTGGAGGAACAGCAAGGGGGATGACACTACAGTGCAGGCTGGTGATTTAAAACACTTTTTGGCTATAAGACCCGGTTCTGTACTGGGGCTGAATGCGCTCATCCTGCGGGAGCCTGAGGTTTGAAGGATTCTCTGAAATATTCAGCATCTTACAGGGTGGAGGCAAGCAGTGCTGGGAGCCAGCCTCCTCCCCTTGCTAGGAACCACCCTTAGGTCTTAACCTCTCTATTGCTATGGAACATCCTCTCTGCTCTTTTGCCTCCCTGTTTGGAGCACAGTCTTGGCAGCAAGGGTGCTATCTAGTTTAATTTTTCTGGAAGATAATGTGCATGAGGCAAGCGCTGGCTGTCAGCTTGCTGGAGAAGAGCTCAGAGCCCATGGGAGCTTGAGGGGTGAGGAACAGAGCAGGGGACAGCACAGCCACTGCATGGGTCAGCTGGAAGCAGCCCTTCTCTCTGCCCATGTCATATTATAAACACATGTGCACACAGCAGCTGAATGTATCAGGGCTGAGCGCTTCAACCCAGCTGCAATGAAGTCATTAATCTTCCTCATGCTTGGATTTTTGCTTCCATTCCTTGCAGATGATGTGGATTTATGTAGGCACAGTCACTGTTCTATCTAGGTTTCCTCTCCTCTCCTTAACTCCTCTTTCAGTCCTGTAAAGCTCAGGGATGATTTTCTCTACAGCCTGTCTCTGGAGCTGAAGTGCCTGATACGGCTTACAGATTTAGTATTTTGGGGTTGTTTATTACTTGCCCAGCTTCTTTCTGTGTTGCTGACTCTTACAGTTATGTGTCTTTCTGCTCTGTCCCTCCTGGGTGCTCTCTTGCCCCATTTTTTACTCTCTCCTCCCTGTTTTCTTTCTAGCTTTTACATCTCTTGTTAGCTGATCCATGTGAATGGTGTGATATACATAAGCAGGGTTCTGCCTTCTCAGTGCATGTACAACCTAGCACATCTTTGAGCCCGTGAAGTAACAGAAACAAAACTTTTTGAGATGCCTACCCTGTATGCAGCAAGCACCATTCTGGATTGATACACTTTGTAGAATTGTTATGTACTTTTCCAGAACAGTGAAGCTGTGAGCTGGCTTCTGAGGGACTTTGGGGCTAACGCTAGTTGCTCTGGCCCAAAGTAAACACTTGGGGAGCTGCTAGTGCCTCAAAGGAGGATGATGCAGTTGAATTGTAGCATCCGCTTTCAGAGTTGCTCTGAACATTATTTAACCCAGGGGAAAATCTGAATGATCAAAACAATTTTTATATTTCATTCTTTTATTCATATTGATAACAGAGTAATACTTGGCTGAAAGTCACTGTAACCATGTATCTACACAATCTCAAGTTTGATGTTCAGCAATATCTGTACATGAGGGAAACTAGCAAATATCATAAAGAATAGGTGATGAAAAGAGCTAATGAGCTACTAATAAATTACCTGAGCAATTAGGGCTCTACAAATGGGTGAAACCAGCATGCAGTCCTTTCGGCAATATGCTTCATGAAGAAGGCAGAATCTGGTAAAAAATACAGGTCAGCACCTACTTTACTATGGACTTTCTGGTTTAATAACTATAGGATTTTCTTGAGAGCAAACATAGCATACATATAGTGTGTGTATATATATATATATACATGGTAAATATAGTATTTTATAATCACTCAAAAGAAAGGAAGAAGTTGAGTTCTCATGACTGCAGTGATGGTTCCTTGCATTTGTAAATCTAGGGCTTTGAAAAGACATGGATTGCACAGCTGCCAGGAAGGATGAGAGGCTTCTACACACTTTCAGACAAGAGATTATCAGAGGGTTGGTGTTGTCCTGTGCATCTGTATAACTTGGAGGTGTTGTAATATCCAGGGTCATGAAGTGGGACTCGGAAAGCTACGGGCAGTATGTGCATGTCAGTCATGGTTTCTTGGTTGTTGTTGGGAAAGTTGTGCTGCCTCTGTTTCCTTTCTGTGATATGCAAATAGCAACACTGGCTTCTCTGCAAAGTGCTTGGAGACTGATTGTTTATTATATTGGGAGTGAAGTGAAGTTATAACGACTCTTGGAGGGAATTTCTAGGAGTTGCATTATCCTTTGAAAGGAAGATGAAATAGAGAAATATGCCAGATGCTCTTAAGGATTTAAACACTCTCTTTTTGGACAAAATTGTTAAGCTTTCATTACTTTGGCAGGGCAATATGAGGGCATGTGGAAATACAAACAGTGGAATTCCTCCTTCCCTAACTACCCAGCATAAAATATAATATTATACAAGACACTGGCTCATTTGTGCCCAGCGCAGACATTAGGTGGCTGGTAGTCTCCATTGCTTGTCCAATTGGTGTGGATTTCTTCTCATGAGGGCTAGCTGGTCTCCAGCAGTACAAGCATTTTATACTGTATTCTTCTGCTGTGGCAGGATGCAATGCACCTTGCAGCCTGTCTTTGGATGAGTTTTTTGTGTTTGTTTTTTGGTTTTGTAAAACTATGTAGTGTTTTTTTTGGCAGGCATCTTGTGCTTCTTTTGAGGTAGCAAAACCCCTTATGAGGGGGCAGGTTCTGCAGTGTTGTTCCTGCAGCTGTGGACGCGCATAGTATGTCACATTGCTCCTTACCAAGTGCCTTTAGCTAAAGGGGCAGCAAGTGGTGCTGACAAATGATTAAGGTTCTTAATTTCTTAACGTGTCAGTGCAGGTGCAAATAGCTCCGAGGTTCTGCTGACTTGCTGTCTGGACCTCAGCCTTTACGCCTTGGGGGTTCATTGTATATGAGCTTAAGTACAAACTCTAAGTGATGTCTAGATATTTATTCTGCAGGGCAATGCAAGGATGTTTGCCCAGGTCTCAAAGGATTTATGATGTTTTTTTCTTGAGGTTTTCCTGTTCCTGTCCTAAAATCTGTCTAGTTACTGAAGGAGAATATGCATGTTTTGTTCAGGTTAGACTGAGTGTTTCTGGATCTGACATAGTCTCCTGCTGGTATCTCATTGCCTTGACACTCTACCCAGGCCATGTGCTGCAGGCAGTGCATGTCTAAAAGCGCAATACACTCGTTTTCTTATGATGGTACTTAGGAGGCTGGATATCCTCTGCCTGTGACTTGAAGACCTCTGTCCTCATTCTTGCATTTCCTCATCACCTGGAGACTTGTCAGCCACCAGGCTGACTGCAGGCAGCTCCTCGGAAGGAGAAGGGGAAGGGAAAGGAGAAGGAGTTTTTCTGTTGAAAAAGCGGGGAAGGAGGCAAGTCCCCATCACAGGACACTGCAGCAGCTGTGGGGGCTTGGAGAAATCCTCATTTGTATAAGCACTAATTAGCACTGCTGAAGCACTCAATCTCATTGAGGAACTTCTTGTGGTTGTTGCTAGAAAACCTGAGCAGTGCTGGCCAGTGGAGCTTTGAGCCCCTTCTGGCATTAAGAGAGATCCTGGCAATTAATTCACTAAGTGTGCCTGGACTGGTGATGGGTTTTTGGAGCAGGAAAGTAAATGCTATATTCTGCTCTGGCCAGAGCCCTTCTGGCTGGACAGGCACAGAAACCTGTCTTTCCCCCTCCAGATCTCAGCTCTGGACTCAGGCTGAGCTGTAACTAAGGGGCAGGCTCTGCAGCCACAGATACCTGACGATGGGACAGGTGGTTGGTCATGAACATGATGGTGTTTTCCTGGAAAAGCTACTGGCTGGAGGTGACAAAATTGTACATTTAAACCTCAGGGGATTGCTGGAACATCTCATCTAGAATTGTTCTATGGTGTTTTTTTGACTATCCACTGTTAAATATTAGGCATCATCCAGTGACTCAGCAGGAACTTTGTCACTTGTTTGCAGCCAGGAATGTGCCAGCATGAAAAATGCAGGAACAGCCTGTTTGCTTCAGCACTGCTGCCAGTTTAATTTCTGGAGTACTTCAACAGCTCAAGCCAATATTCCAGATCCATGATTATTTGGATAGTAAGGTCATTTGCCACATATTAAACAACTAAAAAGAGGATAATTTTGTGTTTTCTTAGGGCTTGATCCTAACCTTTCCCCAAGCTTGCACTGGGACAGGTGTTCTGTGGGGCAGCTTTCCGGTGCTTGTAAAGAACTGGTATTTTATGACTTCTCCAGCATTAACATGTTGTAACCCAGAAGCCTAGCCCCCCCTGTTACCCCCAGATTAAACTCACCTGCTTTAAGGTACCTTCATACTTGCAGTGGTCAGAGGGAATCTCTTGAAACAGGGAGCAGATGTGACTAATTTCAAATGAGTTTAATGTGCCCATGCACAAACACAAGGTGACACATGCTTTGCAGCACTGGTAGCAGATCAGAGCAAATGGCAAGAAAAATATTTATCTTTCTAACTGAATTCCAACATGGATCTGTTTTGTGCCTCTTCACCTTGGCCAATCTTAAAAGTGCCCCAGCTTCCACATCAAAGCAGTTTGGAAAATTCCGCGTTTGAGTAGTATTGGAAGCAATGTAAGTTATGGGGTCAGATGGCACAAGTGGAGCCAGGAGACTTGCTGAAGAAAATGGTAGCCCAGGAGGTGCTGAAGGTAATCAAAATTAATCACAGGCAAAGGTATAGCTGTCATGTCATTAGCATTTGGTTTGTATTTGTAACACAGGAGTTGAGAAGCTCCTGAGAGGAGGAGTTGGGAGGCTTTCAGATTCAGGGAGCTTGCCATCCGTGTGCAGGAAGTAGGAAGACACTTGTGGCCTAGGAGGCTAAACTACCACCCAGACTATTTTCCTGAGGAGTCTCAAACTGTTGTTTGCCTGCAGAAGAGCCGCAGAGAAGTTGCGCTTGGTTTTGTTCTTGAGCACCTCTTGTCTGAGGATGTGTGTGGAGGGGACTTCTGAAGCTGGCCCAGGCAAATTCTCAAAGCACTGATCTGCCAAAATGATACTCACAGAGCTTGGATGTGGGGTTTGGTGCATTACTGGTGTGGAGAGACTGTATTTGCCATGAAGTTCAGCAGGATCAACACAAAATATTCACAACTCACCTGCCTTGGCACTCCAGAACAGTTTTCATTTCTAGCAACAGTACAAGAAAACAAGCCTGCTGGGGTGAATAAACTCTGAGCGTGCAACTGTGTTTTCCCTTGTCTCAGCATGAGTCTCCACAGTTGAAATTCTCCTGCTCAGTGCTCTGGTCTAGGTTGAGAGAGAAGGAGCCTGAGATACCAGGGACCTATGTGTTGGGAGAAGCATGTGAGGAGTCTCTGCTCGGACAACAAACTTGTTCTCCTTGCTCTTATTGATGCACTTGGAAACGTTTGTTTCTGATGGAGGCTTCTCTGAGTACCAGGGATTCATCAGGGTGATTTTCAGTTGCTCCAGTGTCGAAAGTGATGGCATGAGTAATCCAAAAGCCAAGTAAATGGTAAGGTTTTAGTTTGCCTAGTTTTAATTTTCTTAGCATGAACACAGCAGTAAACAGATGCAGGTAGGTGGAAGACATGGGCTGTGACTAACTCTCTGCTTTCTGAACTGTTTCATCTGGGTCACTCAATACAGGCTGTAAATGGGAATGTGCTGTCTATATGTAACATCAACAACAGCATCTGTAACGGGAGCCAAGATGATATATTCACAGGATATATGCAGTTAGGAGGAACAAGATTTGGGCTCAAGCAACTTAATTGCCATTTCAGGGAAACACAGATAACATTTTTTCTGCTTAACAGAGGTGTGGTGGAATATCAGCCATAGTCAGACAGTTTAGGTTGGATTAAAACTGATACCTGAATAAAGCTCTTAGGCTGGTTCTGCCTATCCTGACATGAAGGTATTAAGGGCTTGGGCCATTCATCCTCTGAAAATAAAGACTGGAAATGAGAAGATTGATAGCAGGTGTTCAAAAGAAGGATTCTTTAATTTGAACTAAAGGTACCAAATTGTGAAAAAATAAGTGGATATTCAATGTCCTGGATTACCTTTGAGTTAGAAACAGGAAGGTCTCTGGCTGTCTGCAGGTTGGAGGTTTAGGAGCTTCGTCCACATGCTGGAGCTCTAGGAGGTTTCATGACCAGTCTCTGCAGCTTAAGCCTGAGGCTGCTCATCACATATCTTTATTTGTGAGATGAGAGACTGGGCCTTTTTAACTCAAGTTCCTTCCAGTCCTCATTTATGTATATTTGGGATTTTTAATTATTTCTACTGGGAGATCTTACCCTTAGGAACTGGAAATGGGTCATTTGGCTTAAGAGCAGGGCTGGGCACCTGCATGGCCTTGCAGTGAGTGAGGAGCCCAGGAGATACTTATGTAGAGCAAAGAGCCAAGGCTGTCTCTGTTTGAAAGCAGTCCCCTCATCCCCTATGCATGTACACAGACACCATGAGTCACCTTGGGGACAGACTGTGCTGACCTGGTACCACTTCTGGTGGCACCTTTATCAATCAAGGTGTAGTCAGGTCCTCTCAGCCGCCTCTTTCACATGTGGTGTCACAGGCTTGGGAAGCTGTAAAACTTTAAACCTTGACTGAAACAGGGCAGAGTGTAGTGCTCTGAGGCCATGAGTGGGATAGAGTATCCTAAGCACTGCTGTGCACAGTGAACTCTGGGCAGCTCTGAACCATCTACTAGAGAGAAAAACCTCTCCCTGTATCTACCTGGCCCTGCAGGCATTACTTCATCCTAGGAGTGTCTACCAAGCATCTTTTAAGATCAAACCAAACTTTTTGTAGGAGCCATGAAGGGTGTCCTGTCCAGAGGGTCACTACCCAACCATCTCTGAGTGCCTGTCACTGCAACCGTGCTTCTTGGCAAGCAAACTTCACAAACGTGTGGCACTGGGAAACTAATGGTAAGCAAACATTTTAAGAGTAGATGCAAGAAACCACTGCACACTTTGAAGGCAGACCTATTCAATAAAGATGTTTGAAAATGCAGAAAAGCTATGCAAGTTCTGCTGAACATTTTTTTCCTGAAAGGAAAACCACAGGGATTTGAAAGAATTCTTTTTTCCTTGGGGTTTGGGTTTCTTTCTTTTTTTTTTTTTTTTTTTTTTTTTAAATTTTGCTTTTTTATGGGGTTTTTGCATTGGTTTTGTTTTGGTTTTTGGTAAGGTGCTTCACTTTGTACTCCTGTCTCACAGTCCCCTTGTATTGAGGTTATCAAAACTGACCAGAAAATACTCAGTAAGCAAGCAATATCTTATTCCCAACAGTGCACGGATGTGGGATCAGAGCAGATCCTGTGCTGCCTGCAGCTTCTGGAGGTGAGAAGGGTCCCTGTGAGAGACCCAGAGGTCCTCGGGACCATCCTGGACACTAAATGTCACCAGTCCCCACTGGGGAAATGCAGGCAGGAGGCATGAAGTGTGGCTAGGCCTTTGGTCCTGTATCTGAGACCTGCACTCAGCAAGAGCCACCTCCAGGCTGGACAAATGTCAGCCTGACGCCTTGGCTCTGGGGCAAAGCTGAGCTTTGTGCTGTGCAGAACCAGTTACTGAAATGAGATGTGCGAAAGATTTTTGTCAAACTCTGGGTGACCCCTGGAAATTTCTGCAGTCTGATCTATCGGATGCCGGGGCTGCAGCAGGCAGTGTGGTGGGACGAGTGGAGGGGCCACGTCTCATGGTTAGGGAGCTGTTTGACCACAGTCGGCTCCCAGCGCTGCCCCTGCACATAGGGGATGTGCTCATTCTCTGCCTGGAAGATCATGCTGGTGAGACACAGGGTCCTGTGGCAGGATGGGAGATGGCTGATGTCACAGCGATGGACCCGTATCTGTGGCAACCAGGATAAATAAATAAATAAAACGCATGTGCTGGAGCAGGAGGCGTGCAAGCTGCTGCTCCCGAGCACGGCTTCGCTAAATATCTCTTAAGCAGCTTAGCACCCTTGCTCCAGTTCATTACCTGAACGTCTCTCTCTGTCTGCTGTGTGGCTGAGAGCATCCTGCCACCTGTACCTTCAATAGGGACCCCAGGAGCTTCCCCTTCGCTGCATCTCTCCCTCCCTGGCTCAGGCAGTGGTTTGCTCCGTGCATCCAGACCTTGCTGTGAAGCTGCTGCTCGGTGGTGAATTTTGGCCCCACCAGGCAAGGCCAGAGGTGTTCGCCTGTGCCGTGCAGTGGGCCCATCTTCAGACAGGTGTTTGATTTCCAAGCCTGTCAGCCGGTGCCTGTGGAAGGCAAGCGATGCTGGAAGTGCTGTAGCTGAGCCGGAGATGGATGGTGGTGGCAGCAACAGGACCATGTCTTACAGTAGATGGAGTTACAACAGGTATTGTTTACCTTGTTTTGCTTTTGGGGTTTTGCTTTTTTGTTTGTTTTCTTTTTCACTTATTTCCTTCCTGGTATTATAAAACTGGCAAGTTGTTTACATAAACTGAGACCGACAGCCCTCTTCAGGAGAGCATAAACCTTTACTGATGCTGCTTTTGCACTCTGTTAAGCACTTGAAACACCCTGGTTTCTCAAGGACTGGAGCAGCAGTGTTTGTTGTTGTTTAGCAGGTGTTTGACTGGAAACCAGGGTGATAGTTTCACCCTGCTGTGGCAGGGCTGGGGGTTGCTCTCACCCCCCAGCAGTATAACACAGCTTTTCTGGGCACTCTCCTCTAAGCATGACACCCAGTGATAGCCCGAGAAGTCACCCAGACTTCTGAAAGCTGATCTCTAGTAACTACAATTCAAAGCTGTCACCTAGACATTTTCTACAAATATAAGCTGGAGCTTGAGAAAGGAAGCAGCCAGGATGTGGCTGAAGAGTGATATTTTTTAAGGAAAAACTGCGAGGAATGCTGCACACAGCCTGGGTACCACAGAGCTGGGGGAATGAATTAGGTGTCTCACTGAGACAGCTGAAACATTCACACTATGTTTCATCACAAGATGGGACTATATATGCATGTCTCTCCTTTTCTGGAAAATGGAAAATTATTGTAGCATTAGTTTTGTTTGTATGTAGTTCACAGCTGTGATTGACAGATCCTTTTAGCCTAGATAATAGAAAAGGTGCAAATTTCATAATCTTTTTTTTTTTTTAATATGCTTTTTGTATGTGTAAGTGTTACACCTGAAATAGAGCCAGATGCTGGGCAGTATTAGAATTTCACTGAATCACTGCTGTAAGCCACTACAACATTCTGAAGAAATAATCTTTGACAGTGGTTTTCAGTCATTAAACATGTATTCAGAGTTTCCCACGCTCCCAGGATTTATATGGTTTATATGTAAATCTAGAGTTTCACTCATTTTCTGTATGTTCATATTGCCTTCGCAGAAAATATATACAGATGCATACACTGGTGACAGTGAGGAGAGTGTCTTCCTCAAAAAATGTGTATATGTTTATGTATATACAAAGCTGAGTTATACAACAAGCTATGTTTATGTGCATATAGTCTCCCACACAGAGGATGCTTTCCATCTGATGCCATGTCCTCAGAAACAGCAGGGAGACCTTGTAGTCCTTGGATCTGTCACATGTAATCCAAGTTTGCAGCAGTTTTGATTAACCCAACAGCAAACAGTCTAGAGATTTCACAAAACCTTCTCTTGGATGCATTCTCCCAGTGCTATTGCCTTTTGATTTAACCTTATGCATCACTTGAGGTATGTTTATCCAATTTTCAGTCTTCCTTACTGTGACAAAGGAGTCTCTGGTTACTGTTTATTAGCTTTGTGCCCAGGAGATCTGCTGCACTTGCGTGTCTACCCTGCTTGGCTTTCACACTGCATCGAGGATTAATGCAGTGTTTCAGTGACCAAGCTGTTTCTTTGGTAGCCAGTGTCCAGATTTTGAATTTTTTTACCAAATTCTGTGATCCAATGTCTGTGTACTATGTGTATTTTTCAGTGCCAGGAGGTTGAGGAGTGAATAGCTGCTTTTACTCACAGTCTTCCCTTTCTCAAAAATGATGCAGAGTTGTTCTCACACAGTGAGCTTATCCTCCCACATCCCTCTTGTGCCCAGGCCCATGACAGTTGAAGGAGGTAACTCTCTTGTACCCAAGCCCCTGGTGGCTGGCATTTGCATTTGGAGCATGTTCACTTCCCTATCTTCAGCCTCACTGAGCAATGACAGAAAAAAGGTTTGAGGCAACTTTCTACCAAGGGTGGAGGGAAAGAGGAGGTGCATGTTTTGAGCATCTTTGAGCACCTATGAGCATGGATTCTCCCCTCAGGCTCTGCTCCAGCATGACACAAGATTCCTCTCTGATCTGCAGGCTCACGTGAGGCCCCTGACTCTTTACGTGACTGATGGGGCTCTGATGGGAACACAAAGTTATTGCAAGATATGGTGAGAGTTGTGCTTCAGTGTAGTGGATTGTATGAGCTTTGCTAGTCCAGTTAAATAATATTTTCCCCTTCCTCAAGGAACACTGGTGATTTTGGGCAAGAAACCCTGCTGCTTGTGTATTAAGGTTAGCAACACTTACCTAATTTGCAAGAGCTGGAAGTCAAACTAAGTGATAACAATCAAGTTATTCCTGCTCCAGCTAGGGCAGGACACCTCTTCAGTTTTCAGGAGTGAGGGGATTACTCCAGGGGCAGTGCTCTTGCCAGTGACCACAAAAAATCCCAGCTGCTGTCAGGGTAGCTGCTCTGTGGTAGAGTGTTTCGGGCCAGGGCTCCTCCAGTGTCAGCTGGCAGCAAAGGGACAATAACTGATATTTTGTTGAGTAAAAGCATGACATTTAAAATTCCTAGTTCTGTCACTCATTACTACATGACCTGCAGAAGTTATTGCGCTTCTTTCTCTGTCTCCCGCTCTGTCTCTCTGGAAGCAGGAGGGGTTTAGCCACGTACCTGTCTGCACAGACACATCAAGCAGCACTGTCAACAGCCAACTGCTTTGCAAAAGCTGATGACTGCTTGTCTGGTTGCACACACAGGCTTCTCCTCTTGGTGTTGGCCTCCGTGAATTAGCATTGCAGTTATAGAAGGATGGGGCCACAGAAGCAGGAGCTACCTCCCATAAATACAGTTACATCTATCATTTTAAACCCTTCTCATTGTCAATCAAATCAGATTAAGGAAATTAAATCGAGGTTTTGGACTCTGGGTTCCCTAAGATGCATGATAGCGGAAACCTATACAAAAAGGGGAGCTGCTATGTCATTCTTAAATGACAAAGCCTGTGCCTTGCAGGTGAAAACACCTGCGTGCGGCTCACAGATGTTTTTCTCATGGGGTTTATGCAGCACTTGTTAAGTATCTTAGCATTGGCCATATGATTGTGATCTTTCCTTAGACTTGCTGTGCAGCATATCTCTACATGAAAATCACTGCTCTTTGCTGCAGGTAGTTTGTGCAAAGAAGAACAAGTCCAAACACTGACTGTGAAGCTTGAGGAGAGGGACCCCTATGCAATAAAAAGAGACTGTTCAACAAAGTTGGCCTCAGCTGCCAATGAAAGCTCCTCCTCCCACAAACTACGCCAAGTGTGCATGTGAAAAAGAAACATGTACAGTATCAAAAGGCTCTTAATGATCATGTGTGGCATTTCCACATCTCGCTTGCTGGCCTTTGAGGAGGACCAGTCTTATTTTGGGTATGTCTTTGTTTTCCCCTTGTTTGATGCTGTGATAATTTCCTTATCCTTCTGAATGTTGTCAGTCAAAAGCAGAGGGTAGGCAGCAATTTAACAAAATTTAGGCATATTTTGAAGGTCTAGAAACACTTGGGACTTCAGAAGTCATCCAACTAATTCCTCGAGTAAGGTAATGTTGCTCTGTTATGCAGTACCCTTGGTGAAACACTGTTTTCTGGATCATTACTAGTCATTTCTCTTTGGTTTCTCTTCCTCCTGAGCAACATGCTGCTCACTCACTGTGCTTATGGGCTCCAGGTGTGCAGAAATCTTCCAAAGCAAGGTCAAACTTGCTCTTTTTCATGTTCTGCTTCCAGTGCTGCTGCAGATTTTGGCAGCTACGCTGTTGTTCATCACCACTCTTGCTGCCTACACTCAGTTTTGTCTGGCGGTCATGCAGCAACTCATTCTTGAGAATGCCACATGGGGACTAGCAGAGCATTTCTCCATCAAGTTCTTTGGGAAACATTCACCTGTCCCAGTTCATTGATGCACTTCTGTAGCAGTTCACGTTCTGTACACAGGGAATTATACTTTTAAGGGGCTCTACTCTGTGCTATGGCAGGTACTGGTGACACCCAGTACTGATCAGGTAGGACTTGAACACTGCTTGAGGCTGACATCCTCTAGGCAACTTGCAGCTGAGCACTTATTGAAAATATCCAGTGTCAGAAGTGAAATGAGCAACAAGTTATTGGATAGTCAGAAGACTCCTGGTGCTGCTGCTCCTTGGAAAGTGGCAGGGGGAGCTTTTACATAGTTGCTTTCCATCACACCCTGGTAGAAATGGAAGTTCAGAGAGAAGAGTCATTAGTATGATAGGAAGGTGAAAATGGAGAATAGGTTTTGTCTGGTATAAGACTGAAAAGCCATTCCCATAAGCTGGGTCATGTGTGTCCACAGCATGTCCAGCAGCTGGAGGCCAGATGGGCAGGAACAATGCCCATCTCAACAATGCCGCCCAAATTTGACCACTGATGTTCAAAATCGTGCTCGTGAAGGCTTGAGGGAGTTCTCATACCATGGATGTGGTAGAATCCAGGCTCTGGGAATTTAGGAAAGTGGGCAAAGTTCAGTTAGCCCACAGACATAGGAAACCAGTTTGAAATCAAATATAAGGGAAAATATTGCAGACTGGGAATCTATGTTACCTATTTGGAAGAACTTTGCAAGACAGTAGTAGACTGCCTGATTTTGCAAGGTTCTTCAGGTATTGGTTGACTATGCATAGCTCTTATGAGGAGGGTTACAACTGAATGGCTAGTCTAGAAGCGGAAGGAATGGGTAACATGCGATTTATACCTGTTCATGAACAAAGATGTTAGCGTTACTTAAAAAAAAAAATTATCACAACAAAATGCCAGCTGTGGAGGCAATGAAAGCTGCAATTACTTCCCTCCTTCCTCATGCTTCTTCCTGAGACCAATATATTTGAAGTCTTTTTCTCCTATCCTATTTTCTGTTTATTTTTTTTTTCTTGGAGGATTTTAGTGTAGCCACATTGTGACTGATGGAGGTTTTATCTGCTGGTATCTGGAAGTATATTTTGGGGAGCTTACTTACTCCCTGGATGTTTTGGCTGTTGGAGACAGCTGTAAACTTTTTTTCTATTGAACTATCTCTTTGTTCTATTCTGGATATCAGTGTTGTTCATGGCTTCCTTTTGAAGCTGCTATTTCTGGTTTTTTCCTCTTTTATCCTGTGTTAAAAAGCTGTGACTGAGTATTTGGGCCATGGTGTTGGGGAGGGGGGACGTTGATCTTAGATCTCATTTTTGAAGGTTTTTAAATTCCTCTACCTTCATCTTTTCTGGGACATGCTGTCATCAATGAGTAAATAGGGGTTATCATCCAGACTTCATCCAAAAGGGCTTTCTTAGGGAAACTGTAATTTTTTCTTTTTCTCTTCTTTGAAGCAGCAGCTGTCTTATCACAAAGCATGTACGCTTCTTACCTTTCTAGGCTTGCCTCAGTGGGTGCATTTTGACTACATCAAAAGGCAGCTCCTTGCTGTGTTTGCAGCAGAACCTCTCAAGCCCTGTGTGCTGATCTGCCATCAGGAGATGGACAGCACATGACATCCTGAACCCCTGTTGACAGTGATTACTAAGTCTCTTCTTCAGGGGGCATAGCACATTGAGGAAGAAAGTTGAGGAGGGATGCCTTTAGCCACCATCACCATCTCTCTGCCATCTAATATCCTTCGATGTTTCCTCCTGGATATTTCCTCTTTATAGCTAGAGTAATTGAACAAAGCACTTGAGAGAATAAGAAGTAGAAATTGAAAGTGGAATAGGACAAAAGGAGGGGCTAGAACCAGACAAACTTGCTGAGTCCGGAGTTAAATATTCATGTAACAGACATACATGTGCAGATTTATGTATCAATGTTGTATATTTAGTTTGCTGGAAATCCGATTTGGTTTTTTTTTTTCTCCTTTCTATTATTGTATCAGCTATATAGGAGAACTTAGAGTTTGAGAATGACAATTTGTTCCTTCAATACATTAGGAATGATCTGTGGGTATGCACATGTGCATCCTCCTGTGCTCAAGATGAACATTTTGCCACAGTTGGTGGCACATCCTTGAGGTGTATGGATTCTCTGGAGACTGTGTGGTGGCTTATGACAGCCCAGCAGGGAGGTGCAAGTGAGGGAACTTCATCTCCCTCTTCACTGAAGAAGAAATAGTAAAGCCTCTTAAACAGAAGCAGCCTGAGAAAAATTTTTAAACCTCCTTGGCTCATGTGCAGCATTGCAATCAAAATGAACATGAGAATTATGTTTGTAACCATAAATATCACCACCACCAGCTCAGCGATGAGAGCAAAGGGTAAGTTTTTAAGAGGAAACAGATATTACACCTGATCTTCAGTTTATATGTAATATGTAATGTATTAGTTAAGAATTTACAGTTAGAAACATACAATCACTTAAGAGATTCACCTCAGCTTGGAAGACACCACTTGTGTGCACTCAGCCATTTCACTCTCTGCTTTTTTATGTAAAAGTGCACAAGCTGGGCTATAGCAACAATTGGACGTCATTTGTGTGTGAAACTTGATAGCCCATCTGAAGTTTTCAGTGGGCTTGCTTGCAGGGATGGCAGCACAACACTATGCTCTCTCTGGAGAATTGGACAGTGATCCCTGAAATATGCATCAACAAACCTGGAAAAGACAATTCTTCTGTTTAGTGGCTTCTTCCTCATCAGTCTTAGATTTCCTTCACATCTCACTGTAATTTAGATCTGGATATTTCTGGTTTTAGCTCAGTACCATCAGTAATACTTCTCCCAAATACCAGTGAAAGTTTTTTTTTAAGGGGCAGACTAGCAGGAATTCTTGTTTGAAATAGTTTTAAAAGGCATACTATTAAAACAAAGTTTTTCTTTGTAAAGACATGGCGTGAGCAATACAGTCCCTAAATATGACAAGTAAAGGGCAATATGGCAAATTATCTCAGCATTGTGCTAGTAGTAATCTTTCTTCATGGTCAGAGCTCTCATTAACAAATTCCCATTAGCAAGTTTTGTGACAAGACTTGTTTTAGAAGAAGATAGAGAGAAAAATAATAATAAAATATACAGTACATTTGTAGACCTCAACAAAATCTCCAAGGCCCCTGTAAATCTTTATGCTTAAAACCTGCATTCCAAATTTCTCTTGAACCCTAAAGAAAACTCAATCATTTTTTCAGGCTAGAAGGGACAAGAGGAAACAAGCATAAATCACCATAAAGAGAGGGGTGGCCACAAGAAATGCTGTTCTGATATCTATTACTAGCACTTTTCACTTTCTTTGGTCTTATCACATGCTCTGTGTGAGTACCTTCTGTTATCATTTCTAAAATACATGCTAAGTGCCTTATCTTTGGTGCTAGGGCACAAATCAATAATTTCTTCTGTGCCTGAATATGTGCACCATATTCAAAGAGTGAAGGTCGCAGCCACCAGAGACTGTGCTCTCGCTGCAGCTCTCAAAATTAGGTTGTGTCTGAAAGAAAAATCAACCATGTCTCCCATGATCTGCATTATCATAAAAAGAAAAATATTACTCTCTCTCGTATGTCACTCCTAATGGAAGCCTGAGAAATCATGTTCATGGCTGAAAACCAACAAAGAGGGGTTTCCCCCTTCAGAAATTAATCAGGACAGAAGAACTATCCTGGCTGTTGACACAGTGGCATGAGTGCTGCTTGTGAAGATGCCCAGCAAGTGGCAGTGTACATGTCTGTGGCAAGTTGATGGGGTCTGGGGAAGATGGTTCATCACCATTTTTAGAGTGTTCCTGCAAGAAGAGAAAAAAAAAAAGTCAATATTCAGTTCATTATACCAGGTAGGTAGGGTCCATTGGTCTACTTCAAATGTCATACCAGTGGGCTGAAACCATAGCATCATGTTCATCAAGTTAGTGAGTACCCTGTTTCAGTATATCCATAACCATCACTATCTAGAGAAGCTTGTAACAGGAGTAGTAGCTTTCCAGTGCATTAAAAGACCCTCACCTTTGGCTTTGTGCTCTGGCTAGTGGTAAGTGCAGTACTTCCAGCAGGCATGGGGCATTGTCCATCTCAGAAGTGTTCCAGCAAGTGGAGTCTGTAAGAAGGAGGACTCACTGCTCTCATAGGAAAGGGTGTCCTGGTGCCCAAGGTAATTACATGTGCCTCAGGCCAGCAAATAATGTCAGTTTATACCTGTCAAATCCTGTTTATTCTTATGTTGTGAAAAAATAACGTATTGTGAACTTTTAAGATGACCACACCGAGTACTGCCAGCAGTCATTTGTATTTGTAGAGGAGCGGAATGTTAGTCAACACTTGGATATATCTGATATGCTTGAATGCTGAAGTCAAGAACAGAGTAAGGCTTCAACAGTTGATACAAACCCAAAGATGGTCCCAGAAGAATGCAGGTCTTTGAAGCATAACATCACAACAAACAAGCTCAAAATCAATTTCAAAAGTATTTTTTAAATTGTAATTTGTCTCTAGGAGTCTACTACATGGATGATCAGCCAGGTAAGTTACCTTGCTTGAAAAGAAAAGAAATACAAGTCTTCATTTTTATAAACTTGATGTGATGTGTATTTTTTTCTTTTCGTGCTACTGGTGGTATATTAGGGTTGCATTACTATGACAAACTGCCATTGTGTCAAACATCCAATTACTGACTCTTGAGGAAAAATTGTTGGCTCAAATTCCTGCACCAATTCGTGGGTCCTTAGAGAAACACGATATGTAGCAATTGTCTTCCAGGTGTACTTGGATGCAATTATTCCAGAGGCAGTACTTTTCTGTTTTAAGAAGTCCAATTTGTTTTGGAATCTCGTGGTTTTGTGTGCCACCAGCATCATCCTTCTTTGTGCTGTACATTTTTTCTATCTGTGAACATAAACTGCTATGTTTTGATGGATAGAATAGTTCCTTATAGGCTTTAAGTGCAATGATGACACTCATGCTAATATTGAACTATTGACCTGTTCTTGACTGATTGTGAAAGGTTACCTAGTTTCTTCCCTATCTTTGCAGAGTTTGCTGTCAATCTTTTAAAACGTATTTCCTGAAATTAAATTTTCCCAACTTTGAAATCCTATTCAAATGTCTTGTGCTGGGTCTTCTGAAGTATCAAAGCTAATTCCTTAATATATAATGTAGCTTCTCTATCTGTCTTCTTGTGGGTTATTTTGTAGAGCTGGAATCCTGGAATCCTAAAACAACACAGGGAATTTACCATGATGCTTAAAGGTGCTTCTGGACAACTGAGGAAGCTCTGCTTCTCTGCAAGTCTGGGGCTGCATGAGCAAGCTCTCTGGAAAGGCTCAGCAAGGGCTTTTAGTCCATTTCAATAGAGGCTGACTCCACGCAGACCATTTTGCCTGTTTGCAGGATGCTCTGTTTCCTAATAATAAAACTATATTTGTACTTCATTCCTCTCTTTACCACTTTCCCCCCTTATTTTGTATAACTGAACTACAACTGTATGGGCTTTCCCAAGCTGAAGCTGCTGCTTAAGATTAATTTATCATTCCATCATATTTTCAGCATCTTAAGTGGAGCAAATAGTGCTCTGCTTTTTGATATAACTTGGCGAGCTTTAGAAGCAGTAAAACTTAAATTTCATAACAGTTTTCAGAATGAAGTTGTCATCTGGACTGTGAAAAATTGCATTCAGACCTGAATGAACTTTTTGATGGGAAGGTGCAGGTAAGTTTGAAGGAGGAAATAAAGAAAGGGGCTAGCAGAAAAATCGGTAGCTGTTCAGTACTAAACAACTGCTGTGTCTCATCACAAAGCAGGTGAGTTGATCTCTTTATGCACATGCAAAACACTGTTGGCCACCAAGAATGACGTGTGTGGTGAGGGGATTTAGTTGGTTTTAATTAGATGAGTGTAAATCAGTCTCAGAAGAGCTAATTTGTGCAACACAGGTTTCTCGAAGCAGTCTTTAAATAAAAGAATGAATAGTTATAGTCTCATATTACTAGTAATGAGTGAGTAAAGGGTGAATAATGAGAGGGAACTGGATAGCAGTGGGATTGGATCTGGGCTCCAACATACTGTAGGAACAGAAGGTTTTTTGGGTATTCACAGTAACTCTCCTTGCATGACATACTGTGCTTACATCCTAAAGTCCAGAAGCTGATAGGTAAGTGTCAACTTCTCTTGGAAGCTGTGATTTTGCCCTGAACTATGAAAATGGCTGTGGTTTGCTTCCCAGGTGTGTCCTCCAGTGTGCACAGACACACTGACAACAAGTGCATCACCAGGTCATCGCCACCGCCAAAAATTCCACTCCCTTCACTGAGCATGCACTATATATACTTCTTTTTCTTTCAAGCATGCTTTATTTTTTTGACTCCTTCCTCTAGCAGTCCCTTGAATGTATTTAATTAGTGGGGATTTTGAAATTCAGCTTGAGCCACTCAGGCAAGAAACACAGGAGCTAGTCTGGGCTATGAACCCAGGTTGAGGCTAAAGCCCATTTAAGTCCCTCCTTACAACCCTTCTGTTCTTCTGCTAATCACACTAAGAGGATTAGCTTGAGGAGCATGGGATGTTGAACACTGCAGTCAAAGATGTTCATATCAGACTCTGGGCTATTTTCACTTATCCTTTTGCAACTATAAAATTATTCCCAAAGCAAAGGGGGAAGTCAAGGCAGTTTATTTGTGCTTGGAATATATGTGTATATATAGCAAGAAAAGGAACTTTGGATTGATAAATAGGAACTGGCCTTAAGTCAGAACTGAGATTTAATATTTGAGCTTTTTAAAAAGCCAAGGTCTTTGCTCCTACTCTCCAGTGGTATTTGAAAACAATTATGTCACATAAATAACGAAAAAATAATGAGCATCCATAGATTACCTTGCTTCTATCAGTATCTGAATTGTACCTTCCGTGAGGGTGAGTTCCTCCCATCTACTCCTGCTGCAGGTGGGCTGCTCTTTGCAAGGAGATAGGACTAAACGACAGCTATTTCTGTTCATGATTCTTGGAGCTCTGAGAGTTGAGCTTCAGTCTGTCTATAGGGATTATTAAATAGATCATCTTAAATGCAGTATCATTAAATGCAAATACTCTGCCTTTTGCTAAGGAGACTGGGAGGGAAGGCAGTGATATTTTCCTGATTCTTACCTTTTCCCCTGTGTATCAGCTCTTGGTTGCCAGAAAGGCAAAGGAAAACACTGGTCTTGCAGAGTGCAGCCACTCTTATGCTCCTGAATAAGTGAAACCAAAATTTGTCCAAGAGGCATCCTCCTGGGCAGGCTGGTACTATAGGCTTCCTAAATGGACTGGCTGCACCTGGGTGGGCAATTGAAGCTCAAATGTGGTGACCAAGCTCTGTTCTATTCACTGTAGCATCTTCACTGTATGTTATGTGCATTTGATTTATTCACTGGAAAATTGGAATGGACTAAAAGGTTGTTTGGAAATGTAATTACAGTAAAATGCCTGAAAAAGCAGATTTGTTTTTCTTACTCATTGCAGCGAGGCTTTTCTGTTGTCTTGATTGTGTTATTGAAATGCTAGCATAATCCAATGAATTGCTGAAATGAGAGTCAGGCATAAGGATGCTCTATAAGTTGTGTCAGTTCCCACCTCAGTACACAAAAAGATAGTTGCTTAGATAAACTGTTGTGAGAAACATTCAGGATTCAAATGACCGATTACCAAGTATGGGTGTTCTTCTGTGTATTCTTTGCCTGTTCTGTGTGAAATGTTTCTACCCAGCCTGGGGAAGCTGTGCCATGGGAACGGTCCCATATCATGGGTACAAGGTGATGCCGAGTGCTGTTCCTGCAGTGATAAACCTGTTTTTTAGAGAAAGTGACACATTTATCTTGGACTCATCTTGATTTTGGGGCACTGACAATTATCTTTCTGCATAAAAACTCTCTCTTTGCTTTCATTTTGTCCACACTAAACTGTGGGATTGTCTGCATAATTTGAAATACATGCCTCACTCCCTTTTCTGTGGATTGTATGAATCTTGCCAAGACCAACATTGCAAAGAATATTAGTTTACATCTTATCAGTTACCTTCCTGGCTGGTTGTTTGTTCCAGATTCTGACACAAATTGCAGCTGCTGGTGTTTTTATGTATTTACAATTCCTAGGTACTGAGCAACATAAAAGCGCTTGTGTCTGCAGTGGTGATATGACGCTCCAATACCGGCATGAGGCTCTGAGTGTATTTGCAAGTCTTTGGCTTCTTTGCCATATGATTGCTCATTTTCTGTCATTGTAACATCTGAGTTTACCTTTTTAATGTCATTGCACTCTTGGTGTGGCTGAACACAAATTCTGAATTCTATGAATTCTTTAGGCACTAGGAAGAAATTCTTCATGATAAGGGCGGTGAGGCACTGGCACAGGTTGCCCAGGGAAGCTGTGGCTGCCCCAGTGCTGGAGATGTTCAAGGCCACTTATGATGAAGCCCTGAGCAGCCTGGACTAGTAGGAGCTGTCCCTGCCTATGACAGTGAGGTTGGAATTAGATGATATTTCAAGTCCTTCCAACACAAACCATTCTTTGATTCTATGTATGATTAATGAAATAATTTCTGTCAGTGTTGATAATACAGAGGACTTTTTTTTTTTTTTTACAAGTTTCTTATCACCGCTCTTGTGTAGGTAGTTGTAAAGTTAAGTTAGATGACTTCGATAAGAATAGGCAAGGAGAGAGGGAGTGATAAAACGTTATTTAGCACAGAAAAATGCTAGAACACTTTAATGAGCCTTTTCTAAAGTATCTAAGATTCAGATTTTTCATATGGTGTAAAAATTATGCAAGAAATTTCCTAATGTTACTTGGATTCTGTCCACCCATACCATTATTTCCCATGCATAAGTTAGAGGAGATCTATAAGTCATAACTTAGGCACCATTATATTTTATGCACCATCTTTCTGTGCATAAGTTACACGAGATCAATAACTATTTTTTCTAATTTGAGACAATGGAAAAATCCCATCCCTGTGGAATGAACTATTGAAATCTGTACTCAGATCATACTGACTGTGATACAATGAGACTGCTCTTAAATGCTTGTTAGAATAAATTAAAATTCACCTTCACCTGAATGTTACACATGAAGGCAGCCTTACTGCCCAGTACTGACAGAAGGAGCAAGAAGAGCAAAATTACTAGGGGAGCATCTCACTATAGTGGTACAGATTTGTTTACATTTGAGTTCAGCTTTGTTTTTGTTACAGCCTTGTGGGCTGATATTTAATCGCAGATTTGTGCATTCCATAGTGGCCCTAGAGGGGCTTATGAATACTCTGATCTATGGATTTAAAAATAAAATTATTTTTCATAACATGAGACACAGAACATTGCTGAGGAAGCATAAAATGTTATCCAATGTGTTTAGAGAATTTTGTTGCTGAAGTCACTCAAGTTTTTGCTTGTGCAGGCATAGGAGGGATATTTCTTTTTGGATGTCAGAAGATATGTGTCTGGAACCAGACGTTTATAGTGAAGTTCACACTGTGATGGTCCCTTAGATCTGCTGGCATGCTCTACGCCTTCTCTGCCATCTTGCCTGTCCTGTAACTGTGAGCTTTACCTCTTTGTTGATGCTTTTCAGACACCCTCTGGGTATTGTAGGAGACTTTCAGGGCCATTAGGTGAGTCTTTTTTTAGCCAAAACCATGCTTCCACCCCTCAGTCTGGAAAGGTGTTGGTGCAGGAAATACCCCTTAAAAATACATAAAGATTAGGAAGATGGTTTTTCTCTCATCTCTTTCAAGTTCTCTTATTTGTATTCCTTCTTTTCTGCTGCTTTACTGTCTTGTCTTTTCTTCCCAGCTGACTGAAGTTACATTCCTGGTGATGGACTATCATTTTAAAAAAGTGGGTGTTATTTTTGTTGCACTTTAGCAGGGGACAAGGCTGGAGAAAGCAAGGATGGATCTTCACAGCTGTTTGCTTGGTTTAGCTCTTGCCTGAGCTGTTGTGTAGAGGATTCAATTGCCTTCAGAATTAGATCTGAGCTCTCCTTCTGGCATATTATCTGACAGTTGGCCAGAGCAATATGAGCTGTTATTTTAAGATATTAATCATGTTCTGAAAGAGTATTACCTTATGGTGGTTGTGCAGTGAGCACAGCTTTGCGGTGCTCAAAGCCTCGTGTGTCCAATGGCAGGGCCAAAGCCAGGCATCTCTGAGGTACGAATTTATGTAATGGCTGATCCTTTCTTTTTTCTTTGCTTTTTTTTTTGTTTGTTTTAAATTGGAAATACTTCTGGTTTAATAACAAAAAGCAATCCTTTCATTCTTTCAATTGAAAATATTTTAAAATGTCAAGTAAGATTCTTTAAAAGGGCAAATCAAATTAATTTAACTTCAGAAATAAGCCCTAGTTCATAAGAATAGAGATGTGTTGCAGTTTGTAGAGCCTCACTCCTCTGCTTGCCTTGGCTGGGGTAAGATGAAGAGTAATTATAAGATCATAGAATCACCAGGTTGGAAAAGACCCATCAGATCATTGAGTCCAACCATTCCTATCAAATATTAAACCATGCCCCTCAGTGCCTCGTCCACCCATCCCTTAAACACGTCCAGGGAAGGTGACTCAACCACCTCCCTAGGCAGCCTGTTCCAGTGCCTAAAGACCCTTTCTGTGAAAAATGTTTTCCTTATCTCCAGCCTGAACGCCCCTAGTGGAGCTTGAGGCCATTCCCTCTTGTCCTGTCCCTTGTCACTTGGGAGAAGTGGCCAGCATCCTCTTCTCCACAACTTCCTTTGAGGTAGTTGTATAGAGCAATAAGGAGAAGTACTCCCTATGCCAGCAGCCCAGCTCTGTGGGCAATAGTGACTGGAAACAACGGGGCCTTGGGGGTTCAGAGAGTGCCAGGAGCTGCTCCAGGTGAGCACCAGGAACCTCCTACCCAACACAAAATACTGAATGGGAGGGATGATGCCTTGATGAGTCTCTGAAATACCCAGGACTGGGCACTGCTGGAAAGAGCAGACTGGCATGCCTCATTTTCAAAGTTTAGTCTGAAATAATATGATTTCTTAGTAGTGAATAACTGAGAGCATGATGCTGATGGCATGTGATGGTGCTGATGACTGCACAGACTTTCCCAGGAAGGTCTGGTTTTGGTGGAAAGGCCTCTTGGGATCATGGCGGCACCAATCTTTGCTCCCTTCATCCATTGTACTGTCAACCCAGAAGAAACTTATTTTAAAACAAACTGGTTTGCAGAAAAGGGAGGACACCACGCATACTGGGATTCTTTCTTTGCAATATCATTCTTTGAACAGTTCCTCAGTTCCCAGGGCACTTTGTCTCTGTCAATACAAGAGGGTTAAGTGCAGAAGATGAGTTTGCCTCTGCTTTTTTGCTTTATATTTTTTCTTTTACCCATACCATCTAAAATAGAGCATAAGCAGGAAACTGCACCATCACATAGTGACTGCCATGTGAAGGCAAGAAGCAGTGCTAATACTGCTAGCAAGTCCTCTCCCAAGAACGTGGCTCCAGAAGCTGGAACACACTCAGCTCATTCCAAATTTCCTCCCGTGCTTATGTGTACATCTTCAATTTGCTCTCTGTCCTTGGCAGTGAAATGTTTGTATGGGAGTGCTGACGGCATCCTGAGCACTTCTTTCAAATGAAACATGAAGGGAAAGCCAGCACTTTGATTAGGAAATCAAAGGTGCTAACAGCATTTGCCTATCTTTCCTCTCCCCAAATCTCAAAATACCTATCATGAAAGGATAGAGGGAATGGGGAAACCCTCCTTCCAAACATGCAACCAAATCCTACTTGTGTATTTATCTGTCATAAGCTCAGCTAGCTCCCCTGCCTCAAACCCTGAATGTGCATTCTCTTCCCTCCACCCCCACCTGTCAATATATATATTATATTCTGCATTCTTACTAGGTGTTGCAAGGCATAATTCCTTCACAGTTTTCAATTAAATAAATTGCAGGGATCCATTCAATTGAATAAATACACCTTATTCCTGACTTAAGGCACTCACCAGAAAGCATTACTCTCATCTGGAAATCAGGTCTTTTCCCCTGGAGTCTGCATCATGAAAAACACATTTCATGTGGACGAGGTGCTAAGGAGCATGGTTTAGTGTTTGATAGGAATGGTTGGACTCAATGATCCAGTGGGTCTCTTCCAACCTGGTTATTCTATGATTTAATGTCTTCAGTGTCCCGTGGACCAGAAGACAGGCAGTCCAGTTCTTCAGCACACTTCATGGCCATTGCTGAAACTGCTCAGCACTCTTTGTAGCAGAGTTGCCTGGAAAGTTAGGAAATATGCCTAGAGAAAAAGGACTATCCTTTGCTTTCCAGTTATTGTGTAGCTTTGGTGAAGCCAGCCCTGGGCAGTTTTCCTGTACATTTCCCCCTGTTTGGGGTCTGTTTTATAAGAAACCTCCAAATGGCTCTTTGATTACCAAGAATAAGTGTTACCAAGAAAATATGTTACGAAGAAGTGTTACTCCAGAGCACTCTGTCACACAGCAAAGTGCCTGTGGCAAAAAATAGCTTTATGTAGATTGCATGAGTTACTGAGAGGAAGCTGAATTCCCTGAGGTGTTTGAGTGGTGGGGGAAGGCTTTTTCGTCCGACTATGTCATATACAGTCGTGCCAAAGCATGATGGTGCGCTGCTTCTGCTCTTCAGAGACGTTTAGATTAATTGTTTTGCTTCTGAGAACAAGATATCTGAAAGATACAGTGATTAATGACCTAGCAGGCTTTCCCCCTTCCCTACAGGTCAAGCCTTCATGTGCAAGAACGAGGAAGCTGTTAGCATGGGGCTGGGATTTCTTCCTTAGACCTGCCAGATCCAGGATTTTTTCCCCCCACACTCTATGCATTTTTTCCCTTAACAGAAACTGTCATCTGTAATTGAGACTATCACATTGAAATATGAGGGTAGTACAGAAGTGTATGCAGTTTAACTAATTCTAAGCCTGTTCATCTCCCTTGCTAAAACAGATATTTTTAGCAGCTCTATCCACCGCTTTTTAGCCAGCAGCATTTTGCTATAAAAACAAGGCAAACCTCCATCACTTTTTATGACTGTATATCCCTTGGCAAGTTCTAAAAGGGCATTAGAAACACTTTGTCAAAACTAGAGCCTAATTGTGCTAGATCCTGTGTCAGCACTTTGGCTGGGTTAGTCTAACCAGAGAAAATACATAGAAGTCGAGACTGATTTTAATAAGTTCTGGGTGAAAGTAAATGTAGATAGGGAATATGAAATGCGGTTTGCATGAGATTGCTTATGCACAGGCCCAGGAGTTGAAAATCCCTCCCAGTTTCTGATTACCCCCAGAGTGGAATTTCCAGCTGGGTGAATTAAACCACAAGGCAGAAGAAGGTTGGCGGAGACCAGGATACCTCCTTCAGCCTGGGCTAAGTCTGCTGTCCTTAGTGGTGTCATCCTCACGTGGCACACTGGCCCCAGTACAAACTTAGTGATTTTCAGAATGATGTTGCATAGGATGGGGTTTGCATCCTGTTAATTGGACACATTGGATTTGGCTAAGCAGTTTAATACACCTGTTGCTGCAGGTAACAGAATCTGATTTGGCTGACTTTGATGTTGGGCATTTCTTGCACCATGTACAAAAGAACAGGATGGATAAAGCTGAGCCAAATTTTTTTCATGGATTTATTACCACTCTGGTATTTATGACCCCACTGATTTTAGTTTGTAATTCCCCCACAGGTTGCAGATTTTATTATACAAAGTACTATTCCCTTGATCAAGGTTTCAGTATATTTTAGATTCAAAGAAGTTCTGCACTGGCTGCATAACAGTTGTTTGTTACTAAGTCATTAGGAAGAGGTTGAAGATAACTCACACACACTTTTCTTGAAATACCTTGTAAGTTTTTAAACACAAAAGGCAGAAGTCTTGGGACAGGCAGATGTAGCATGGCTGTATCCTCAAGGCTTGGAGACATTAAAAAACACGCTTGTTTTAGCTGTCATAAAATAATTGAGATGCTTCTGAAGTATTTCTTCAGGTTTTACTCTCTCATATGTTGAATGTGAAACAGCTCCTGTTATTTGCAGTTATCTTTTGTCATAAATATCTCTGGACTTACCAAGAGCTGTTTACAGATATACATGACAATACCTTGTTTGCTGTTTAAATAGTAAATGGACGAGCTGCTAGTTGCTTTACTGTCATTAATTAAGTAATTCATCTTGGAGATATGTTGTTTATTTTCTCTGACTTGATTTTTCAGATGAATTTGGTTTAAACACAGGTCACTTGAATTTATTTTTTTTTAGCTGTGGTTGAGTCAAAAAGTTTTCAATTATTTGCATATTATTTTTACATAACAAATTTCCAGCTTTGTTCTGATTAAGCCGTGATTTAAGTGGAGTCTGCTAAAGAAATTCAAGCGTGCTTTTCGAATGACAACCCTGGCATATTGTGAGTGAGCTTAGTTGACCAGTCTTCAGAATCCTTGAAACAAAAATACAATTAAGGACAGAGGAAAAGAATAGTTGAATAGCAAGTCTAGCATTTTATAAGTGTAGGGAATTAGTAACATTTTGATTGAATGCCGAAAAAGTCTCAATGCGCTTAGAGAACTGCTGAAATTCCTCGTCCTCCTTATAATACTGCATGCAGCTTTTCATTCCTGTGTCATACCAGTTCATCTGGTCAAGAAAACATAAGCCTGATATTTGCACACACAGTCTAGGAAACAGAGATATAAAAATAGACACAGGTACTCGTGGGGAATTGAATGCATAAAGGTTCCTCTGACCTGCAGCACGCGGAAGAAGGGATGTGGTTGATACTGTACTTTGTTGCTTTTGTAGCTCCTGAGTCTGGTTGGTAGGACGTCATGATCATAGAATCATAGAAATACCAGGTTGGAAAAGACCCATTGGATCATTGAGCCCAACCATTCCTATCACACACTAAACCACACTGAGCTGGCCTGAGGCTCAGAGGTGTAAATGGTCTCAGAGTGATTTGGTTTTATTGTGGAATATTTGTATGTGTCATGCAGTTGTTTGGCAATATCGGCAAAGGCTGGCAGAGGAACAGAAGCACTGAGTGCCCAGCAGTGTGATCAGCATTTTCAGAGCTCAGCTTGCAGATACCTGGTTTTCAATATTTGGTTTAAATTGCAGTCTGGACCACTGGACATCTAGGGGAGTCTGTCTTGTAGCAGTCACAGAATTTCTTAGGTACAGGCCTAGAATGTTGCTTCTCTGCCACGCTTGAAATGTCATATCTTCTTCCTGCCGATACTAGTAATGGAGCATGTCTGAAGTATATCCTTCTTACAGAGCTGGAAAGAGCCACATAGCCTCTGCAATGCTGTTTTTCCATACTTTGATGCCTATTGAATAAATCACAGTCAACTGCACAATCAGAAATGATACAGTTGTATGTATGCTTTGCTGAGATGGCCATGTTGGCGGCCTATTTGCAAGCCTCGTCCTACATGTAGACTTTTCTTTGGCCCACTTGGAAGCAGGGTTGTAGGGGAATTGAGCAGAGAGCAGAATTCTCCAGAAGTCTGGGAAAGCAAAATGAAACAAAGGATTTTTTCCCCAACCCTCCCCCAAGCCCCACATCCTTAAAAGAGCAAAAATACACTCTAAGATGGGGGGGACCCTTACCTTTAGTTCTATACAGTTAAGTGAGATGTCTTCTTATTTAGTCTTTACAATGAACTTGTGCTGTGAGTTAGATAGCCACATACATCTGGGACATTCTTTTAGGAAAAGGGGTATAGAGTTGGATGAAGTGGATATAGAAATATGGGAGCCTGCCATAACTTGGATGGGCACAGCAGTATAACTCTGAAACAAGTCTGAGTAATACTTGGAAACCAGGCCTGCAAATGCTGACTAAGAGGGACTTTTCAGATCTTGGAGTCAGAAGAGCGTTTCTGATGTATATTAGTTTGAGGAGAGAAAATCAAACTCCTGGCTATCACAGAGTCACTAGGTTGGAAAGGACTCACTGAATCATCAAGTCCAACCATTCCTATCAAACACTAAACCATGTCCCTCAGGAACTTGTCTACCCGTGCCTTAAACACCTCCAGGGAAGGTGAATCAACCACCTCCCTGGGCAACCTGTTCCAATGCCCAGTGACCCTTTCTGTGAAATTTTTTTTTTTCTGAGGTCCAGCCTGAATCTCCCCTGGTGGAGCTTGAGGCCATTTCCCCTTGTCTTATCCCCTGTCACTTGGGAGAAGAGGCCAGCTCCCTCCTCCCCCCCAACCTCTTTTCAGGTAGTTGTAGAGAGCAATGAGGTCTCCTCTCAGCCTCCTCTTCTCCAGGCTAAACAACCCCAGCTTTCTCAGCCACTCCTCATAGGGCCTGTTCTCCAGCCCCTTCATAAGCTTTGTTGCTCTTCTCTGGACTTGCTCCAGAGCCTCAACATCCTTCTTGTGGTGAGGGGCCCAGAACTGAACACAGGATTCAAGGAGCGGTCTCACCAGTGCCGAGTACAGAGGGAGAATAACCTCCCTGGTCCTGCTGGTCACACCATTTCTGATACAAGCCAAGATGCCATTGCCCTTCTTGGCCACCTGGGCACACTGCTGGCTCATGTTCAGTTGGCTGTCGACCAACACCCCCAGGTCCTTCTCCTCCAGGCAGCTTTCCAGCCAGATTTCCCCTAGTCTGTAGCTCTGCATAGGGTTCTTGTGCCCCAAGTGCAGGACCTGGCATTTGGCCGTGTTAAACCTCATGCCGTCAGACTCAGCCCAGTGGTCCAGCCTGTTCAGATCCCTTTGCAGAGCCTCCCTACCCTCCAGCAGATCAACACTTCCACCCAGCTTAGTGTCATCTGCAAACTTACTAAGGGTGCACTCAATGCCTTCATCCAGGTCATTGATGAAGACATTGAACAGGGCTGGACCCAGCAGTGAGCCCTGGGGAACCCCACTTGTCGCTGGCCTCCAGCTGGAGTTAACTCCATTTCCTACCACTCTCTGGGCTCGGCCATCCAACCAGTTTTTCCTCCCAGGAGAGTGTTTGCCTGTCTAGTCCAAAGGCTGACAGTTTCCTTAGCAGAATGCTGTGAGAAACTGTGTCAAAGGCTTTACTGAAGTCCAAGAAGACCACATCCACAACCTTTCTCTTGTCCAGTAGGCAGGTCACTTTGTCATAGAGTGATATATGTGATTTTCTTCGTATTTGTTCTTCTCAGACAGATGAGATATAAGAATGTGCAAGATACAGAGTGTGGATGAAGGACAGAAAGATATGTACCCAGTAGCTCTTTTTGTATTTTAATTTGTGCTATATGTTTTCTTGATTGGTTGTGAGATTTAGTTAAACACAAAAAGTGGTTATTTTATTCACTTATGATTGTACTGTTTGAAGTACATTGGGAAAATGAATAATTGATATCTTATGAGACTGGCTAAATTTGTAGAAAGTAAAGTTTAAAAATTTTCAAGAGCCTACAAAATAGTTTAAATAATGGATGACTACATGTTTGTGTGATTCTGACCCTCTCCCTATTATAACTGGGGCATGAATTAATTTTCTTGAAGTGCAAATATTCTAGAAGAAAAAGCAGTGGTAGGAATATTTAAAATTAGAAATCAACACGAGAGCCTTGCTGTAGGCCAACAAGAAATGCTGAGCAAATTCTCCACGAAACAACACAGTGAACTTCCTCCCACATTACATCAGTGATATCCCTCAAAATGACGGTGATAGTGTAAACAAAGGATGCTGTGTACAAACCATTGAAGGGCTGTGCATAGCCATGTTATGTGGATGCATAGTATACTGAGACAGGATTATTCTTTGCTAAAATATTTTTTCATTCCTTATGTAGCTGTACTCAGGGTTTTTTATGTGAACAAATGCAAAGTATGTGTCTTCAGCTTACCAAAGAGATACCCTAGTGGAAGCTTTCATCATTTTAACTTGCAATGCTTTTGAGGTGGCATTCTGTGTCTGACAGTTGTTTCTGCTGCACAACAGTGCTGTTCAGCACATCCCAGCCATGGCCAGGGATGGTTGCCCTGACAATTCACTGCTGATGAATCAGACTTGTTGTCTAGGCAACAGCCTTCAGCTCTAACTGGAAAACAATTAGTTAAGACCGTAGCCTTAAAACTGCAAGGCCTCCAAGGGTGGTCTCATCACACTTAAGGCTCTTCTAAACCTTATTATTTACAGGCATGTGCTACAGTCTGTGGACATAAGCGGGAATATGGCATCAGCAAGAAGTGATGGATGATTTGCTGCAGCAGAGAGCTGCTGTCTCCTCCACAGTGTGGGGGGCAGATCTGATGTCTGGCTTCAAATCACCACAAGAGGTTGTATAAGGTGGAGTGGGAATACTGAGAGTCCTGTTGTGCCTTGCAGGTGTCTGGTATTTCAGTAATGCCGAACTTTTTTCTTAGTGTTAAAATTTCTGTACTGGGTAGAGCAATGTTTTTTTAAGGTCCAGTACAGATAGGGCTTGGTAGCATAATGGAGGGGAGGCCATCTAGAAACAGCTGTGCCTTACTGATGATGGTGGTGCTGCTATCTACTCTTGAGGATTGCCAGCATGTTTCTCCAAAACAAAACACAAAGCTCGTTTTGGCTTTTCAATATAGATTCATGCAATGCCTTATTTAAGTACAGTGCTTTATAGCAAGTTCCGGTCCATGTCTTGGGACCATCCTGGTGCAAGGGAAGCTAAGAGAGGGTACAAATACATTTCCTTGTTCTTCTTGGATAAACAGGTCTTCAAAAGTGTTCATACAGACTAGCTGCTTCCAACACTGTGGTGGCAGGGTTTTCCCTTCAGAATTACTGAAATCAGCTCTGATGCAAGAAGATCATTATGCACATTTGAGTGTGCAACTGCTAAACAGCTTAATCCAGGAGCACTGAACATGGAAAGTTTACAGGCAGTGAGTGCATGTATGTATCAATCTAGAATTCTGGTTGGCTTTAAGCTGTATACTTATTTACTGAACTGACAAGTAATCATTTCAGGAATTTGTGTGAGTGGTGGAAATTTGCTACATCCTTCTCCTGAATCTATGGGTGTGGTAAGGGTGCCTTTTGTAGACAAGTGAGGATGCAACTGTGAGGAGCCTGCGGGTGCTCTGTACAGAGAAGATGCACAAAGCCAGCAGCAGGCTAAGGAGTGAAATACAGAAATACCAATAAGAAAGAGCCAAAAAAACCCCATGTCAAACATAATTTGGTAAATGTTTAAAACTAGCTAGCTTCCTGCTTGGGGGAACTCCATATATAGCCCATCTCCAGGGACTCAGCCCTTGTGAGCACAGCTGGAAATAAAGGAACTACCATACTTAAGCTGGACTGGCTATTGAGTGAAACTGATAAGCTCTCATTATATTTTGCTCCAGTCAGTATCAAATGTTTATGAGAGCTGCCAAGTGTCTGTCTTCTACATTTGTGTTGAAAAACCTGTGTGGCTAGACAGTCACTGTAGTATGAGCCTGAATAGCAAGTAATAGAAACTTAGGAAAAGAATGCCTTAGGAGACAGAATATAATCAAATTTCATTTGGCTTTGTTTTCTAGTGGAAAGAAGGACATTTTTTCTGTATAGTTTCCCTTGGAAGTCTGTGAGCTCTGAATATATGTGTAAATGGGTTGGAGATATTACCATAACTAAAAAAATTACTTGAAACTTCTTCCCTTACAATGTTGAGCTTTTACAGGTCAGTGTATGTAATATACAATTGATTCACTGCTAACCACACTAAGAAATTACACGTGTTGATACAGATAGATGAAGCACATTTTGTATAAACATACAGAAACAGTCACCTGAGACCTCTGAGATAAAATAGCTTTTTATTGCAGTGCTTGTACCACAACCATCAACAATCTTGGCACTTCTAGTTTCCTGCTGAAATTAAACATTTGTGGGAATAGATTAATTACCACTAATAATCTTGACAGAATGCCATCAAAGCATTTTGTTTTGATTTACATGGAATATAGAATGCAAGTCAAAATGAATCACTGGTACTTGAAATAATATACTTTGGAGTTTTAAATTTAATGTTCTCAATTCTTCACTAAAATGAGTTCTCAGGCAAAAAACTTTGAATTTCTGACATGGAAAATTCTAGCTTATAGTTTTCTTTCCTTTTCAGCTGATATTTTAACCTAAAAAATCCAGGACATAAAAAAGAAAACTTAGTGTTAAAATGGTGATAATTGATATTCGTAATATTTCTATCTGAATACAATGTTGGCTCCACTTTTAAAGCCTTAAATTACATTGGATATTTTAGCTGAAGCTGAGGATCAATATAATATCTTTATTACATTTTGGAGGGAAAAACCTTCATCCTTTTCTTGATCAAATCTATTGAAACTGTTGGAGTTCAGCCAAGGAATGTCTATGCCCAAGATGCTAAGAAAGATTTTCATTCTGCTTACCAGATACATCAAATTCCTACCTCATCATTTGTTCAAGGAAAAGATGCTGTGCCAGAACTCTGTAAATGTGATGTTGACTACTTTATCAGGAATATGTAACCTGTTGTGCAGAAGGATCCCAGCACAGCTCTATCTCCCTACTGTACTTGTAGGAATTCATGGGATCTGAAAGCAAAATGAATGCAATCTCCTTTTTTCTTTGTTGTACAGCATCATGTTTATTTTGTATTAAAATAGGTGTGGAGGAGTGGTGTGTCTAATTGGAAGAGAAGATGAAGAATGGTGAAATCTAATAACAGATGCGAATATGTGTGTACTATAAAATGCATAATGTAGATAGCTGTGTAATGTAGCTCAGGATCTATGGGCACAGTCACACCAAGTCTAGGTCTTTTTGTGCAAATCGTGGAAGTTAGATGCACAGATATGTCTGGGCAGCAAATTCAGCTTTTAAATGTCTGGTGGAAGTTAAATGCTGATAAATGCTGGTTCAAGCTCACTTTGCTGGTTTAGAAATTTCCTATCTTGTTGGACTTGTGTGACACCTGGAAGTGGGTCTGTCTGTCAGAATCTCTTATGTTTAACATGAAAAGATATTTCACATTTTGAAATAGTGTATGTGCTGTACAGACGTGAACAAATCCTGGATTTTTAAAATGAGAAAGTGCAAAAGCAATTGCTTGGGCTCATTGAATTGAGTCAAAGTCCATGGAAGGATGTTGTTTATTCCTCTGGGCTAAGGATGAGGTATTTTGTCATTAGTTTTCTTAGGCTTCAAATAAAAATTGCATAAACACCTGGCTGTTGCATGTTTTAATCTCCATAAGAAATAAAAATTACTTATGGTAGCATTTAATTGTAGCTATAAACTAGATGTTTTCAGTACCTTCACAGCCATTTGCCATTTTTAGACTAGCTTGCATCTGTAAACATCTGAAGCTGTTTCTGTGAACTGTGAATCTCATGTAGCACTTCAAGGGTTCTAAGGGCAACTAAAGCAGCTGAGCTAATCACTACACAAATATAATTAAAATATCACTGTGGCTCATACAGGAGATCTGCAAGTGTGACAGGGCAGGTATTTTATCAACATGTGGCCTGATATTTAGCATGTAGGCAAAAGCATGCAAACTCATTTTCCAGCTGGCATTAAATGGGTGAGGGAGTTATTTTGGACTACTGTTACAAACACACTAAAATTGTGTGTTTTATAAGGACTGCTAAAGCTGGTTACCATAGTCATAGAAGCCATTATTTACATTCAGTGATTGATTTTCCTGGCTTCACTTCGTTGCATTACAGCTTTATTTACTTTCTGCTTTTCTGTGTTGTTTTCTATAGATGTAATGAGTATTGTGGGTTTCTTGTTTAATGCCAGTTTAAATTATTGTAGTAGGAAGTTTCATATGTAAAGAAAAATTAGGTGTAGAAGCGTAATTTCTTGCATGTAATAGTCTACTAACTAAGTCAAGTTACCAGGTGAGATATAAGGAATTTGCTGTATGTAAAGAGGAAGGAGGAAATACTCCAAAAATCCAGTTTACATCTCAAGGCAAGGACCATTTGTGTTTTCTGCACATACGTAACCCAAGACAGTGTTTTAGCTACTAAAGTAATGCGGAATGTAATCTATGTTCCCTGCAAATTGAAGATGTTAACACCTCTATTAATAAGGGAGAAAGCATGGTGCCAGTTTTCTGTTTGAGGACTAGAGGTGCTATATTGAAATATATCAAATAATTAATATCCCTATTTTGAATCTCCTGATATCTCCGTGTCCTCCGGTAGTGCTCCAACTTAAAGCAGAAAAGCTAATTTATTTTTCTAATTGAAATAAGCAGCACTCATCATTACAGACTAAATGTTGCCAGAAAGATTTTAGCTGGACCATTTGCAAACTTTCTAGGAAACTTTTGTTTCATGGTACAGTCAAGGGGTAGTTGAAAGGGCAAATAAGGGAACAATCAGGCAGTTTAGGGCTTAGGAGTTTTTGGCAGATCAGTGAAGCCCATTGAACTGAAACAATTCTGGCAGGGAGAGAGAAAATAAAGGAAAAGATGTTGTGGGGGTCAAGAAATGGCACTCTCTCTGTCAGCTGCAGTGAATCAAAATCCTGGTGTTTAGAAGGGAGTGTAAAGTGCTACTTGTTTTACTTGGGATTCTGGACAACTATTCCGAATATTAAAAAAAAAAAAAAAAAATCTCTGTGCCTGAGACTGTTAAACGCACCATTTGTCCAAACTTCAGCTCATATAATTGAAGGGGGATTTTCTCCCTCATTCTTTTCCCTAGGTATTTTAAGAAAGCATAATATTTGTATGCAAATACTTGCTCTCAAAGGATTTGGGGGATTTGCCAAGGTCTATTTTCCTCTCTTCTTTGTTAAGAAGAGAGAACCCTACATACGATGAGTTTTTCTCTTTTCTCCCATTTTTATTGTGTCCTTAAGCCTCAAACTACTTTCTATTACAAGAACTAGGAGTCAGCAAATGAAGCTAATGGGAAACATGATCAAAACAAGCAAAAGGAAGTAGTTATTCGCACAGCAGGTGACAAACATTTAGCTGCTTGCTAAAGCAAGCTGTGGATGCAAAAGTTTATTGTATGAAGTCAGGAGGAGTTTTGACTCAGGAAATGCCCTGAACTGAATTTACCTGAAGGCTGGAAAAGGCAGTATGTATGTATGCATATATGTATGTATGTATTTATTTATGGCATGTATTTACCTTATTCATTTTTTTTTCTCTGTGTCTTATTGCTTCTGCTGCAGCCAGGATACTGAGCTAGGCAGCCCCTTAGTCTAAGCTTGCACAACTTTTCTGCTGTTTTCACTGGATTTCACACTTTGCACTGTTAGTGTTTCCATAGCTTTGATGGAAACAGGGCAATACTCCAGAGATAGCTGCATGTCAACATTTGCTGACATAATCCCTTTGAAATGAAAAGAAGTTCTAGAAGTAAATATAATGTCATATTCTAACCTAACACTTCTGATGAGACAATGAAATGCTTTACAGACCAATAAATGTGAATAACTCAGCAGTTTTCTTACAGCTACCTACACTTCCAGCAAACAAGTGTTCTCTATAGCTCACAAAATTCCCACTGAAATAATAATTGAAACTGACAAGACTCCTACCTGGAAATCTCTGCATAGACAATAAAAGGTGATCATTCTTCAGATATAAACAAAGAACAATCAAACTTGCTAGAGCTGGGGAAGAGACACAGATGGCATGGACAGAGAGGGGTTTTGCAGTGCTGCGTAATGCATCTCCTTTCTAGTCCCTTGCAATTTTTTAAAGTGTCTCTATGAGCTCCTTCACTCCTATCTGATTCTTCTGCTAAGTAATGTTCACGAGGTGGAGGGAGAACTTGTTGTCCCAGAGAAGGAAACACACTTTTCTTTCTCTGCTGTGTTGACTTGCAGCCTGGCTTCAGACCAGGAAAGCACTCGTGTTGTTCAGGGCAATTCTAGGCAAACTCAACAGCCCTATATTTGGAGTGAAAGAAATTACAGCACTGCTTGTAGCCCAGCAGGACCAACTCTGCAAGACTGTTCTTCCATATATGGATGTTTCTCATTCACCCAAACAGGTGTCCGAGATGTATTTTCGTATTAAATTAACTGCATGTTCCATATGCAGATAAGACAAGTAAATGATTACATGTAGCCTGGCCTTGCTTCCCCGTCTCTTGCATATAAACAGGAATGAATCCAAGCAGATGAAAAATAGGAATTGGTTCACTATCTTGAGGGTGTGTTGTGGTAAAAGTACCTGGGCTCCCCTTTGACCACCATCTGCTCTCAACTTGATTTCTTAGTGATATTTAATTGCTGAGTGTGTTTGCCTTTCAAGGAATTAGCAAACTTTCTGAATAAACTGCTTTTCCATTAAGCTCTGTATTTGTTATATTGCCCCTGCTTCTGGAAGCCAGACAGAGCATAACAGAAAAAAATGGGGGAATACATCATAGTGTGGATGAGCAAGTGGGAGAATTGTTTGTTTATTTCAGATGTATCTCTTAAAGCATTGGTCATGCAGGAGGAACAAATCCTGCTCTCTTCAAAGGAGTTGGAGGGATTTATGGCCTGTCACTGTTGTTTCCCTCACATGGAAGGATGCACACTGAGGACATATTAGGATCTCCAATGTTAATTATTACCTAAAAGGCTGAATACTGTGCATTAAAATAGAAAGCAGAGTAGAAATATATTTAAAATATTGCACAGAAAAAGTATGAGTGCTGGAAAAGATGCAGCTCAGAAAGTAAATATTTGGCAGCTCTTCTGGAGACTGATGTGTGGTGAATATTTTACATAATCCATCACAAGAGAGCTCTAACAAGAGAAGATGGGGTGGGAACCACGTCTCAAAACAGATAAAGTTTGAATTGTCTTGCTCTGTGTTAAACACCAACAGGAAATTAGTATAGTGTTTCCTGATTCGTTTCACTGGGATTCCAGTTCTTCAAAATGTTCCTCTTGCTTAGTGGACAGGAAAATGCCAGGAAACACCTGATATTAACAAGTCTGCTATTGCAAACTGTTCCTAGTGTAGACATAGATGCATTAGTTTTAACAGCGCTTTTACCTATGCTTTTGTTATTTAACGCTTTAAGTCTTGTAGGGGCAAGAAATCTCATCTGTGAGAGATTGTGCTGTGCTTCACACTATATGAAAAGGCATGTAAAAAGATACCTGTAGCAGATCCTTGGAGAGAGAGAGACACAATAAGAACTGAAGGTCATATGAGCACAGACTGCTTATTGGCATGTTCTGATGGTTTTATGGGAATATAAAAAAAAAAAAAACCAACAAACCTGCATTTTCTACTTTTGCCCAGATCACGACACAACCTTCTTAACAAACTAGCAAATGAAAGAATTGCTGAATTTTGACCCATTTGTCTTTCACTTTTTGTCTTTGATACAAGGAGACAGAAGGCTTGATCCAACATCATGACTATGCTCTTTGGTGCCTGCTACAGCTGTTGCAGAAGAGGTTATTTTCTTCAGGTGTTGGTGGTATGTTGCAGAATCTCTGCCAGCAGTTAGCTCGTACGTCTCAAGAATAAAAAGAAAGACACCTGCAGAGCCAGTAGGGTTGCGAGTCAAGAAATTCTGCCTTCTTTAGCACTTTTCTACTTGCAGTTACACAGCTGAAATGCAAAAGGCTCATTTTCAGAAGGTCATCCAGTCATGCAAAGTTGCCTGATTTTGCTTTGATGTTTCAACACTACTTTTTCTTTAGCGAGGATTCATTTTCTGCTTTCAAACAGTATCTGTACTTCAAATTCTTCAGCTATTTGCATAACTTATTTGATAAATACCACAGCATTCATCAAATTCCTAATATATTAATGTTGCAGTTTGGTATATTCAGTTGTGCCTGGGAAGAAATTGAATACCTCCGATGTCATTAGTTGTAATAGCCTAGTCCCTTGGCACTAAAAAAAATAAAAGAATCTAATTTCCTAACCATCTTTACATGCTTCACCAGCCAGTTCTCCTTTAATGCTATTATCGATCTTGTTCCTTGAGACTTGATTGTTTTTCCCTTAAGACTGGGGGAGGAGGATTTGTTATCCAAAGCTGCTTTTGAAATGAAATTGTTGAAGTTACATCAGTCGAGAGGGCTGAGAGTTATTTCAAAGGATATGCCATAAATTATGTTGGTTGTTTTTTTATTTAGAGATACAGATATGACGTATGTTCTCAGAGAAGTAATCTTCCACTGCCTTGATCCCATCTGATGAATCTTGATGTAAAATTTAGGCTCAGTTCTCAGTCAACTTGGAGCAGAGGGCTGATTCTGGAGTGTTCTAAATTGTGTCTAAGCTTGGCAGCTGAGAGCACTGCACTCAAAGAGCTGGCAGAGGAGACTGGGAAGGCTCTTCCATCTTATGAGATAGCAGTGAAGTATGTGGATCTTGACAATAAGATGTAATAAAATGCGATGTTTCCATAATAGGAAAGTTGGGAGGTACCCAGGACTGGATTGTCCCAAGAACATCTGTGGGTGCGTGCACAGCTGTGAGCAAAGAAGAATGGCTCCTAAAGTCATACCTGCTTCTTATCTGTCTGCAATATGCCTTTGTGTCTCGCAGTGTTTAGTTATAAGAACCACCCATATAAGCAAAAGGATTTGTATGCTTGCATCCTCCTGCAAGCTTAAATATAAACTTAAACTTTTTCAGCCTTGGAGCAAGACTCCACTGTGTTCTGTTTGTGACAGAGCAGTGGGTTTTTTCGCCAGTAGATCATAGGTTACTGTCTATCGTTGGTGAAATTCAACTCACTTTCTCCATACAGTAACTAGTGTGTGCAACTTCATTTGCATTAAGCATTGCAGACAGACATAGAAATTACCTTTTTCTTTTCATTGAAAAGGAATCATTTTCTAGTCAAGTTCAATAAACGTAATCTGGCAAAAACATCTGCTCTGATTTGATAGTGATGAGAATTTTACAAATTCAATAGTAAACTTACCCCAGTGCTTTTTTTCCTTGGTTATAAAATACATGCATTAACCATTTGCTGGTGTAGAGAAGCATGAGGAACTGAAGTGTATCTATTGGTAATCAAACTAGGGCATCAAAACAGAGACAAAAATTTCTGAAATACAGCTGGTGTCACCAGGCAAGTGATTGAAGTAAAGATGTAGGCCTAGCACACCACAGCAATTAAATGTATTTCTGACCTGGTAGACCTTAAAGCATGTGATTTAGGGTACTCCTAAATTAGGATCAAAAGACGTAAACCATCTAAATGTAATTGGACTTAATTAAGCAAATAACAATTAGATTTCCAGTATGTTGCAACTCTTATGTCAGTGTTTTCTAGGCAATATAGAGCAGCTGTCTATTACATAGTATCTGTCTATTCATATCACTCTGCAGTAACATAGGTGTTTATTGCAAGGTTATTTTGCAATCAAGTACTCTTAGAGCTGATCAAGCTCCATCATGCTCTGTAAATTAACCACAGCTGAACACATCCAGGCCAATATTATTTCTTAGGAAGTAGCTGACTTGGTCAGTCTTTCTTTAGATGATGACTAGATGGAGGCAGAAAATACAGCTCTGCTCTGCAGGTAAACATTTATTTGATCTTGGACTTCGGGATGCAACCTGTTTGTGTTACCATATGAACACAGTCAATTTGTATTATTGATCATATAGGCATAGGTACTTAAAAGTGAAATTTCTGTAATGGAGAAAAGCTTATGTGAAAGCATGGAAAGGAAACTTTTACAAGAAAATGGAGATAGTAATTCCTGTGTCTTGTGAAGCTGTCGTAAGAGGCAGCGATTGGCTATAAGCATGAATGGCTTGTATATAAAACCTCAGATTTTCAGAACAGTCAGGCTCTCTGGATGAATCCTACTTCAAAAACTGTATGCAGCCTATTGGGGAACATAAACTAAAGAAATATTGTCCTATACTATACAATTCTTTGGAAAAATATTTTAGGAGCAAGAATATTGGAGGAAAGATATGATCTTGCCTGGCAAGGTATTTCTGTACTTTGATGTTCTAGTTTTTCATAGACTTTCTGTTTATGTCCTTTAGGAATTTATCTGAAGGAGTTCTACCCCCTCTATTTTGACTTATGTGATATAAACTTAGTGAAGAAAAGTTATTTTTGTTTGGCTGTGAAATAAACTTAGTTGAGTTCTACATCTTTATTAAAGACTTGAGTTGGTAAAAAATATGTAGGAAGCTTCCATGCATTTTCTGTTTCTTGTTATCTAATGGCTATTACTTAACTGAGGTGTAAAAACACTGTGAAGAGGGAGGTACATCAGGCATTAAGATATGTCCTTCTAGCACATGGTGTTGGTACAGATGTAAAAGATTCTTTGGAGCTTACATTGGAGATTTGTTTGTTTCTGCCCTCTTTGAGTACTTTCTACTTGTTGAAGCTGCACCAAGTATAGAAAACCACTCCAGCTGTTGACTATTGCAGGGCTGATGCTTAGGAATCAGCAGTATATTTTTGTGTTGTGAGCTCATGTGGCAAAAAGACTGCCTGTAGAGACCTCTACAAGAACAGAATTTGTACTTGATGGCTCTTGTGCTTTGATTGGGAATGTGGATGAAATTACAGAAGACTGGTAGTGCTGTACACAGATGCTTTAGTGGGAAGATCTGGTGTTAGAAGCTAGAATAACAAACAGCATTTTCTTGCCTAATATTGGCTGGAAGCATGTAGCTGGGAAAATAGCCCTTACCAGGAACGTGGAAGGATGTGGATACATCCTATAGCATGGTGCTTTGGAACCCTGAGGCAGGAGATAATTGTCAGGAAAAGCTGACATGTCTTGATTGATGTATTTTTTTTATTGTTAATGTATTTTCTTAAATATTGTGACTTGGAAGACTCCAGCTATGAATATTTACAACTCTTCAATGTGATTTTATAATTGCTTATTGGAGAAGTATCTGTGTGTCAAGGCACTCTTACTCTCTACCTATGACCATTATTAAGCAGCAGCTTGCAGAGCCTGATGATGACTCAGGAAGCTTCCTCGGAGTCCCTCATAAATCAAAGCTCTTGCAGGTTTCAACTTTCCATTGCCTTCTGAACAGTGTGGCTACAGAAGGATTGAGAAGGATTTGTACTTGCTGCACATGGTGGTAAAGAAAGAAAGATTGGAGGTGGTTGTTAGTGGAAGACAGGGCATAGATGCAGGAAGGAGAATATGTAGCCAGCTGGAGAGAAAATGGAAATGAATATTTTTTTATCTATTTGAGGGGGTTTTTTTGGCATTAGAATTACAATGGGTGACACAGAAGGGCAGGGCAGGAATGGGAATAACGAGAACAGGAAGAGGAGGATGATAAATAGCTGAAGACGGGCAAGAAGACTGCCCTGAGGGAAACTGAAATAGATTGGAGAGGCTGGAGCAACAGGGAGAGGTTCAGTCAAAACTACTTTCTTACAGGTATTCTCTGATACCCACCTTCCTGGTTATGCTTCTTCCTGCAGAAGTTAAGCTGGCTTTGCCCTCTGTCTGGTGGATGATGTTCCATGCTTCCATTTATCCCCAGGTGCAGAACCTGTCCCGCTGCCCCTTGTCCTGTGCAGCAGCACTTGTCTGACAGCCTGGTGTAGTAACAACACTGGTTACACTTTCTGGTTGCAAAATTGCAACTAGGAATTAAGGGCCTGTTATAAGTAAATAAAAAAATGTATATGGGAATTTGTTATTTTAATATATTTAAATGTTACTTAAAACTCTCATAACAAAGCAAACCATGGCAGGAGATGTTTGAAATAGCGTTCAGCTCTTTATATCTTCTGTAGATTGCTTTTTAGTTTTAACAGTCAGTCTGCAGTGAAAACATGCCCAATCCAGGCAGTTATTCTTTGGTTGTCTTCTTGGAAACAGACCCTCATAAAGAAGGTATCTCTGCCAATTTTTTTTGAATTCTTATCTTAAAAATCCTAAACCACTAACTATTCCCTCAAATTTCAGAGCCAAATTTCAGCATTTCTGGTTGAATCTGTTGGAGCTTAACCCAATATTACCAGGTCAAGAAAGAAGTTATTCTTTTTATCTTGGACAATTCGTTTGAGATATAAATGTAAAATAGCTTGTCAGAGGCTTTTTGATGAATCAAAAATACACAATACACTTTCATAATGGATGGCCGGGCCCAGATAGTGGTAGTAAGTGGTGTTAAGTCCAGCTGGAGGCCAGTGACAAGTGGGGTTCCCCAGGGCTCACTGCTGGGTCCAGCCCTGTTCAATGTCTTCATCAATGACCTGGATGAAGGCATTGAGTGCACCCTTAGTAAGTTTGCAGATGACACTAAGCTGGGTGGAAGTGTGGATCTGCTGGAGGGTAGGGAGGCTCTGCAAAAGGATCTGAACAGGCTGGACCACTGGGCTGAGTCCAACGGCATGAGTTTTAACAAGGCCAAATGCCGGGTCCTGCACTTGGGGCACAACAACCCTATGCAGAGCTACAGGCTAGGAGAAGTCTGTCTAGAAAGCTGCCTGGAGGAGAAGAACCTGGGGGTGTTGGTTGACAGCCAGTAGTGTGTCCAGGTGGCCAAAAAGGCCAATGGCATCTTGGCTTGTATCAGAAACGGTGTGACCAGCAGGACCAGGGAGGTTATTCTCCCTCTGTACTTGGCACTGGTGAGACAGCTCCTTGAATCCTGTGTTCAGTTCTGGGCCCCTCACCACAAGAAGGATGTTGAGGCTCTGGAGCGAGTCCAGAGAAGAGCAACAAAGCTTGTGAAGGAGCTGGAGAACAGGCCTTACAAGGAATGGCTGAGAGAGCTGGGGTTGTTTAGCCTGGAGGAGAGGAGGCTGAGAGGAGACCTCATTGCTCTCTACAACTAGGAGAGCAACAACTTTTACAACTTCCTCCTAGGAAGGAGGTTATAGAGAGGAGGGAGCTGGCCTCTTCTCCCAGGGGACAGGACAAGAGGGAATGGCCTCCATCTCTGCCAGGGGAGATTTAGGCTAGACATTAGGAGGAAGTTTTTCACAGAAAGGGTCATTGGGCATTGGAACAGGCTGCCCAGGGAGGTGGTTGATTCACCTTCCCGGGGGGGGTTTAAGGCATGGCTAGATGAGGTCTTGAGGGACATGGTTTAGTGTTTGATAGGAATGGTTGGACTTGATGATCCGATGGGTCTCTTCCAACCTGGTGATTCTGTGATAACACTGTACCTGTCTCAGAGCAGCTGGAATTATACACTGGGGTCAGATTTCAGTACTTGGCAAAATTTTCATTTTATGATCTGTTAACAACGATGGTGTTTTCCTTTGAATAGAGCTACAACTTAAATGTACTTACAGTATCTTGCCTTCTACTTCTTTTGTACCAATTAAAGTACTTGAAATTTTTCCCTCCTTCCTTTAGTCTTAAAATATTGTCATTAAAACAGATGCCTGCACTGCTGAAATTTTTATCACAAGCACCTTTGATTGAGGTAAGTATCACCAATTATGGTGTTAATTTTACAATTTAGTGTCCTTAATAACACAAGTAGTGTTATCTGTGTTGTTGTTTAGGATACTTTATTTCCTCCTCATGAGAGGAGAGGGCTTTTTTTCAAATTTAGGTGTACTTTGAGTGAGAATGTGAACATGGATCTGTGTAAGGAACTACAAGACGTTTTGCTACATAGCATTCTTGTCCCCTGACAAGTTGTTTTGATATATAGCATCCTTGTCCCTGACGTATTTCCCTTTTCTTTTTGATCTAGTTGCCTTATGTTTTGTGGAACTAAATGTCATTTACGTTCTGTCCTGTTTCTCAGGGTCTTTGCAATGGTCTAAATAATTGCAGAAGGTAAGAAACAGTACAAATAACAACAGTTTGCAGTAATTTTCTGTATGAAGTTTCTACATGAACTATTCAGTCAACAGGAAGGAGAATGTTCTACCAAGCATGCAGTGAAGACCCTGTATCTGAAATACCTGAGCAAACGCACAGGGGAAGCCAAACATACATGTGGGAGGAAAACAAACTTTGTCCCTGGGGGAAAAACAGATGAAATGTTTTTGTAGGCAAATGGGACTTAGGGTGGCCATGTACTTTTTAACTACTGATGAAGCACCTTGGGAGCTTTAATGTCTGGAAAGAAACTGAAAGGTGTAATATGTAAATTGTTAATGATAAAAGGGGAGCAGGTGTTTTTTTCTCTCTTGGTAATTCATAATTAATGTTTTCAAGGCTGCCAGAGGTAGGACTTGTTAGTGGTTTTTTCCTCTCCTTATAACTTGGGGAATTCTAGTGCACAGTAAACAATGAGTTTTCCATTCCAGCGAATAAGCTATTCTGGGCTTCCATGCTGTAGCTTTCAGCCCATTAGATTGAACCCTGCTGGAGTGATGGATGCTGCAGCCACCATTCAGTGTTGGCAGTCTGGTGTGTCTCCATGCTTAATTAGTCAGTGAAATCAGCTTGAAAGGGAGTAGTTGCCTTGACAGAAGCACTGAGTGAGGTTAGTTGTCATATGCTGGGGTTTTATGCAGTAAATGCTTGACTCCCGGGGGATGACAGTTGGCTGGAGCCTGAAGCAAAGGATGTGGAAGAAAGAGTGAGCATTTAACCAAGAGGTGTGAGAAATGCCTCACTGTAAAGAGCAAACAGGATTTGGTTCTGTTGGCATGAGCCTGCTAATCACGGGGTGGTATTTCAAAAGTAGATAGGAGCCGGACAAATTGAACTTCAGCCTTGCTTTCCAGGCAGCTGTGAGTGCTTGCCTTTCCTCAGCATACAAATAAGTACAAGATAGCACTGTCATTACATAAGATAATGATGATCTTAAATATTCTCAGTACAGCTCCTGGGCCAGACACCAGCTGGTGCTGGTGGTTGAGCTATATGGGGAATGGATTCAAATAATGTATCAACTAAGTAGACTGTAGCCCATACCCAGCTACTCCTTGGCTGTTTTTCAGGAAAGACTGGTCTGTTCCAACCCCTGCAAGCTGAGTATGGGCTCTAATGACAAACTATGGTAACAGTTACTGTGTTCTGGCTTGCATTGGTAGTAGCATTCCCAAGCAAACCAGGTGGAGGCATTTATCACCACATATCTGGGACTGGTAAGACAGCACCCAAAGTCCTGGATCCAGCTCTGAAGGAGGTGATTGCTTGTATGGCTGCGGCTGCAGGCTCTCTGCTCTTATGTGCTTTGCAGTGAGTGTTGTTTGTTGCACTGGGATGGAGAAGTGTGAGATTGTTCTGCAGGTTATATAAAGGGCTCAATTTCCTGACTAGCTGTTGCTTTTTGATCTTCATTCCTCACCTGTCTCCATTTTAAGTGTTCTGTAGAAACTTTCATCTAGCCCTCCAGGGCTCAGATGGTATGAACCACTGCATCTTTGTTTTGATTAAAGGAAGAAAGAAAAAGACTCCTTGAGTCCAGCCCCAGTGTGCATTCCTTGCTGTTAGATATTATGTGGCAAAAGACACATCTGCAGTATAAGCATAACAACAGATAAAGCAAACACACTAATTAAAGCAACTCTCCCAGTGATGTCTCTCTAAATGGCACTCTTGGGCAGCTGATTCTCTGTTGTTATTATACTCTATAGCATCTCAAATAGAGGACTTCCTTCTGCCCCTGATTTCAAGAATGTCTCTTTTGTGGATTGGCAGATCCTAAATTAGAAACAGTTTTTGTCTATGCTCTAATAGAAAGCCATCTACTTGGTAATAAAGTCCACTAAAGTGCTTGAATTTTATAAGCACACCAGGCAGGAAGAAACATTTGGAAAGCAGCAAATGAGAAGGAAGGTTTCCTAAATGAAAAGACTTAAAATATGCCTACAGGAGAGTGGGAGAAGCCCTAGGTGATACAAGGAGACCAGCATTACTAACCAGACATCCTCTACCCAAAAGAAATGCTTGCTACCTGTGCCTGAACAACATAGTTTCTTGCCTGCCAATCCTCATTGTCCGAGATGTGACTTTGGTTTTGTTGAATATGGAAACACCATATCTAATGGGGGTTATTTTGTTGCTGTATTTTCATTGTCCTGCTTTGGTTCTTCATTTGTTGTTTTGTTTGGGTTTTCTTTCTTGTTTTTGTTTGTTTGATTGGTTTGGTTTTTTTAGCTTAATGATATCTAAAAATGTGTTAAATGGTTTTCTCTTTATATGAGTCTGAATTGGTAACAATAACAACCAGATCAAGAGTGTAAAGCTAAGGAAGCAGGGAACTGGGAGGTATTCGCGTTTTGGTAAAGTTCAGGTCCAATTGTAGAGATTTAGGTGATGTGATTACCTAAGTACATCAGTACTATGACTGGTTGCATAGTGGAACATCTAAGAAGTAGTACTGAGTGCCTGTAGCCTAAATGGCTGCTTAGCATTGGGATGTTTTCCTTCTCATAAGGACATTAGTCTCTTGTTTTCAATGGGCTTATGCCAGTGAAGTGAGAAGTTTCCTCAGCCTTTGATCTCCACAGGAGTTTGGGATGCTTAGCAACTGTAGAAGTGGTCTCCAGCTGTGATACAGTATCCTCATACACCGGAGCATGACTACTTTGTACAGTAGTTTTGGAGCTGTCAGTAACTTACCCTTAGTTAGCCTTGAGAATCTTTGAGAGATACATGGGCTGAACCCTAGGTCTGTCCTCGCTCAAGTGAGAAAAGCGTTTGCCTTCAGCTTCATGTGTAGTTATGGAAGACACATAGCCTAAGGGTCAATTCAGTCCACCTAAGAACTATTGCCCAACTTTCAAGCCACTTCAACATACTTGGGATGAATCCATGTTGTTGCTACTAATTCTGAAGCAGCCCTTGATCCTTACCTTACTTAATTTTCCAAATCAATCTGATGTGCTTACTGACTGACCTTTCATACCTTTCTACTGCTGTTATAAAAATATTAACAGAGGGGATGACTGCTTTCTTCCTGTTTTTTTTCCATAGCCTAACACAATGGCAACATCACTTGAGCAAAGATTGCCTGTGTGCTGTTGTGAGTGGCTCTGAAGGGACAAGTAGGTTATGACTGAACTAACCAAGATTCAGTCTTTGGGTTCTTTGTCTTGATCCTGCCAACTATTTTATCAGGTCCTTAAACAAGCTAAGTATTCTTGGCATGGTGTTAGTCCCAAGTATTCTTTTCCAACAGGGTTTTGCCACATTGCTAGCATATTTCAGCTACTTGTTTTCTTCAAACAGTTTACAGTCATGTTATTAAAAGCAAGGTGCTGAAACTTTAAGTAAGAATCTATTTAGCTAAGATAAGTTCCTAAATTTCCTCAGGACTTTAAAGTGATTTTACTATTTGTACTAGAAACACTCAAGTGAAGGCAGAGCACCTGACACCTTGTAACAGAAAGCATCCAAATAACACAATATGCATGAAAGTCCCTGAAATACTATAGCACACTACTTTAAAACAAAGATGACTTGTGACAATGCCAGACTTGAGCTAAGAAAAGCTGTGAAACTGTTGCAGACAAAAAAAAGAAAAAAAAAAAATCATGAGGCGATGGACTTCCTTGAACGCATGCCTCATAAGGGCAACTGGAAATGACAACTAGAAAGCCTTACTGTTCTGTGGCAGGCTTGAGCAAATTTTGTTTGCTTCTAATGCCAAAGATGGCCTTCTCGTGGTTATAAAGGTTAACACAGGCAGTTCACAGTGAATCAACAAGACAGCTGCTAACAGAGAAACAGCATAAGTATCCATGTGTTGGGAAGGACACACACCACAATGACAGTTCCTTTGGAGGACACTTGATAGTGTGATCCCTTATACAAGGAATATGGACAACCTGCAAAAACCAACCGGGTTTACAAACAGATCTTGGAACTCCAAAATTCTAAGTTTCCAGGATTTGAGTTCTAGCAGAAATGGCTCCTGGAGAAAACTAGTCTGTATCTCATATGCCCCAAACTAGCTCTGTAATGTTCATTACTCATAGTAGGAGCTATCTGAAAGCAAGGCTTTGAACTAAAACTAGCTTTTTTATATCTATCTTGCACAAATTTGACTCAGTCTTAGGATTTGTTCATGGATGCTACAGACCATGGTCTGTCAGGGTTGTCAGTGCAGATCTTTCAAGCACAAATGAAAATCCTCAACGTAGAGAACATGTCTTTTCTGCAAAGCTCTTCAGGCTTGGCTTGCCTGTAGCTTGGATGGTTCGCAGGAACAGTTCTCTCCTCCCCAGGATCTAATAATAATGTTCTTTTCCTCAATATCCAATTATTTTTGTAGCTCTGTATACTATAGTGGTTTGGGGTTTTTTTTTTATGAAATGGAAAAAAAAAAAAAAAAGTTGGACTTCAGATAATGAAAACAAACACTTCAGCAAGCTCCAAGAACTGAAAATAATATGACTTACTGGTTGGAAGTTCAGTTTTATTTTACTGAAAGGTGCAAGACTTGATAATGATAGTTCAGAACCCCAAGGATGTTTAACGGAGGGGGATGAATGAATGTAGACGGGGGGCAACTACCCCGTAACGTTTCAAAAACAAAGAAATTCCCCTCTGCCTTTAGTAACACCAGCTGTCAGCCCAGTTTTTAAAAAGGGAGAAATACTGCCATCTTGAGGTTATTACTCTGTATGGTGACTAAAACAAGGTAATGCAGGAAGTATTGATCTTTAACTAATTAAGTTCTGCTTGAAAGGCTCTGATGGAACACAAAATAAAGCTGCTGCAATAGAGCAAGCTAGATTTTTCCTTGTCTGTACCCTTTTTTTTTTCTAAAGAAACACTGATATATAGCATTTGTCAGGCTATCAGAATCCTAGTAAAATAGTAAGTGTTCTTTTTTTAAATAAAAGGGGAAAGAAGTCCAAGTGATATTTAAAACGTATTTCTTAATTTTAATACAGCCTAACTACCACTTGTGCCCTCAAATAAAAATTCTGCAATTGTTTCTACAGGTATAAAACTACAGTAGATCCAAATATTTACTAATTCTTACTGTGTCATTTTGTGCATTTTGACTTGTGCAAACTGATTCTCTTTTGAGAATTGTAACTGTGTGTAAATTCTCCTATGCCAAGAACCACATACAAAAAAAAGCTTACAATTCTACTTTTTATCACTCTGATGCTGATCTGTTATATATGAAGGGATTCTTTCCTGAAGGTCTAAACTGAGGAATGTAATCTGAAATACATTGCTATTCCTAATTCTTAAGGTTATTGAATTAAACAATCCAAAGTCTAGGTGGGCAAATTGAAAACAAGTGTTGGATTTTAACTGTTAAAATGCTTATAAATCAGCACAATGTATGCAGAGTTGCACTCCAACAGAATTTCACAATACTTCAAAGGCAAGATTTTAGTATTTACATACAGATGAAACTAAAAGATGATCTGGGAGCAATTTTACCTCTTTCGTACATTCTTGACCACTGTTTTTCTGATTAGCTTTGAACTGTTGCTGAGTGCCTGTGTTCTCACTTCTTTGCCCATAAAAGAGATGATTTGCTACCTGAAATGCATAAATGGTGCCCATGGCTAATGCCAAATAGTCTCAGGAAAATGGCTTTACTGTATGGATACTAAAACCTTCAGTTGGCAGGATGTTCAGAACACTGAACACTGTGCTGCTTCTCTGAGAGATCTTGTTGAAGGTCTCTGAATGTTGAATTAGTGCTGACTACACACTTCTTGAAAACTCCTCGCCTGCCCTAGTGAGTCCTGTTTGTTAGTTACATCATGGTATTATCTTACCTTAAGAGGAATTCTGTATTTCTGCACTTACAGTTGTGTGCATACTTCATGCTGTGTTACAGTTGTATTTTTTATGGGCTAAATTAAATCACTCTCACTTTGAGACAGTCACAGGAAAAAATGTGTGGTAATACTGAAACTGTAGTGGATTTTACAATGGAACAGCTTTTCTACCTCCCTCTGTTCTGCATCCCTCAGTCTTATATATGCTAACTATAGGGTAGAGGTCTGACTAGCCCACTAATTTTTCTGACAGCAGCCAGCAGAAGATGCAAAGGAAAGAGTGTGAGAAGCAGTCAAGAATATTTCACCATCCTTTATCCACTCATATTATCACATCTAATATAAGAAGACTGATGGGGACATATTCATGTATTTATCTACATTCACATACACAAGACTTTGTCGTTGGGTTAAAGAAATAACTCAGTCATGCCAAGAATCGACCTTCTGGCAAGTAATTCAAAGTAAAACAGTTTTTACTGGAAGGAAATATTGGCACAAAAAGCTGCCATCAGATATGTCAGTGAAGGGTAAAAAAATATTCATCCTTACTACTTGGAACAATTACAAAGTGAGGAGAGGTGGTGATAACCCTTTAGAATAGGATGAAGTCGAACACAAGAAAGAGGCAAACCATTTATTCTTCTAACATTGTTGGTCATATGCTACATCTGGCCCCTGTGATATACTGCATGGCAGGTGACTACAAATGTGAATATCTGTCTTCCAAAAGAGCAGTGCTGGCTGGGTTGTGGTACTGAGTAGTTCTGGGGTGCACTAGAAATTGCCCACAGTGGAGCTCTTTTTATTTCACAGTGGATAGTATGAATGTCTGGAAACAGAATGGAATCACTTCTGAGTGAGAGGTATGTCTTTTGAGCTTGTCACCCTAGATATGAAGAAGACTGTGTGACTATTCATCTTTGGTGATACACAGCTAAGACTAGAGCAGATTGGACTCAGTTTTCCCTTCTAGTCCCCTGTTTTGATCCTAGAAATGAGAGTGAAGCAGAACTGGCTTGTAGGAATGACTTTACAGAAATCTCTTGTCATTTGTAAGAAAACAAACTAAATGGATCTAGCCCTTTGGTTACTCCCATGTTCTTGCTTTCTTTCCTTTCAGGAGAAATTGTGAGCCCATAACTGTTCTTAGACTGTGCCCGCTAAACAGCAAATATGATTTAGTGCTAAACTGCAGTATTGGAGGGTCTGAGAATTTATACATCAACACTACGGATTTTTCAAAAATCTGAGTTTAAAAATTAATTTAGCTGATTTATTTTGTTCCTAGCCATTTGAATGTTTCGGAGGTCATAGTTTTCAAGCTTTTCTCCATAAACTTGGCAGCAAAAGACCTGTATAGAAAAGTGGATCATCTTAAACAGAAACCCTTCTTTAATAAAAAAGGTCAAGTATCTTGAGAGTCTGGATAAATATGTTGTTGTCAATGCCTGTGATTTTATGAGCTTCCTCTTTACCCTTTAAAGGAAGAGACACATACTCCGCATCTATCAGACCAACTGTACTCTAGTTAAACCTGACTCTGCTCTTAAATGTGCCCCCATGTTCTTCGTTCTTCTGGTCAGCATGAAGACTGCAGGGTCTTAGAGGCTGCACTAAGGATCAGAGTTTTGGCTTAAGTCTGCTTAAGTCTGCTTCCCTACTGCCTTGACCAAAAGTCCTTTAAATATTTCAACTGAGCTCAGTGGGGAACAATGATGACGCCTTAACAATGTCCTGAGTGAAATTTCACTAAGGGTAACGAGGCTTTTCTATATCAACTTTGGGCACTTCAGCTGCTTGTGCTTTGGTCTGAGACACCTGTCCCTTATTTCTGGTAAAGCAGGTAGTTCTAAGTTCTGTCTTTGTACTTGAAAAGATTTCTAGTGTGGAGGTGTTTCCCTTCTGATGGGAGATAGATAGAAATACAGTTTGCTTACAAACATGAGAATCTGGCCTCATGAGAGCATCTGCTGTGCAAAAAAAGGTAGCAAGGGAAGAAAGAGCTGAGTGTGCAGAGCTATAGATACTCTTTTGAAGTCACTGGCTTTGCATTTTTTCTTGTCAAATTATAGATCAAAGTACATGTCAGAATGTGCATGTTAGGAAAAAGCACTCAGATAACTTATACATAATTATGTTACAGCCCGTTATTGCATTAAGCCGTAATTGTCAATTTCATTACAGTTAATTGTTGCAATTTTACTGTCACTATCAAAGTGAGGTCTCCTAGCTGTAAGAAGCAGCACATCATCTTCTACTGTGTAATGGCCCATGTGTTACTACATGCCCAAGATCACGACTTGGCTGTCCTTTGGAAAGACAGATTCAATTTTAACAATGAATTATTTGGTTTGGCGCAGCAATTGCAGGGTGATACTCCAAGTGTCTTTAGACAAGAGGTCAGAATGGCTCTCCAGGGTTAACATATCTGGTTGCGGTAAAGCTTGGATACTCGGGGTTCTTTTTTTTTTACTGCATTTTTTAAGGGAAGCAACTTAACTGCACTGATGTGGTATTGAGCAGTCAGGCAAGGAGCTCACAAATCTTTTCAGGGATATTGAATTGCCTTGGTTTTGTGTTCCCAGAGGATGTGTTGGGGCCCCTTGGCTTTGGATAGTACTTCATCTGAACTGGTGATAGGCTCTGTTGAATGTCTTATGCCAAAAGCTGTCCCTGGCTTATCATGTAGAATATGCAGTAGTTTGCTTCTTTGGATCAGCATGGGTTTTTTTGTTAATGGTTAAAAAAAAATCCAAGGTAGTAAAAATGAATGCATGTGTAATTTAGGCAAGTCAGTTTATTTTATTATATTTTATAATCTTGTAATTAGTTTTACCTGCTTTGTCTCTCCATGAAAGACAATAACCTTGATGCTGTCTTTGCCTCTTTACTGGGAGGGAAAAAGATGCTAAGTATGATATAGGAGGCACTAAGCAGTAGAGCTGCTTTTAGGGAAAGCTGTGATAAGACTGTCACTTAAGGCTAAAATTAACTGTTTTATTTCAATATAGGCCAGGATTTTCTCTTCTAATGGCTTTTAGTGTCCATTTCCTCCTCAGCTGCGCAGAAGCAATAGAGAGCAACTGGGAAGTGCTGCTCTGAATTAAAAGAAACAGCAGGTGTTACTGGGAGGATGTAACTCATTTTGTGACTGATATTTTGTTTCTTTGTTGGCTCCTTTGGGTACTTACTGCTATGGTGTCCCTATGACTTCAGTGAGGTCCCTATGAAGCTGCCAGAGCATGTGCAGGAGGGAGGGGAGCGTGCTGGGTTGTGTTTGCACATCATGATGGAGGAGCCCATAGGCTGTAATGGGCACCAAGCCAGCAAGCTCTCATGGAATGCAATTTGTTTCTCCGGGGACTTCAGTTTTACCTTACAGGTGCTAATAGACAGTTTCCCATGGCTGCACCCCATGGTCAGTCCCTGCCTTCCCCAGGGGGAGAAGGCAGCTGAGCAAATGCCAGCTGAACTCTAGCTTGGTGTTCTCCATAAAGCTTAGTCAGGAGGAAAGAATCACAGAATGGTTTGGGTGAGACCAATGGCATGAGGTTTAACAAGGCCAAATGCAAGGTCCTGCACTTGGGTACAATCACTCCGTGCAGCTACAGACTAGAGGAAGTCCATCTGCCTGGAGGAGAAGGACCTGGGGGTGTTGGTTGACAGCTGACTGAAGATTAGCCAGCAGTGTGCCCAGGTGGCCAAGAAGGCCAATGGCATCTTGGCTTGTATCAGAAATTATGTGACCAGCAGGTCCAGAGGGGTTATTCTGCCTCTGTATTCGGCACTGGTGAGATTGCACCTCAAATCCTGTGTTCAGTTCTGGGCCCGTCACCACAAGAAGGATGTTGAGGCTCTGGAGCGAGTCCAGAGAAGAGTAATGAAGCTATTGAAGGGGCTGGAGAACAAGTCTTATGAGGAGCGGCTGAGGGAGCTGGGGTGGTTTAGTCTGGAGAAGAGGAGGCTGAGGGGAGACCTCATTGCTCTCTACACCTACCTGAAAGGAGGTTGTGGAGAGGAGGGAGCTGGCCTCTTCTTCCAAGCGACAAGGGACAGGACAAGAGGGAGTGGCCTCAAGCTCCACCAGGGGAGGTTCAGGCTGGAGATAAGGAAAACATTTTTCACGGAAAGTGTCACTGGGCGCTGGCAGAGGCTGCCCAGGGAGGTGGTTGAGTCACCATTCCATAAGGTGTTTAAAAGACAGGTGGATGAGCTGCTGAGGGACATGGTTTAGTGATTGATAGGAATGGTTGGACTAGATGATCCAGTGGGTCCTTTCCAACCCAGTGATTCTATGGTCTGGTACCAATCCCCCTGCAGCGGGAGGCAGGGACACCTCCCACTAGATCAGGTTGCTCAAAGCCTCATCCAACCTGGCCTTGAACACCTCCAGGGATGGGACATCCACAGCTTCTCTGGGCAACCACCCTTACAGTAAAAATTTGCTTCTTAAAGTCTAAATCTCCTCTCTTTCAGCTTAAGGCCATTACCCTTCCTCCTATCACTGCACTCTCTGATAAAGACCCCCTTCCCTTCTTTCCTGTGTGCCCTCTTTATGTACTTGGAAGGCTACTATAAGGTCTCCCCAGAGCCTTCTCTTCTCCAGGCTGAACAATCCTAACTCGCTCAGCCTGTCCTTGTATGGGAGGTACTCCAGCCCTCCGAGCATCTTTGAGGTCCTCTTCTGGACTTGCTCTAACATATCCACATCCTTTCTGTTCTGGGGACTCCAGAATTGAATGCAGTACTCCAGGTGAGGTCTCACGACAGCAGAGTAGAATGGCAGAAAAAGCAGCACGGTGTAGCTACTCAGCTTTAAAAAAGTCAGGCACCAGCTGTGCCATGGTGATTCCCCATAACACTTCGGATTCAACTCAGGTGTGAAGTGTTTGTGTGTGAAGAAAGCAGCAACAAGCTGAGCCACCACTGCTGCTGAGGCCAGCTCAAGTAATGAAGTAAACAGATCTTGGAGAACTGAGGCTTGGTTCATAGGATGCTCCTAGTTCAAAGTGTCTCTGGTCATAATTCAATCAAAGGTCAATGGATTCTTTGTTCCATGCCAGCTCTGCTTGCTCTTTGGCATTTACACACATGTGGAGATGCAGTTTCCTACAGCCTTGGCAAGCAGGTCAGTATTGTAAAAGCCACACAGGGGCCAACAGTAGATGCTTGGGAAACAGTGAGAATGCAAGGCGGCATCACCTAACCTGGCTAGTGAAGGCTTACAGTCTAGAAGTTTTAGTTCATTAACTTAGGCTGTTAATGACTGATTATTATATTATTTCTTACAGCAGTGGATAATTGGGAGTAAAACATCGTTATACCAGTCACAGTCTTTCCTTGAAATAACTAGTCTAAAGACAAGACCTAAAAGTAAGGAAACAAATATAATATTGCTGATGAAATGCAGCTCTTGTGGGATGGGATACCATTGGCTAGCCAGCGAGCCTCACAGGTCCTTCTGCAGACCTGTGTACTTGCTGCTTTACTTGCTTCAAATAAAACAGAGCCACGGCAAGATTTTTATGTCACTCCTTTGTCAAAAGGTTGGACTAAGAGTGCTGTTTGGCAGAGACAGGGAAGTGGCCTTTCAGATGAGGTCCTGCTTTGTAGCCAGTTGAACTGCTGGTTTCTGTATGGCCTCAAGCTTTGTCAAGGCAGGACACTGAGATATGTTGTGCCTTGAGCCCTGATGGGTTATCTCAGAAGGTCAGTGCTAGTTACAGGGAGGCAAAGTTACCTCCTCCTGGGAAGCAGGGAAGTCTGGAAGTGCCTTCCAGATCAGGAAACAGCAGTGGAATAACAAATCACCTCTGTAACTGACAGCAATTGTCATCCCAATCAGCCTTGACCTAACTGGCATATGTTTTGCAGCACCTATTTGCATTCTGCAGTTTCCTTCAGTCAGGGCATCACTCATTAGTGAGACCATTCTGCCAGCAGCTACACAATGCCTGAGGATGCCAGCATGAGAAAGAAAATGACATTTTGAGAAAGATGTAATTTCTTTTTTTCAACACTGCAAAACATCCACCCATCTGTCACAAATGTAAGTCTTCTTTCCTGCACCCTAGCATCTCTGCATCAGTCATACACAGCATACAGCTCAGCATAGGGAAATTTATCAAGTTAATATTTTCAATCATATGCCAGTTTACATTACTTACGAGTGCCAGCACCACCTTCTTTTCACCCCTTACCATCAGGTTTCAGCTTTTATTTTAAGCTCATCTTAGTGAAAAGAGCTGGAGAAAACACAAGCAGGGGGAGATAGTGACAAAGTGTCTCTGGAAGATAAAACTGGCTTGCAGACAAACTAAATGTCTGTAGCCTGAAGGAAATCTGCTGTCAAATCACAGAATCAAAGGTGGAATGCTTAAAGTCTCACATAGTGGATTGCTCCCCAGATGCTCCCACTACTACTTTGTGTTTGAAACTCAGGCCAGTACCATTGACTGTATTAAAGATACTAATCCCCTACAGGAGAAGAAGGCATGTGACTTGCCTAATAAGCTACCATGCTAGTAGCAAACCAGATGATCTTCATGCTGTTGATTCTGGAAATCATGTTCAGCCTAGTAAAATACTAGTTGCAGTGTTAGTTAACCTCCTGGGGTCTGAACTATGTTTTTCTGTGCTATTTAGAAATGGTACTTTGAAAAGCATTCAGTTATCGGTTGGTGAAATATGCTCTACACTTGTAAGGAAGTGTCAGTTGCATGGTAATAATAACATGCTGCAAATGTCTTTCTGCATGAAAATACAGTATCAGGTGCTCCTATATTAACAGAAATATTTTCAGTTCAGCTTGGCTTGAAATTTTCGTTCATTAAGCTGTCAGCAACTCTCAACTACTATAATAAGGAGAAAACATTGATTAGTAACCTCAAAAACTGCAGGCATGTTTACAAGAAACTCTGATTTTGCTTAATGAACAGGAATTGACTAGAAATTTTAGATTTGTTTTTAAATGTCTGTTTACTCACTACTGCCATACCGATCTTTTGTAAAACTCGGAGAAGTCCATGTCACACTACTGCATTAAGCCATGTCAGGAAATGAACATTAGAATATTGTTAAATACATGGATGTCTAAAACAGAGCAAAGCCCAGAAAAAAGGCAGTCTAATTTAATGTAGAGTATTGCACATCTGTATATAAATCAGTATTTGTAAAGTTAGCTGGAGCATTTCTATTGTTATGCTATTTAAGAATGACTTTCTTTAAAAGGATATAAGGAATACGTGGTGCGCACAGTTTTTATAAAGATCAGGCAATTTGCTGTTTTGTCTGTGAGTTATATAATTTTCTGATGTTTCTGGCAATGTCTTCCACCCAGCCCTTTATTGCCACCTTCAGAAACATCTAATTCCTTCAGACAAGCATTTCATTTCCTTTATCGGGCATTTATATATGTGTCTTGGGTATCTATGTGTCACTGCTGAGTTAGAAATCAGCCATAACAATACCAGAGAAAATTAATTCTCCTTGTGTCTCACTCAGTCACCTTGAACACCAACTTCTAGAAGTGAGATAGCATTTGTCATTCTGAGAGTGCAGCTATTTTGTCAGCAAGACAAGATGAAAACTGGGATTAGTAAAGCAAGTGCATGGTTTATCAGTCAGTTCGGAGGATGCATTTCAGGTTTGGAGGACTATGAAAGATGGGACCAAATCAGGAACTTTGATGCTTAAGCTTTTAGAGACTTGAAATTTTGTGAAGCATCTATATTTATCGGTAGAAAAAGGCACTTGGGCTTTATCTGACCACTTCTTTAAAAGAGACAAAACTGAAACACTGCTCCTCATTTTAGAACTGATTGAGACATGGAGCACTTTTCCAGTAACTGCTGGCAAAAATGCTTTAAATGTCATAATTTTAAATTAAGCTGTTTGGTTTTTTGACTAGTGAAGATGGAGGCCTCTGCTGCAGGCTGCTGACATAAAGGTGTGCTCATGGGAAGTTGTTCAGAACAGGAAAGGTACAGTAACAAGTATGGAACACAGAAGTCAACCTGCATTTATTACTCCATGTCCTGGCCGCTGTCTGTCAAGGGTGATGCATGCTTACTAAGCAGGCCTATAGGGTGACTCCAAAGGCCCTCAGTAATTATATTATCCCCCTACTCTGTCTGAGAAGGAACCAAGGGAACTGATTTGAATATGAGCATAGAAGACAGTAGTATTCATGGCTTTGCTGCCTGGACTCATTTGCACTGATGAGTAAGAGACTTGAAGGACTCTGTAGCAGGTCTGATACTATTTTGGCTGCTTGTGTGCCTAGGTACCCCGGAATCATGCTGACATTGCCTGCGATTTGTGACTGAATTTTGTAAGTGATTGAATGAATAAAACCAGTGAGAGGCTGGAAGAGACCCCTTCCAACCAGACCAGCAAGGGACACAGAGACTGGCCAGAAAATTCAGACTGGATTGCCTAGAGGTTTACTGCTGTGATGATGGTCCAGCTGGACTAAGGAGATGATCAGGCTGGGTTGGAGCTAACCAATACATGGGGTCAGTAGAAGGGTTCTGTGGCTCATGCTGTGTTACTTCCGAATATGTGGTCAGCTGGCAGTATGATGAATGTTGAGCTATTTCAAACCATAAATCCATTTTTCTTCTTAGTTATAATTGCAGATTTAAAACTAAGAGTGAATTAATAGGTCATGCTGTAGCCAGAGAACAAGGTCAGCTGTTTATCATTCAAAGCCTGTCTGCACCTCAAATAGTTGTCTTAGAGGGACACACACACCCCCAACCCACCCCACACTCTCTAATCATTTTATCTCCAGTATTGTAACCAGCATAGCTGAGTTATATGAGAATATGAAGACAGCACATTCAGAATTTTCCACTATTTTGTAGTAATAGGTCTGTTAGCAAACTGTCAGTCAAATACTATTTGTTTCAAAGAAAAATGTGATGACAGCTTTTCTGCAATGGAAGCTCCGTTATCAATCACCTGAACATAATACCTAAACAATGCAACATTTTTCAGATGTCCTGAATCCTTTTATATGTTATCTGGTTTCAGCTGCTTTGAAAATGTTTTACTTCTGACTAAATAATAGCAAAAAACTTCTAGTCGTCTCTGCAAGCAAAACATACTTAGTTTTAACTTGGAGAATAGGATGTGGCACTTGTACTGCCAGATAGTATCTTTAAAGATGCAGCAAATGCTTTATGTCAGATTACTGAGTGCATCTTTTAATGAACTGAGTGAGAAATAAAAATTGATCATGGGGTTTGACACTAGGTAAGTACGTACCTGTCAGGCAGAAAGCTGATGGTTTTGGGTGGGGGAGGAGGGAATGGTTAGTTGTCTAGAGCTGTTACAGGTGCCTAGAATAGAAATAGGTAGAAAATAGTGGTTCTTAGAAAAAACAACAGCAAAGGAGGGAAGAAGCTGGCGCAGGGAAAGGACATGGCAAAAGGAAGTAATGATGGGTGAATTCCCATGCCCTTGTCTCAGCCCACACTCCAGGCAAGAGCAGATGCATAACAGGGCAGCAGGGAGACCAGACCATCTGGCCTTTCTCAGCCATTAACCCACTTTATTTTTGGCACTGGACTGGTGGCAGTGGCTCTCCTATCTTAGGCTAGATGAAGATGGACTGTCATGGCTCAGGAATTTGGTTTTGAACTCTCTTATAGCATCATCAAAAATGTGCCACTGAGAGAGGGAATGTGTTGGCAAGCTGGATCCATGCAATGGGGTGTGCAAGGGTGCCCCCCACTCCTTCCCTCTAGGGGTTACGACAGGACTTTAATCTATGATTAAAAGAATTAATCTGAAGCTTCCGATGTGATAGAGCCAGTGAGAGTATGTGAGACAGGAAGGCTGTCACAGATGGAAGGTTCCATATCAGTAAAAGAGGAGCGTGTGAAAACAGAGTATGTTTCAGCCAGGCTAGGAAAAGGAAAGATGTATCATGGGAATAGAGAGCTTTACATGTTGATTCAGAAAGCAGTTTGTCAGAGAGAAGCCAGAAACTCCTTGTAGACAGCCTGGAACTGGAAGAACTGTGCCAGAGAGATAAGCGAGTCACAAGGATCAACTTGAATGCAGTTATTAAGAAGTAACAGTAAATAAGTTGATTTGCTAATGTCAGTTCAAATGTGGTGATTAAAGCTAATGGAAAAGATGACTCAGAAAGAAAAAGGAGAGGAATGAAATGAAATTTATAGAGCCTTATTTCTGGTCAAGTTATGTTACTGAATCTATTACCTGGTTTGCATAAAATGGAAAACAGTGGAAATGAATCTCTTCGTTATATATTTTTATTACCTATTGCTTGAAAAGATGTTAAAAGTCAGAAAACACAGAAATGAGGTTAATGCTGTAGCTTCCAATGAAATACCATGCTGCAGATTCTTCTTTTAAATATTCCATTAGAAATGTCTCATTTAAATTTTTGCTCCTGCTACCTATATTTTTGTTTAACCTGTTTGGTGTATTTACCACAGCAAGGAGTTGTTCTGGCATCATTGGTGCCAAGAAGGCGGACTTGAGTGGCCCAGGGCACCGATGTGTGGCCAAGGGCAGCTCAGTGGCCAGAGATAATGAAGGTTCTGATGGGGTCAGGCTGTCTCCACAGCCTGTGAGGTTTCAGATGGCACCAAGGCCACCAGAGCTTTTAGTGTACAGCTGTTTTCTCTATTCTTACTGTACACCTAATATGCAACTTGTAGTTCGGTCAATGCCAGTTAACAAATTGCAAATTAACTTGTAACTAAGACAGTGGTAAATTCTGTGTCTGGATGCTCCACAAAGTTTTGCCCCAAGAAAAATGATTATATGTGTTAGTAAAAATCAGCAGTAAATAGTAGTCTAATTGTGGTGCTACAATGATAGATAACAAGATGGACAGACGATGAAAATCTAAATATGTTTAAACAGAACTTAGGTTTAAACACTGTAGTCAATTTGAGTAGAACCATGTTAAGAGTTCCTTTAGTCCATTCTAGCAATGAATTAAAATCAAAGAGATTCGATCATGCTCATTTAGAAATGCAAAATGATTTGAAGAAGTTATTGAAATAGCTGTATATTTGTATGCTGGGTTTCAAACTGTGTAGGCAACCAGCGCTGAAATACTGGGAGAGAAAATTCTTATCTAGGACATTCTAATACAGTGTATTTGAGAAAATCAAGCCATGTACTTTTTGTAATTTTCTGCATCTAAAAATATAACATAAAATGGTGCTGCGTTGCAGATCAGAAAAAAATGTAATTTTTTTTTACTTAATACCTTCAAGAAACACTTGATAATGTTGTTTCTAGATGTTTGGATGGTAGGACAACACTATGAATTAGGAGTAGAAGTTATTGTTCTTAGTTTGATGTGGTGTTTTTCCTATAGGTTATAAAACAAGAAATGTGAAATACATACTAACTGGCTATTCTTAGCTTTTATTTTTGAGTTTCATTCTTGCATGCAATTGTTTCAACAGACAAACTATAATCCTCCTGCTGAAAATTGTAATGGTGCAGAGATTTATAGCATTTAGTTTATCTTAAGGAATATTCAAAATTACAGATCAGCATCAACTGAGTTATAACCAAATGATGTAGAAATTTATTTTCACTGGAAATTGGGAAAATTAGCATCCTGAAAAACAAACAATAATTCAATCCATGGAGAAATCTTTCAAAGAAAGTATGTGAGGAAAACCCCAGAATGTTTCTGATGAGACATGGATCAGAAAGAATCATTGTTATAAACCAGTAATAGCCAGTAGCACTAGGCAGGAGTGAAAGCAAAAAACACTTGCAAGAGCCCATGTGTGGTTTTTGAACAGGCCTCATGTTGCTTTCTTTTAGTACGCTATTTCCAAAATCATTTGAGCTTTTGGAGTTAAAATCCATACTTTGGTCGATATGCAGGTTTTTAATAATATTGTATGTTTATGAAAACATCCAGTATTATCTCTGGACAGTGATGCAGAGTAAGATTGTCTGGATGAGGCTCTTGCTGCTTAAAACTGAAAGAGTATGAGAACAGCTTGGCAAAGTGATTCTCGATTTATGTGTGCATGTTAGCATTTCACAAGTACTAAAATATAGCATTTGCTTATTTGCATGATGATGTCCAAGCTGAAAGGTATCAGTTTAACTGCCACTGGTTTATTGATTCTTGGATCATGCTTCTAGACATATTTTAGAAATGTGAAATAGTTTAACCAAACCCTAGTATGTGGAACTTAATGTTTACTTCCTTCAGCATAGTGTATTGTTATATGGATGAATATTACCTGAAATACCATACATGTGAATTTTGTGGTTGTCCTTGGCAAAGGGAGAACAACACGTATCATCTGTATATCTAAATTTGTGCCTTTAACGAGCAGCCCTGCTGCTCACAGTCATGACTGCAAAGGTCACTAGGGCCAACTGCGTAGATACCTTGTCACAGCCAACTCAGAAATGTAGGGTGAGGTTTTGTTGCTTGTTTGTTTGTTACAAAACCTTTAAATATTTCTGATATTGCATTTGCTAAAGAAAGCAGGGTCCTCTGTGGCAGTTGTATAGCATGGAGGTCAACTGGGTAATGCGAGGGAGTTCCTCTTTGCTGCTTTTCCAGAAGAAGCCTCAAGATTGGAAGTACCATGTTGATCTCATTCAGGCACCAAAACTGCTATTTGGCATTCAGCCTGGCTTTTTTTAATGTTGTGCCACCTGATGGTGCTTCATCAGGTGAAGGGCTGAGCTGAAAGTATGTGAAGGGTCTGCAATTAAAACATACCACAGAAGTATTTATTTACTGGGCTTGAACCATAACAGAGATTTAAAAAGAAACATCATCCAGGAACTGGAGTGTTGCAAGAACTACTATGTCTCTCCGAGGGAAGGGGCAGTATCACGGTCACCAAAGTAGTCTGAATTTTAAACTCCAGGTTCAGTTGAGCGAGTCACATGTACAAAGGCTTGAAAAAATGTATGATAGAACAAACTCTTCTGGGTCTTCCTTATTTAGAGCTAATTAGGCTACCTTGACCTGCAAGCAAATTGGACTAAGTGTTGCTGAGAACAGAGAAAGTATTTTTACTTCAGTTTTTGTCTGGAGGGACAGTTTTTGCATGGTATCCTCCTGAACATTGATCTTGTAGCATATATTATTTTTATCATTCATGTATAATTTTGATTTACTAATTGGATTACTGTAGCTCTAGAAAGTAATCATGCCACTTGATTATTCACTTTTTATAGCTGTGGTAGATCTTGGGAGGAGGAAACAAAACCTGTATGCAATCCTTAAATCTTCTGTGCAATACCCTTTTTCTTTTACTTCGATTCCTTTTCACAATCTGGCAGTAATAAATGGGAGCACAGAAATTAATGAAACTGGATGGTTTTGAAAGTTAGTCTCTTAGTGTGGCAAAAATAGAAAATATTGAGCTTAAATTAGACAGGTTTTAAAACTGGAATCTTTGTACAGGCCAATGAAAAGCATGAAAGTGCATGCAAAGGAGAAATATTTACTGTTGCATTTGTAAAAAATGATTAAAATATTAATAAAAAACTAACAATGTTGTAACTTTGTAAACATAAAATTCCAGTGATTCATTCCCATAATCAGTTCACCCATTTCTAGAATATTACATCAATAACTTTTTTTTTGGCTTGGGGTAATGAGCAAAAGCATTTGTCTTTTTGTTTCGTGTGGAGTTTGGGGTTTTTTTGTTTGTTTGTTTGTTTATATTTTAAAAATGACAGTGAGGCAGGGGAAAATCTCTACTTTGCTTCACTTAACTCATTCTGAGAAGTTAAGGACATGAATTTTCCCTTAAATAAATTTTTCACAGCTGTCATTCACTACATTCAATGGCAAATGAAATCTTCATTAAAAATATTAGCCTTTTTCTTAATCAGATTTTTGGAGGCTGTGGTCAGAAAGAAATTGTAGTATTTTTCATCTCAAACATTTTTCTTTCACTGTGAGGAAGAAAACATAATTTTGTGAGCATCTTGGAGTGATGGGCCAAACTGGCCTCTTATGGCTCAGTGAATGTGCTGCTTGCAGTGTGCGTCTCTGCCTACTGCTTTTAGGGTTAGGACATGTCCAAGGAGGGAGATTGTATGCACATGGGGATGAAATACTGGCTTTGGAAACTCACAGTCAATAACGTGCATTGAGGTCCTTCAGGAATTCAAAACACATTTCTTCACCTGAGTGACTAGTGGGAAATGATCACAAGGAGGGTGTGCAGGGTATGCAAGTGCCCAACTCGGTGCCAGCAGCCACTACAGCTGACAAGTAGGAAATGCATACCTGAAGAAGGCATGTGCTGTACTGCTCACATATGCTTTACCAATCATGTATGCTGTACTGCTCTTCAGGCTCCAGTGATTTGTCCCTTAGGCACTTCTGAAGCAGAAATTTTGTAACACACTGGATTTTCCTGCTATTTGTCTAATTGGTTTTTGAACATGTGTAAGTTTTTAGCAATCACAGCATCCCAAAGCAAACAGTTAGATGCTTCCAGTGCCAGGGAGGGAAAATGCATCCTTCCCCACAGAAATCACAGTTAGTAATTCTTGTTCGTGTTCCAATCTCAGCTTTCCTTTTTCCATGCTATGGAAGCCATGGCATATGGATTTTTTTTGACTTAGGAAAAATTTTACACTTTTCACGCAACTATAGAATGGGTTGGGTTGGAAGAGACCATTAAAGGCTATCTTGTCCAGCCCCCTCTGCAATAAGCAGGGACATCTTCAACCAGATCAGGTTGCTCAAAGCCACGTCCAACTTGACGCTTAATGTTTCTAGGGATGGGATTCCTACTACCTCACCAGGCCACCTGTTCCAGTGTTTCACCACCCTCATTGTAAAAAATGTCTTCCTTATGTTTAGTTTGAATCTACCGTCTTTCAGTTCGCCTTGTCCTATTGCAACAGGCCCCATTAAAGAAATCTGCCCCTATCTTTCTTAGAAAACCTTTTTAAGTATTGAATGGCTGTAATGTTTTTTGGAGCCTTCTGTTCTCCAGGCTGAACCATAACCAGCTCTTGTGGCTAGATATGCTCCAATAGGTCCATGTCTTTCCAGGGCTGGATGCCGCACTCCAGGTGGGGGTGTCACCAGAGTGCAGTTGAGGGGCAGAATCACCTCCTGTCACTTGCTGGTCACACTTATTTTGATGCAGCCCAGGATGTGGTTGGTTTTCTGGGTTGTAAATGTATATTGCCACTTCATGGCTGATTTATCATCCACCAGTATCTGCAAGTCCTTGTCTGCAGGGCTGCTCTTTATTCCTTTATTCCCTAACCTGCATCGATACTGGGGGTTGTGCCAATCCTGGTGCTGTATCTTGCACTTGGCCTTGTTGAACCTCATGAGGTTCATATGGGTCCAACTCCTGAACTTGTTCAGGTCTCTCTGAATGGCAGCCCATCCCTCAGGAGTGTCAGCTGAACTACTCAGCTTGAAGTCATCTACAAATTTGCTGAGGGTTACTTGAACCAACTATCGATGTCATTGATTAAGGTATCATAGGTCCCTACACCCAACCTCTGAGGGACAACACTTGTCATTGATCTCCATCTTTATACTGAGCTGTTGACCTCTACTCTCTGACTATCCAATCAATTCTTCATCCACCAAATATCCTGTCCACCAGATACACCTCTCTCCAAATTAGAAAGAAGGATTTTCCCTCCTGTGCCTGGACTCCAACCCTTCATCACTGTATGCCTGAGGACACCTGGATGAGATGGCAGCAAGGGTGTTGCAGGAGAGTCAGAGGTCCCCAGTGACATCCCCACCCCTCCAACTCCCTGTAGGTGGACACAGCAGGCTGTTCTGACACTGAAGAGACCGCTACATCTTACACTATATTCACAAGAGATGTTTATTCTATGTCAAATTGATCTATAAGCATGGCCATGAACTTATTACTTTTGAAAACATTTCTTAGTCCATAAAAATCTGCGTTCCTATGTTTGATTTGTATGAAGTGATCAATTTGAAGCAAAACCAATTAAGTATTTTTCTAATGTTATTACAATGAGCAGAATGCTGCAGTGAGTTTTTCTATAGGAAATTAACAGACCAGGCATGAAATTCTTGGCTCTGTGAAATAAGCCGTGCTATTTCTATGGGTTTTAAGGATATATTTCCTGTGAACTGCTGAGTAATTTCAAAATACTGAATAGGCTTCAAAACAATGTGGCTAACTTCAAATCCAGCTTTTGAACAATGAAATTACTGATAGCTTGACCAAATACCAAAATTTATCTTTCTCCTCTGTAGACCCGTAGCAAGCACACCAACAAAACAAGAAAAGGCCCAGTGAGTATCACAGAAAACTGTTTATCTAAGCAGAATTGACAGCTTGTCTCGCTGCTACCTTCCTCTCGGTAAGCTCAGTACCCAGAAGCCTAGTAGCTCAGCATTGTCAGACTGAGTCCAATTACTGCAAATGATGGGGTGATACGTATTTAGGGCAACTTTTGGCATACTGTTAATTTACATGTTCTACTACTTAAAGATTTGCTCTTAAGTACAAAGCATTAGAACACTAAGGGAAGATTTTGTATTCTTTCTTGAAACATGTTGAACATTCTGAATAAAAGTGTAATTATAGTTGTTATAGTCAGCAGAACAATGTCAAGTAGTTTTACTTAGAATGATATGTAAACGCTTGTCAGCTTGCCATTCACAGGAACCTTTTAAAACGCCACAGTAGTTACTTTCTAAATGCACAGATATTAAGTCCCCAGAACACAATTAAAACAACGATATTGAGGGAAAGAGATTCTTGCACTTGGATTTTGACCACCCAATTCATGGCAGAAAATGTATTTGCTTCGAGTAAAGTACTAAAATTATATTCCATGCAAACTAGATTTCTTGCTTAAATTAAATTGATATTAAAAAACCCCCACACCAATGAACTCCTCCAGTCTGGGTATAATATTGTAGCATCCATAGTATTTAACAATAACACATTTAAAAATGTAAGTAAAGGAGAAAAGAAAATTCTTATGGTAATATGTCAAATACAGCCATCTCCACAATGTATAGGAAAAAAAACTTTGCTCTGCTATTTTGGGGGTTCTCTATTTACAGGAGCTCAGTACCTTTCCAGACGGTTTCTGTACCGTATGGAGTCAGTGCTGAGAAGAACCAGAGTACTGAGACATTTTGACTACAGTGTGCTAAATAGTTATCCTGGTTCTAAAATACTTAAATACCAAAATCATGTACCTGGCATCACGGAACGTAATTTTAGTAAGTCAGATATTTGCATATGACACTATCCATCAGGTTGTTACTGAAAGCATATACTATGGGAGGCCAACATTTTAGTCTCTTATCTCAATTTATATCTGGCATAAGTTTATAGATTTCAGTAGGGCCCCTGGTGAGATGTTTTTCTTTGTGTAGCAGGACAGAATCTGGGTTATGTTCTCATTGCTCCTGTGGACTTCCGCACTGTTCCATGCTGCCTGCAATAAAGGCACTGCACAGCTTGGATAAGTGCATCCTGAAAGTACAAGTGCTCCTTGACATTTGAGCTCCAGCTCAAAGGGGTTTTATTTCCTTTCTCCTCTCCAGCTTCTGCAGGATGACTACAAACATCCATTGAGTTGCTGTATTACAAAAATAGACTAGTTACTAAGATATCAATAAGTCACTTTATTAGAAACACTACATGGGTTTTTTTCATTGATGATTTTGGGTGAGTGGATAAATTGCATGATGAAAACCCAGGGCTGATTTGGTGGAGTATCAGCTGGGCTTTCTGGTCAGTCTCTCATAAATTGGGTATGTAAGAAAAGCTGCTGTGCTGCTTTTTCTGTGAAATGTTTGAAGTCTTTGACTCTTAGAGGATCTCTGCCAAACCCCACATGATTTGGATTTAAACTTGACAAACCCACCCTGTTCTTAAACAGCTACATGACATCACATATATCCTTCACCTCAGCGAAAAAGAAAAATATGTAGTCCAGACATCCACACACCTTTGAGCAGACAGTCAAGGCATCACTGTCAACAAAGGTTAAAACAAGTCCATGTTCAGAAGGAATATACCCCGAAAATAGCTTGTACCTGAATTTTCTTCACTGGTTGGCACTGTTACTGTAGGTAGTACAATGTTCTTATCTTGAACAGCAATGTAAACTTGACAGTATATATTTGCTTATAGATAAGAGAGTACTTTCTGACGGACAATATAGTCCTTGGGTCGTTGTGTGTAGCTCAGATAGGATTGCCTGGAGGTGTAAAAAGTTGTTTCTTAAATCATATAAACACCAATAAATGTTGACTACAGGAATAAGGAGCTTCTTTGTAAAAACATGTTGGTAAAGTGAAGATTAGCTTCACACTAGAGAGCCCACAGCAAATTACCTGACATTCAGGCTATTACTTAAGAGTTTGAAGCGAGGCACTATGTTTAAAAATACTAGTCATGATATTAAGGACCTAATCTTTTACACAAAAAGCTCAAGGAGCTTTGCAATTGACTGAATAGGTGAACGTAAAAATATGCTGTTTGAGGTTTATGCTTGTGTTTTTCTCTGTTAATTAGAAAGCCACTTGACACTTGTTGATAGTTTTCACAAAATTGCCTGAAACCTACCCTTAATAATTTAAATAAACATTGCTTAGTTTTAGTTTGTGCCTTTTCACTTTCTGCAGAAATGATGGGACTAATGGAAAGGGATATGAGAGCTCATTGAAACAAATGGGAAAACTGGCTGTGCAAGCAAGAAAACAGTATATTGAAGAACAAAGCAGGGTCAGCTTATCCTAAGGTCAGAAAGGCTCTCTTTGAGGGATTTGTTTGACGGTAACATAAAGAACAAATACTTAGTCTTCAGTACTCTTTACGAGTGTAGATGGTATGTACAACACAGCAATTTCTCACATCAAGGCTGAAACCTGTGGTATTTTTATCTTGGGTGAGGGCTTTTAGGTTCATTGAGGTTTTTTGTTTGGTTCACTGCAACGGTCTTTTTTGACACAGTAGAATTTGATTGCATTACACAAAGTAGCAGATGTGGCAGGGCATCGGGAGTAACTGACTGTAGAAAAGCAAGAAAGATCTATACTTTTAAACTGTAGTTCATAGTGTAAGAGACAGCTATATGATCTCACAGTACAGCAAGTGCTTCTGACTCTGAGAAGTATGTGAAAGAACTCCTCACTCCAACATATTTTTTTTAAATGAAAAATAGTCCCACAAGTATGCTCCCTGACTGCGTTTAAGGACGAGAAATGTACTGTCCCACCTTCTGTTCATTCAGCGGTAGATTAATGCAGTGACGTGCAACTTATAGTAATTGCTTTGAAAAAAAATGTCGTATTTAATGCATTGCTTTCTTTGTCCCAGGGGTCAGAACATGCCTTAATCTGTAGTCCACGGGCAAACCCTTGAGGTTTGGCTTCAGGACAGGCTTTCAGTAGCTGGAACATCAGTCAAGGCAGGAATGAACCTACAGCAGAACATAAGTAAATGGGGACTGTCTGAAATATTTAGGGTGTAACTGGAAATGGACAACACTATCAATGCCAAAGTCTCTAGCATTAGCGTTTCTCTCTCTCCTGACTCCTTTCTCCTCTCTCTTTTGCTTTCGCACTTTTTGTTATTTTGTTGCTGGGTCGGGACTAGGAATTTTAAAACAAAGAATTAAAACCACATTTGAATTATTCCTTTAAACAAAATGTAGCACTTGATTTTCTTTGTATTATTATTATGCATGGTAATTCTTTCTTCTCTAGCCTGTGAAAAGTTGTGCTACTGCCAGAAACTGATCTGAAATTAGTGTTAGCTCTTTAGGATCATGACAAGTAAATTTGTAAGGACCTGAATAAAAAGGAAATAGTCTGGTTTTGAACATGACCTTCCACACCGTATCTTTGTCACCAAGCTCCTCTTCTACTTGGTTTGAAGTGATAACACTGTAATTTGGCCAGAATACAGCTGGTGAATTGATTATCTGTCCTAGCTGTGGATATGAGGCACAGAAACACTGGGGCTCTAGAGTCACTGAATTGTAGCAGCAGCTTATTGAAGGAGGCACAAATTCTTTCCTCTGTGCTTGTATGGACATTCCTCTGTTTGTAATGCATATAGTACTGTTCCTCCCATATATTTACAGGTTGTCTTAATGATTTATGTAAAGGCTGGGTTACATAAAATGCTAGACACAGAATTAATAGCAGCAGAGACCAACCTGGTCCTGAATCAACAAAATGGACAAAAGGTCCGTGTCAGCCAGTGGCTGAGCCAAGAGGAGACTCCAGGTATCCTGATGCACAATATGGTTGGTGCCTTTCCATTAGGCCATGACATTGCTGTTGTGCAGATAACACTGTTAAAAAAAGAAGAAAGGGAAAAATGATGACATGTCATCTGGATGGGGAGTCACCTCCTTTTCAGCAGTAAATCAACAGCAAAATCCTATAAAAATGCAGTGAGGCAGCTGGACATGATGTGTTATGGCTGGTACTTATAAAATAGGCCACAGAAAGGCCATACAGAATCATCTTGAATCTTATATTAATTTATAATGTCAAATGCATTTTTTGATCTGTTACAATTCGATGTCTGTTTATCGATCTTGTTTGTTATACTTTCTCAAAAGATATAAGGTTTATCAGCTGTTGTACAGCTTTTACCACAGTTTTGCAATGGAGTCACACTACCACAACATTTCTTGATGATCTTCTAAAATCTGAATAAGAACATAGTCTTTCTTCTACATCTTTAAAGAAAACAAAATTAAACAAGATTTTATAGCACTGGTGACATTTAGCCAACACCTTCTAGGGCTATATTCCAATCAACCTGCTGCTCGTTGATTAGAGCAGAAATAGGACCTCTGCTTTGCTTTTCATTGAGATTGATTTGAGATTAAGCAAGCTAGATAGAGGAGTCTAAAAATGATATTATAGCAGCAGAGTCATCTGAGGATGTCTTTCTTTGATCATGTGTTTGCTACAAAGAGATGTGTGAGGCCATGTTGTAGGTGTCCCTTATCATTGTGAGGTTCAAAAACCTGTGTCCTGAAATAGTCTATGACTCACCTTTATCAACAGTGTTTGACCTTGTGATTGCAGGATTTTATTATTTTAATGTCCTTCTGACACAGCTGCCAGCAATTCTTCTTCAGAGCTTCTCAATTGTTCAAAACGCAGCTGTCTCCTTCCATGCTGAAGTCAGCAACTGTGCCTGTTTTGCTTTTATGCTGATAGATTGCCTGTAAGTTGTCCTTTTTTTTCTTCTCAGACCTTAATGGATAGGCTATTTGTCTTTGTTTTTCCATGAACCTTGTACTTTCAGATTTGCATTGCAGCAATGTCAGAACAGTAAATATGGTAAAGCTGTATTTTAGCATGGGAAAACTGTGTTTTGTCTTCTGTTGCTTCTAGGAAATTAATTTCCCTTCAACAACAATTGTGGGGTATTCTCTCTACTGTCTCTCACTTTCTCTTCTGCATGTTAACATTTAAGATTGTTGCATAATGTCCTACTGAATGCAAACAGAGTTTACAAGTAAAACATGTTCTGTTCACACTTAAAGCATTTGACAGAGAGAAGTTTTAAAAATGCATTCATAACATTTCATAACGGCAATGTAAGCTGGAATAGTCTTTCAGGACAAGAGTATGGAGTACAGTACTATTGGTTTAGAAAATGAGTCCATGTGAGTCAACTTTGACTTGAGTTTCCAAGAGTCAAAGTCCAAATGTGATAATAGATGTGAACGTTATCCTGGGAATTTGGTGAATTCTGGAGGCATTTTGTTCTGAGAAAGGATAGAGGTAATTTTAGAAAACGTAGCTCTTGAGAAGAAAAAAAGTACTTCTGTAGTATTTTGGTTGACTGATTTGGTAAAAGTCTAACGCCTGGTTTAAAGAGCAATCTGAAATGTCTTATCTCAGGGCAGGAAAGAATTCTGATTAAATGAATATTATCCTTGAACGTTAAGTAGAACAGGTGATAGCCACAGTCATTGTAGCCTTTTAATTTTCCACACAGTAAAAACTGAATACCAGAAGTTCCTACTGCCTTCCATGCTTTCTTTGCTTTCTGCGTTCAGTTCAGTTCCTTCAGGTTTTCACTGAATCTTGGGAGTGCCTCAGGCTCCATAGTACCTAGACTGTGTTAGCATGAAAAGAATATGAATTCAGTAAGGCATTTGAATAGATCTGAATTCAAGTTGAAAACAGGAATGTGGAATGCCAGACTTGGAAGCTTTTGGGAATTTTGAGGTGAGGTCCTGAACTGAATTGCTTTTTGGGAGGCTAGCATCATCATATGTGTTTGAATAAAACCCATTAGTATAATGGCTGCTAGATGTCTATGTCCAACAGAGTAGGAGCTTATTCCACTCCTAATTCAAATTCTGCCTTTAATCCAAGTGAAGGTGGGCCAAACTAATTTTCTTATTTCCTTTCTGCCCTTTCTCAGTATCTGTACTATGTTTCTATTTTGTTTGATCTCATGCTGTATCTTCAGAGGTGGGGAAGGTGGCTGGCAATCGTGGTACCACAGATATGCATTTTGTTTGTAAATGTTTCCAAGTGAGCAGAACTGTTTCTTGCTTCACTGCAGGTGTCCTTCCACTCATTTTTCTCCTTAGGAAGAGGAGGAGCAAACTGCTTGATGCGTAATGGAAAGATACTTGCTCTGGTGGTGAAACCATACTCATCAAGAGGACCAGAGCAGATTGAGAGACTGACCATATTTTGAATGCTACCCTGTTTCTTAATGCTGAGAGTAACCTTCTGAGAGACGACATATTTACAAAAGTAGCTCTCCATCTTTTGCCACAAGCACAGACTTGCTGAAAATAGAATCCTCAGAGAGGAAAAGTGATACACAGTGATTGCAATGGCTCAGAACCACCTCATGCCATACATGAGAAGTATAAAACTAAAACATACGCTCAGCTGCTGGTACCAGCTGTTACATTCATTACAGTAATTACTACCATTAGTGTGCTATTAATATTTCTCTTATAAACTTGTGAGAGAAATCAAATGAAAATGCAAAGTATGCTCCATCTGCAATAATTTAGGTTCTTTGTGGGTCAAGTCACAAGAAGCAAAAATTTCTAGCAATGCTGTTGTCTTCTAAGGAAATAGTTCTTAGGAGAAGCTTTGTTCCTCTGAGTTAGTTGTGAAATTTCCATTTTGTGCTGGAGGAGAAAGGCAGCACGTCAATTTGTGAGGGCAAAGGTATAGATGTTACTGTATCTGCTTATTTACTGCAGCTAAATTCTAATACCTTGAAATAAGCTGCAGGAAACTTTATGGGCCTGTTCAGCCTTTGATGCAGCTCTGTACAACTTGGAGACTCTGGAGTTGACAGTGAATACAGCTATTTAATAAATGGGCCACATGTGACTAAGTCTGAATAGGTAGTTTAGCCTCTGGATTGGAGGCAGCCTGTTAAACCACCCTCAGATGCTGGCGCTAGTGTGAATTTTAGGAAACATAATCTTGATAATTGCAAAGTGCTCCTATTATCTGCTCTTCCTCAGCAACATTTGCACAGAACACCTTTATTGTGGACCAGGATTTGGCCCTATCATATGGTTATTTTCCTTCCCTATCACCTATTTTTCTCCATTTCTTTGAGGAAATTCTCATCTATGAAAGTGCCGTTGAGTCTGTATCTTTCAGCTCAGGAACACCAACATTCTTCACAAGTACCTTGAAAAAATGTTTTAATTTCTTTTTTTTTTTCACATACCAATTAGAATGAAGAATGTTGCTGATGTAAATAACACTTATTCATTCAAATGTAGTATTCTGCAATAGAATTAACATGCTAATGCTGCATACATACAGCTATAATGAGTACTATTTCACAGTGACCTATGCACACAGTCACTGCCATGATGGAATATTTTCACTGAAATCATCTGGACTTCTTATGTGTCTGCTCAACACCACTGCATGCTTTTGTAGTACTTCAAGACTCTTGTGAGATACGGCCTAACGTCTTAGCACTTAGGATTTTTTAAGCCTGTCCATTTACAGAGAAAATACTTCCAGTACTCCCTGTTGTACAGAAAATGTGAAAAACAGAATACTAAAGCTAAAATCCAAGAAGCAGCTCAAAATAGCTTCAGTTTATTTGGGAACAGTATGATTTTTAAAGCCAGTACTGCAGCATTTGAGAAGCATGGCATAGTTTGCAAATGCATAGGATCCTCAGCGCAGGTCCCATTTCAGAGGGCATCTCAAGATCCTTTGAAAAAGGTAACCACTTCTTCATAATAATCTAATAACCCACCTGAAGGTCCGAAGTCTTGAAAAGGCTGTGGCTAAGCACAGTGGTGAGATGGGATGGCTTTCTGTTTGAAGAGGCTGAAGGTAGCCTAAATATTCTCTTGCTTCCCCTACACGCCTTATATATAAATGCATGGAAAGGTCTGACCCAAAGGACAGTTTCATCATGTTCCCTCCAAATGGCTTGTCTGACTTTGTGGAGAGCAGGGGGGGAAAAGGAGAGAAATTTGCTGTCTGAGGGGATGTGTTGCAGTTCTGCTTCATAGCATTAAGAAAAGGGGATTATATTTTTTCTTATTTCCTAAGATGGCTGGTGCATGCTTAAACATTAGCTCCTTGCAAAAGCAGATGCTGTGTTTCTTCCTGCACTGATAGGTGTCCATCCTTTATTTAGTAATACTGTGGGCAAAGCTACCGTCTTGCTGAAGCGTGTGAAAGTGCCATTCTCGGGCTCTCGGCACACCCTTCTCCTTGCTGCCTGGAGGGCAAAGGATAGGAAAGTTGATTCTGGGAGTAACCTTCTTCATTATTCTGGATTTCCCCTTCATATTCATCTAGTGTCAGCTTGTTCTTGCTGCAGGCTCAGTGAGAAGCAACTTGTTTGCCTACCAGTTTACCTGACTCTTACAAATTTCATGCATCCTTAGAAGCAGAGGAATACCAGCAATGACCTGATCATGGCATTTGTCCTGGCCAAAAATCCATCCATTTAAGGAAAGGCAAAATATAAAATTTGATGGATTTGGAAAGAAAAAAGCAGTTTATTCCAGAACTGTCATATACAGCGCTGACTAAATGCAGCAAGGTTTGAGGGATACCATAGTTAATTTTTAGCAGCTCATCATTAATACTGCATCTGTCATGTTTTATGGTGGTTAACACAGTATTATAGAAATAATGGACCATGGTCTCAGCTGATGTAAATCTTCATCGTTCACTCCAACTCAGTGGGATTCTGCTAGTTCTGTTGGAAATTTGGAGTTTGATTTGCAGTTCTTATAGTTACATACAGTATTTCCCCTGCTCCCGCAAGGTTTTCAGTATATATTGCAAGTAACATAGACAATGTTAATAAATGTATCTGCACACAGAGTTTTCTCTGCAGACTAATAATATGAAGTTGATCTCACAAAAGGATAAGTACCTGACTTGCATTGCTAATGCAATTAGAAACACTGAAGAGGTCTTGCTATGGTACTAGCTTTAGTATTGCAGCTGTCCCAGCAAAAATGCAATTTGATGTTTATGCTGCCACAGAAATTCAATTCTATTAATTCCCAAGTTGCATCTCTTGCCTGTGAAAATACCCATCAATTTGTCTTTATGAGTTCTGTTTCCTACTAATATCTAATCACAGTGTCTTATGATCTGAGAGATGCTGAACCAATCTGTTCATTTAGAAAATGATATTTGATGTGACCTCTGTTTCACTTCTGTCATTATCTTTTCATCCAACTTCTTCCTACAGTTCATTGATCTGAGCTAGGAATGTGGAATTTGATTTTCAGGGTTCTCTGCTTCTGAACTGTGTGGGGATAGAGATACCACCAGAGAGCACCACCTGGTCTCCCTTTAGGGTAAGAGCCTGCCTCAGCAGACGTCCAGGGCAGCAAACTACCTTACTGGAGGGGTCTGGAGAAAAAAGGGCTATGGGCTGCTATGCTGGCTGGGCTATGGAAATTGAAGTTTACTATATCACTGTGACTGGGAGTGAAAGGGGAAATAAACAGTAATGTTCACAGATTTGGCCTAAGCGAGAGATCTAAATATGCAATGGTGTGACCTGCCAGCCATTCTTTTATGTGATCTGTGTACCGGTGATCATAGACAAAGAAATCTAAAAGCTTTGGGCTTGAAATCTGATTTAAATTTAAATCATAATTGATTTTTTTCTCATTTTGGTTTCTGTGAACAGATGGAATATAGGTAGCATTTGCCCTTGAGGAGTCTTTAAAAAGGTACTTCTGTGAACTGTTTCCCTGAAGATTGATACAGCTGCTATTTCTTCAGCTATCTCTGAATCATCCTCAATTACTCTATGTCTTTATAAAATAATTATACGTTTTACCCAGGAACTGAGCTGGGCTCTGTATATTTCATAAAACACTTATGCAGGGTTGGTTAGCAAAAGAGATGGTTTTACCCAACCAAGTTTTCAATTATTAAGCTTTGAACTTTTTTCTCTCATTCAGTGTTTTCCTACCATGCAGCAGCTATGTTCCCTTGCAATCTAAATGGAAAAAGATTTTGGCTGCTGTATCCATCTCTTTACACATACTAATTTGCCTGCCAGAGTAAATCACACACAGAACGAACTTAGGAGAGTTATTAGTACAGATGAAGCTATTCAGACTTAAGCCAATAAATAAATGATGATCTTGCCCTGGAACATCTCTGCTTGTGCAAAAGCCAGTCTTCTCTTTCTCTTCCCCTGTGCATGTATAATGGGGAAATCCTTAGCAGGAAAAAAAAGAATCCCTTTTAAAAACAAGATGGCAATGGACAGGATGAAAGTATGTGGCATTAACTCTGAATGACAGGCTGATGGAGGTTTGATGGTAGCCACATGGAAGTGTCATCCTCACAATTTAGTATTTCATTTACTCTTTGCACCTCTGTATCTACAGATACATGTTTGACAATGTCTTGGCCAATGACAGATATCTTGCAATTGGGAGAGCAATAGGTGAAACCACTGAGACAGCCAACGGTTCAGGCAAGACAGCTCCTCATACATTAAGGCTGGCAGGTCTCTTCCTTCAGGTATCCTGAGATATTTCTGGTAGGAAACATTTTATAAAGGAAAGGTTCTGCTCCCTCTGTACTTTCCAATTTTGCCATGGAAGACAGCTTTTACTTATGGCACAGACTGGGTTAAAGTACCAATTTTTTTTTTTTCCTGGAGAAATGGGAGGAATTGGGGAGTTATATAGCTTCTATATTCCTTTATATAATGGCACAGAGGGGATTGTTCTTTTGAGTTAGCCAAGTTATAGATTATCAGAACCATTGTCAGGAAAATAGATTTTCAAACCTGTAGAAGTACTATCTCTGTCTTTGTTTTCTGTACTATTTTGATGCAAATAACCTGCAATTTATATGCACTACTATGGGGGACAGCATGGATTCATCTTCTGCCTGGAGAAATTTTCAGCGTGTATGTCACTGAAATGAAGCATGAAAGGAGTCTAAATCCTAGCTTATCTTCAGTCTAACGTGCTCAGTGGTTGCTGCTGGAATTTTGCAAGGCTTCTAAATAGAAGTTGCCACTTCCAGCTAGATGTGTTGCTGAATAACTTCTGAACTCGGCTGTTTCCATTGTTGATAAAGATTCCCTCTGGTTTAGTGGAGTTTCATTCTTCTATCTCAGAGTGCAGTCTGTTGTAACTCGATTAATGGACTCTTATTTAGGGTATAAAACTTTGGGTTAGACTTCTGTGGTCTGGTTTTTTTAAACTTCCCTGCTGAAGATGCTTATTATGAAGCAGTGAGAGAAATTCCTCATACCCATGAGGACTGGTTGGTTAAGTGACAAATGGCCCTGTGATAGGGAATAGTACATTTAGTACCTTCAAGAATAAATGCGCAGTAGGTATTTCAGTGATCTGACCTTCTTAAAAACTCTACGGATTTTAACTTAAATTATTATGGCTTACAAATTCAGCTTATTATAAACTGATTTTGGTGTTTTTTATCATGTTTGCTTTTTGAGTGTTTTTGGCAGAGTTCCTCATCCAGATAATGGCACAGCTAGGGCAGATAAAGACATCTGGGGGCTGTTCTGCATCACACATTGACTACCTTGCATGTTTACACTGTAAATATTGCATAAAGAAAGAGAGACCTAACGGTGAAGCGACTTGTTTAAAATCAGGTAATCAGGTCCTGGAGTGAGAATTTAGTTCAGTTGAAATTCAATCTCATGTGCTTTTGTTAGATAACATTTTCCTAGTTTGATGCCTCTTTTGATCCTTTGTTTTGATGCCTGGAGTTCTCTGTTCTTCAAGGGCCAGAGGTGTTCATAACGCTACCTTTGTTCATTGGTATTTTCTTTTAAATAAAGGCGTAGTAGATTGCTTCAGGGATGCAACTCAACACAGGACAGGAAATATAACTCAAGCATCACTGGGAAGATAAATATATTTAATCAATTCTGCTCTTGAGCTTGCAAGTGGGACAGAAGCATTAATAATATTGCCATTTCATGTTTTGTCAGTGTGGGCCTTTGTCATGTAAGCAGGCAGGACTACTCATAGTCCTCGGTATTTTTTACAACTGCTGTACTGAAGAAGGAAAGTAGATTTATCTCAGGGTAAGGACAATATGCACAGAGGCATTCTCTGTTTTACTGCCACCCTAAAATCTCTTTGATAGACACTAAAGTTCTGTTAATCAAGATGCCAATATGAATACCTAAAATTTTTGCCGTATTCTTTTCTGATCTACAGTTAGGTCAAAGGTTTCATTTAAAGGAAACTGTATTCACTGATTCTTCCAAATAACTGAATAATGAACAGTTTTCTCTAAATATCCAGAGAAAGATTTATTTCAAACAATTTAAAGTTGTACCAAGGAAAGCTGGCACTTACTGACATTAGGGCAGCATGATATCATGCATCTTAAGCCTGGCTAGTACAATTGTGTTTTCTTCCTCTAAGAACCCCTACCTTGATTAGGTTGACCATAGAATAAATGTGCATAAATGCTTCCACCAATTCCAACAGACTTCTGAAAATGTCTATTTATTGTCATTTTTTTTCCTTCCAGAATATGATTTGCATCTGAGCCATGTACTGCCCTACAGTATCTTATCTCAATGTAATAACACATTTAGGTCTGTAGAAGTGTCTGCGCACAAAGTGAGCGGTAAAGGGAAAAACAGCAGAGAAACAGTCTCCAAGAACAGCACTCTGTGAGGCAGCCTACTTTCAGTAGAAGTTAGCACCACAATATATTTTTTCTACAGACCAATTTGTTTTTGAACGATGATTTAAAGACAAATCTGCTATTCAGGAAAATAGGCAGTATGTTTCCTTTCAATGTTGCTCATTTACTGGATGGTGGGCATGTTTTGTACCACAAACTTCGTTGCCATCAAGTGGTAAGAAGTTGGCAAACAGGGAAAAAAAGTATCAATATCCACCATCTGCTTCTGTACCACTGTACCAATGCTGTTGCATTACCACCTTCTTCATCTAAGGGGAGACAGCATGGACAAGGATCAATAAGTACAAAGTGTCAAGATGAGGAAACTGCTCAGCAATTCCTAAGGAAAAGGCAGTGCTTTTTGCGGACTGGATTCTCAAGGGTGGTTAGTACTCCATGAGAAGGAGTGGAGTCAGATAGGTCTGTTCAGTGCACTGACCCTCAGAGGTGAACTGTGCTGTCCAAGCGCTGGCAGGGCAACACTGCAGACGCAGTAAAAATCCCTTCCTGAAGACCTGAACCTCAGTATTCCCTGAAGAATCTGAACAGACTCTTTAAATTAAAGAAAATTAATGGATCATTCATGCAGGAATGGTGTGATGGGTGCTAGCAGCAGCAAAGTAGCATCTGGCATCCTGAATTGATTCCATGCACTTTTTAACTCTCCCCAGACCTCTAACTAAACTCCAGCCCATGACTAAGGTTCCTCAAAAAATAGGATTTTTTAAGTGAATGCATAGTATCTTTTATGAATTCAGATAATCTGCCTGATTTCACATTCTCCATAGCAGGTACTGTATTTGCACATTCACTGAAGGAGTATAGTGTTAATCTCACAGTCTCCTTTTGGTTTAGTCACAAATAATCTATTTTGTGTGAATCCAGAACTATCCCTGCTCTCAGTAAGTTAGTCTTTATAACTTGCTCTCCTGAAGAGTAGTGAAAGACATGGTTACAATTGTCTTACCAGTGTTATGATCCAGACCCAAACAACTGTGTTTGGCATGTGAATGCACAAGTCAGGTGAACCCAGCTGACCATGCAACTACAAGAATAGAAGGGAATCAGCGCAAGGATAGTGCAGCAGGATTTGGCTTAGAAGAAAGAGAAGCATGGAACCATCATTGATAAGGAGATGTGAAGAAGTCCCAAGGAGTTAAAGCAGCAATTCCTGTTTGATATTAGAAAGAACATCATCCAAGTATATCTACCTGCAGTAATTAAGGAGAAAGTAGATGTATGACAATCTGCACAGGCTTAGAGAATTTTGTATCCATGTAGTTTTTATACAATCTTTACTGCAGAGTAAAACTACTTGTTTTATTTTCCTTTGTTTTCAATTCTTATCTCAAAATTAAATAAAAAACCCTGCCTTACCTTATCTTCAGCTATGCAAGAAAAGTCTCTTTGAAGAATTTAATTTTTTAAAGTGGAAGTCTTATTTTTAATATATCCTTTGTGGTTTTTTTTTAAAGTGCTCTTTGAAAGTACAGTTATATGTTTGCTTGGTAATTAATTTATGCTTAAATACTTATCATTTTATGTCTAGAAGGGAAAGTTTGAAAGCTTATCTTCCTGTCTGGCTGCCAGGAAACATTTTTTGCAAGCAATATTTCTCCAACATTTTTATGTAAAAATAACAAACAAAAATAATTTGATTTGTTCTTGCTGGTGAGGGAAGGCTGCTCAAACCACTGATGAAGTTAATGAGGAAAATGTGATCACGGTCTGCCAGATACAGCTGATACAGTTCTCAGAACTGTTAATAATTCAGCATTGGGCTCTAAATGCAAAGTGCTGTGCTGATGGCTGCAGTGGGGTCTGGCCTGATGCAGGTGCCCTCTGAGGTGGTAGGACTTTGCCTGCTTCACTCCAGACCCTCCAGGTGTTACCTGTCAGAGGGGCTGGCAAACGCTCAGTCAGACAGGACCACCTGGAATGCCTGTGGGGCTTCTGTAAATGGGTCCAGGAGGGCCTTGCCAAGGCATGAAGTGCTGGTGGGAAGGTGCGCTGGAGGCGGGCACTAGGCTGCACGATGAGCACACAGAGACAGACCCCCAGGCTGTGGGCAGGGAGTGCCCAGGTGCCCACATGGGGAGCCACCTCCTCACCAGTCGAAAAGAAACTGCCCTGGCATTCTCCAGAGGAAGCTGGGAGCTGCCCAGCAAGTAAATGTTAAACATAGACAGACAAATCACAATGAACTAAAACATCTTGTAAGAATGCGATAAAACATAACAAAAAAAAGCCTCTTCAGGGTATGGGCTACGTTATTGAACACAGTATCTTGCATTTAGCTTATGTTGAACTATTTGGCCACAGCTTCAGGCATCTATAAGGTAAAGAGAAAAAATGGTGTGGCAAAATCAATAACATGAATAGCTCTTGCAAGCAGAAATTCCCAGCCAGCTGTTTAAGTTAATTTAGTGTATCTATATATTTGAAATTATTACCAGTCACATTAAACTGTAATTTGAGGAAACTCTGAGTAAGCAATGTGCTCTCATCCTGTCCTTGTACTGACAAATACAACTCAGAAAGCACTTGGTACGTGATACTTAGAATATAATTTGTGTGCACTGCAGATGGATGCTTCAGTAAAGATCAACTGATCAATTCCTAGCTTATCTATATAGCTGTAGGCAAACTAAGTAATCTAGCTCTTGCCTCAGTTTGTCATCCTTAATGTGACTGTGGCATTTTATTGCATTACAAAGATGACGTGAAGCAGGCGTATTATGAATAGTGTTATATATTGACCAGAAGTGCAGATGACTGCAGTAATTCAAGCTAATAAGTTGCACAAATTCTGAAGGAAAATGAGGTGTTTCCATTGTAAGCCCAAATATATTTAACCCATTCTGTTTGAAAGTGAGCAGAAAACCAATAATTTAAACACCTATTTCTGTTCCTTTTGAAAGTTTTACTAGCTAGACCCTTTTACATTTTATATAATTTAATCTTAAATATAGTCTAAAGTCTTTGAAGACTGTAGAATGTTTTCTAGTTATGAAAATGTTTGGCTATTCTAAAGTTAACTCCCTATTTTTCTAGCTTCTTTGACTCCAAACAAAACCATTCAATTTTTTTTCCTTGTACAGTGAATCCAACCTCATTTTAATTTGATTGCAGAACTGTGCTAAAGTGTAATGGAATGTTAATTCTTTTGAAACCTGTGGCTTTTTTTTTTTAATAAACTGACTTCTTTGAGTAATCTTGTTCAATGAAAGAAGAAATATAGAGAGTATAAAATGAGAAGGCCATTATCATGATGTTCCAAATGAACACCTACAGCAAAGCACTTCTGGATCTACTTGCAAGTTCTGCTGTGAGCTTTTCAATTTCCTGGCTCATTGTCAGGTGAAGTTAATGGCTTTTAAGGGTAGATAAGTCATGTCCAAGTTTGAAACATCTGTGTTGGAAACACCTCTGAGATTAAACAGGATTTTCATTTTTTTTTAGTTTAGCTCCCTGATAGCTAAGCATGAACGTTTAAAGCTATATCCTCAGCTGGAGTACAAAGTTTTAGATCTATAATTTCAATGGATTCTTTTTGATTTACATTAACTGGAGGTAAAACCTATGCATGCCCTGACACAACAGCTATGAAGGATATACTTAGCTTCAGATTAATCCTGAAGCCTCCCAGTATTACATACAGTTGCCTACTCACCATGCTGCAAAGGACAGACTATTTAAAATGAGGAAATAGTTTGGGATTTATCCTTTCAGCAGGCTAAGACATGCTAATATTTGTTAACATGTTATGAGAATTCCAGAATGGCTCTTCTGGTCTGATTTGGAAGAGTCTGCTTTTGACCTGAAAGGAAACCTCAGAGTCCTCTGGAGTTGCCATGAGTACAAAGGGAGATGCTATATGTTCCCTTCTTTCTGGCTGAGTGTAAAATGATGCATCTTAGCTCAGAGGTACAAAATGAGTAACAGGCACAAATTGAAGTACAGGAAATTCCATTTAGACTTATTACACCTTTTGACTGTGATGTTGGTCAACCAGCCCAGAGAAGCTGAAGAGTCTCCATTCTTGGAGATAATAGGAAATTGGCCTGAACACAGTTCTGAAAAACTTGCTCTCGTTGGCATGGTTTGAGGCAGAGGGATTAGGCAAGGTGATGTCCAGAGATGCCTTCCAGTGCCATCCATCCTGTGATTCCATACAAAAAAAAAAAAAAAAAAAAAAAAAAAAAAAGTCATATCTGAAAATTACACTTAATTTTTAGATGGGAAAGCCAAAGAAAAAGTGACATTATTTTCATGAGCAGAACACTAGCATTTGGTTTGCTATGAATTTAGACCTGTCTTACGAGAGGAAAATGTGTGCTTTGGGTAGGGGGACCTTTCTGAAAATTTCTTTTCTACTTGGTACTTTAACTGTCTTGAGTGACATGTAAATAAGGGTGAATGGTTCTGAATAGTTCAAAAAGCATCAGTGCAAGAGATAGGAGCAAAATTACTGTGTAAAATTTGGTCTAATAATAACCTTCAAAGGTAAAAGAAACCCTTAAAAGCAAAACCTATCTGATCTACTAGCGTGCTGAAATGGGATAGGATTATCCGATTTTGCATTTAAGTTCTATCACAGAAAAATGCATAATTTATAAATAATCACTTCACAGGTATCAGGGTGTAGGAATAATGTTAAGAGGGCAGGAAAAAGGGGAGTCTGAAGGAATATATAGCAGAATTCCCTTCCAGCAGTCCCAGTGGATTTAGATGAGCGTTCAATGGGACAGCAATTCCAACCCTGACAGAAGCGGTCATGTAAGTTGGTCTGTCTCTGTGCAAAAGACTCTTTTCGTCTTAGTAACAGGGTTTATTACTTACAGTGGAGAATGAGAACATTGGATATATCCAGTGCAAGGTTTTGAGAGAGAAGCTAAATGTTGTTACAGGATCTGATATCAAAATGAACTAAACACCTAATTAGCAGGCCACCAGTGCAAACACCAGGACAGTGGCATACAAGGTTTTATTTCTAGTGCAGGTGAAGTGAACTTAAAAATTTTCACTCCTCAGAAGCTAGTATTTTCTCATACTTGTTTATTTAATAGAACTATGCAGGTGTAGGTGTCATCCTGATATTAAATGTAAAAATTCTGTTATTAGGATCTCAGTGGAGCTAGGCAAGTTCAAATCGAAGTGGCTAAAGTGAAAAATCACTCTGGGTGGCAAAGGAACTCTATTCTGTTACTGTGAAATAGATTTTGTTTCAGTGTGTTACCAATTGGTATTTATGCTTCACAGCCTCACAATAAACAAACAGAAATGTACTTATTGGAATGAGAAGAGACAAAATACAGTAAGGAAAAAGGAGCCTTCATGGAAAGATGGAGAGGATCAACCATACAAAGGCTGCGGTAAATCTTTCATATACCAATTTGCCTCCTTCCCTGAGTTTCATTACCAAATTGTTCACCTTTGCCATAATTTTTTCTTGTTAGAGTTGAAATTAGGATATAAAAAAATGCCGTATTTTCATACTAGGGTAACAAGATATAACCTGGTCTTCTTTCTGTTCAAGGCACAAAGACTGTGTACTTGGCACGTAAACTTCACCTGAAGACCACAACAATGAGCAGAATTACCTCTATCTTGTTTTTGTTATGACTGAAGTGTTTATGGTTAAAATTACCATCCAGACTTAGATTTTACTCAGTTTTTGTGAGCATTTTCTTCTTTTTAATTTGTGAAAATTTCAACACTCTCACTATCATCCGTGGAGTTTATTCTGCATTTGGTTCAACACATGGCAGAACTCAGTGCTTTGGAAGACGTCCACTACCTTAAAATCACAGAGTTGCTGAATTCCAACTCATTATACAAAACCTCAGCTTTTGCATCTGGTTCTGGTTAGTTGCACAGTTTGATTTTTCAAACAAGCAAATAAAATATCCTAGATATATTCACAACTGATCTAAGCTTTATACAGAAATGTTTATGAACTTTGTTAGGAGCTCTAGGTTTGTGACGAACACAGATAAGTTTTATTTGGCATGGTTTTACTTCAAATAGGATAGCTTGTTTTTAGATGCATTGGAATGAAAAAATCTAAACACAGCTATTGCCGTAGTTACACCAGCACAAACACATCCCTATTCCTTGTCATTTAGAGCTTAAAATTAGAAACTTCCAAGCCAGTAAAGGAAACTCCAGAATCCTTACATGTTAATGCCAAATCTGTCTCATTTGCGCTATTGCAAGAGCTAAAATGGATAGAATTGTTTTCTGCAGTATGACTGAGCTGATCTACAGAAAACAAACTGACAGCTTTAACCATTTTAAGTGACCGAAAATGTAAAAATTCGTCTCTTGGATGCCTTACGAATGAGTCAGGAACTCTGAGGTAGGACATGTGTTACTCCACAGCTTAAAATGAGGATGGGTCTGCAGTAAGAAAAACTATAGTGCTCATTACCATACTTTTCCTTTTTCTAAAATCAACCTTCCTTTAGGTCATCTAAAAAGAGACAGGATTTTAATTCAATACATATGCTGAGCCTACTATAGCATCTGTGAAGTGTACAAAGCCTTCTAAGCCACACAAAATGTACTCCTCTCTATCTGTAGCACACAAGCTCTGAAACAGTGCTGTGCTTGTTAGTGTAGAAGCAACAGAGGCTCTAGAAAGAGTAACAAGAGGAATATAGATAGATTAAAGCCTCTCTATAACAAATACCCTATGTATTTTTTCAAATCAGTATATACGTTTACTACCTGATTTTTTTTTTTTTCATGGGCTAGATTAGAAGAATTTAATTCCTCCATCATCGCAATACTAGACTTTAAAAAGTTATTTATCTGAACATTTAGGAAAGAGCTCATGTCAGTTTCCTATTTTACTGCTTGCTTAGCTTCTCCCAACTCCCTTTCAACAGAATCTTCCTGCTTTGATGTCTTGCCCTCTCTCCACAGATTGCCAAAAGGCTTTCAGTTGCAAATGCAGGTGTTTTCAACTGTTAGATATAGTTATGTTGTATTATTCATAATCTCAATCAAAAAAATGTATTAGTAGGACACTTACATAGAGGGTAAAACAGAAATAATTGGAAAGGTAGCACACTGTACATACAGGAAGATGGTACTCAAGATATATTTGGCAGTGGAGGAGCTAGGTTTGCATCTAGACTGCTGCTTTCCATCTATTTCATGTATCCATCATTGAACCTATAAAGCACTGTTTTTCTAACAGACTATCTTGCCCATTGGGCTTGTATCTGAAACTAAATTGAAGTATAGCTTTTGAGAAGTGCAATTCTGTTTACAGACAGTACCTAGAAGTCATCATTGCATGTAAGGGTTATTTATTACATGCTGGTACTTTTAACCTAGTTTTCCTTGTAGTAATACCAGAGAAACTGGGACCTGCAAAAGCCAAGTCTTCCCCGAGCTGCTGAAAATTATTAGAAATTTCACTGAATGGATCTGCACCCCAAGGGCAATCTTGAGGCTTGTTACACAGTAAAATTAACATGTGCCGTGTAGACAACGCAGTGTGAGAGAGACTGGTGAGTTGGGATCTTGCTCAGAGCTAGAAATGGGCAGTAACCCCGCTCTGAATGCTGCCCACTGTGGAGGGTTGGTATTCACCCTTCTGCTCAGGACACCTGCTTCAGAAATGGGGGCAGAGCATTGCCAGTGAGAACAAACTCAAGTGGGAGAGTAAGGCACTGTAGAAGCAAGTGATCCAGGATGGTAAAAGGATGGGGAAAAATCAGGGTCAGGGAGGATGAGGAAGAGGGTTGGGGACATAAGTAAATCTTATAAAAAGCAGAAAAAATATTAGAGAATTGTTTTTCCCTTTCCCCATACAATTTTCCAGATCTTTCTTCTTCTCTATGTCAGCTCTCCCTAGATGAATATTAACTCTGTGCACCCCCATCTTCCAGGACACCCTGACAGTCTCCTTTCTTGAACAACTAGTAACCTGGTATGCTCTGCATTTGGTAACACGAACATGGTCTTGGGCTGTTTAAATAACAGTAAAAAACTTCCATATCTTGTAACGTTCAAAGGTTCAGAGAGATCTTTTTGATGTGTGTGCATTAGCTCATCTATTGGACTTCACGCTCACAGGTTTTTGAAAATAGATATTCTTATCATCAGTCTTGAGAGCTGTTGACTCTGAGGACAGGAAATTCTTTCTAGTTTCAGTCTTTCCTTTCTTCTTTTCTACAGAAGCCTCAGTAAATGGGCATACTTAAAAAGTACGCAGCTTAATACCGGGAGATGGTATCTCTCTCCTGCAACCGCCTCCTCATGCTAATAACACTGCTAGGTGGTGGTGAATCCTGTTTTTTCACAGTTCCAAATTGTGCCCTACTATAACTGAGGGCTGTCAAGTCGACTGCTCAGTGCTGGTCAAGAAAGCAGCAAATTATCTTATATGTAGTGACATGAGAGAATTTTTCCTTGAAGGTAGATTTCATTTTGGCTTCTGGACAAATTCTGGTTTCTGGCTTCAAAACAAAATAGCCTTCAAAAGTTTATAACAGTGAAGAATACGGAAGCATTTCTGTTATCTGTTAAGCGTGCCATCTTGCTAGCCTCTTGGTCCCAGCCACGTTCTTTGGTAATGAGCTCTACCATATAGTTATGTTTGATGAAAAAAAGTATCTTTTTCAGTCTGTTTTTAATTTGTTAAAATATAGTATCATCTCCTTGGATTTTATGTTACAAAATCAGGAGAATAAAAGGGTTTTTCCTACTGTTTCTCTATACTGTTTCTAGATACTTGCTTTCAAACTCCCTGCATCTATTCTCTTAGGTGAACACTTTCTTTTTCCCTCTTTGCTCAGGTGTGCACCTTTCCACAGCCTTAATCATTCATCTATCTTCCCAATTTTGCGATACCTTGCAGTGGGATAACCTGTAACATACCCTTCTTCCGCATGAGTTCACACAATCAAGCTGAAGACCAACACTGCAATCTGAAGATGACTTAGCAAGTCAAAGCTTCATGTCTTTGGCACTTAGGTGCCTCTTTCCATTTTGGCATTTCCAGGGTACTCAAACACTTAACTCTTCGATGGGTTATTCGATAATGACTGTTTGTGTGAAAAGGTGAAAAGGCTAACTCTATGACAGTTTTTTACTTTGGGCCTTTCCTCCACACATGCCAAAACTGTTACCTAGAACAAAATTTCTGAGCCATGAGGAGCCAGACTGCCATTATACAAAGCAAATTGACAGGAGGATACATTTTTCATTAATCCCTAACTTTCGCTAATTTCTTCTTTCTTCAGATCACATTTTTTACACAAAGGTAACAATTGTTTCTATAAGTCTATAGCCTGATGGAAAGAGGAGGCATTTCCACAGCCAATAGTGCAAACAGGCTTCCCTTCTGTGGCTGCGGAGCTGATCTTACTATTATGAGTGGATGGTGCCCTACAGCACAGTAGTGCAGCAACAAGGCCTCTTGGGGAGCTTAAACTGTGCTCTGCTCTCTGCCAGTCTTTAGCCTCGTGCCGTGGCTCCCCACGAGCACTGCTGGCTCTCCACACAGGTGTCAGTACACATTAATCTGCCCACATAAAGCTTTTGCCATCAGGCTGCTGCTCCTCAGCCCTTTTGGGTTGAGTCGCTGAAATCACAGAATCACCAGGTTGGAAAAGACCTCTTGGATCATCGAATTCAACCATTCCTATCTGCCAACAAACCAAGTCCCTGAGCATCTCATTCACCTGTCTTTTAAACATCTCCAGGGATGGTGACTCAACCACCTCCCTGGACAGCCTCTGCCAGTGTCCAATTAGACTTTCCATGAAATTTGTTCCTGGTATCCAGACTGAACCACCCCGGTGCAGCTTGAGGCCATTCCCTCTTGTCTTGTCCCCTGTCACTTGGGAGAAGAGGCCAGCTCCCTCCTCCCTACAACCTCCTTTCAGGTAGTTGTAGAGAGCAATAATGTCTCCCCTCAGCCTCCTCTTCTCCAGGCTAAACCACCCCAGCTCCCTCAGACGCTAATCGTAAGGCTTGTTCTCCAGCCCCTTCCCCAGCTTCGCTGCTCTCCTCCGGACACGCTCCAGAGCCTCAACATCCTTCTTGTAGCGAGGGGCCCAGCACTGAAAGCGGCACTCGAAGCGCAGGTTTGGCGGCCGGACCGAGGGCGGCCCCCGCTCCCCTCGCACCTCCGGGAGCCGAGGGGCGGGAGCCGCCGCCGTCGCCCGCACATGCCCAGTGCCGGGGCGGGCGCCGCCGTCAGTCAGTGGCGGCTGCCGGCGGGGGGCGGGCCCGGCCCGGGCCGCCCGGGCGCTGCCTCAGCGCGGCGGGGCGGGCGGGGACCGTCGGCGGCGGCGGCGGCGGGGACGCGGCCCTGCCTCTCCCCCTCCTCCGCGGTCTGGGAGGAAGGTCCGGGAGCCGCCCCCCTCCCCATGCGGCCCGGCCCGCCGCCGGGAGCCCTCCCCGGGGGGATGTCGGTGCGGCCGCCGCCGGGATAACCCGCCCGCCCCGCCCCGGGCGGAGGATGCTGCGGGGGCTCCGGCAGCAGCGGCCGCGTCCTCGGGTGCGGGCAGCGTCGCCGGGGAGAGATGACTTCGAGGCACCAGGCGGACTGGATCCCCTACAGGTAGCGGGGACCGAGAGCGGGTGCCGCGCCGGGGAGGCGGTCGGTGCCCGGTGCCGCTCGGCCGCCCCGTCGCGGGGGAGCTCGGCCCGCGGGGCGGCAAGCGCCCGGCCCCGGCTGCCATTGGCTCCGCCGTTGCCATAAGCTACCGGGGCCGCCGCGGCGGGCGCTGCCCGGGCGCCTCGGCCGGAGCCGCGGGCCGGTTCGTGCCCCTAGGCGGGGAGCCGAGCTGCCGAACCCAGCCCGGCCCTTCCCGAGCCCTTTGTCGGCTGCGACGTTAACGTTACGGGGGCTTCGTTTTCCCCGCGGCCCCTTTTCCGAACTGAGTGATCGCGGACTGAAGCCGCGGGGTTTTACAAAGGTGTTGGCGGAGCACCGAGAACCGTGTTCCTTTGGTTCGCTTGGTTGTGAGTGAAACAAAGTAGACGCGGTAACGCGAACGTTTTCTCTCTCACAATACCATTAAAGTAAAAATATTTATAGAGCGCGTTTTAAAACAAAGACGGCAGTTCTAGCGGATGGGTTGTAGTTTACTGCTCTCTAAATGACAATATTTGCACTGACCGTGTGAGTGCAACATAAATATAAATAAATCACATGTTAATACTGAGAAAAAAATAAAATGATGGATGTGCAAGGGAAAGCCTGCCGTTTTCGTCTGCACACGTGATAGTTCTGATCAACAGAAGAATAAGAAAGAAAGAAATTTGATTATGGTGAAGCGTAGATTATTGCCACTCTCTTTTCAATAGTTCTTTCAGACCACGTGCTTTGAAAAGACATCAGGAATCGGCAGTAAGGCTTCAAAAATGCAATTTGAAGCCTTGTAATGAAGGCAAAAATACCAGAACAGCTGTTCATGGCTTTTCCCCGCAGGAGAGGAACTGTTTCTCCATTCTCTCACTGTACACAAAGCTCTGCAGAGGCCGGTGTTAAAAGTTTGCTAAGGGATTTTGTAGCAGTGGCCTTGAAGAAGGAAATAAAACATCTCTTCTTTTTCTGCTTAGTGTGGTTCAGAGTAGCAAAGGGAGATAAAGTGGTAGTTCTGCAGATAAACATCTATCTGATGATACTTTGTTCTAAAATAATATTTTTCTGAACCTTAGGCATATATTTATGGTCAGAAACTGCTGACAACCACCCCAACCAAAAGGCAAACAAACCACACTCCTGCTCTGAAGTATCTTTGTTTAGGCTTCTAACATAGAGTTCTCTCAAGAAGCTGACTTATTTTTCAGAGCTGATTCCTAAGTTTTAAGTATATCATAGCAGATCTCTTGGAGCTTGCTCCTTTAAAGCATCCTTCCAATTCCCCTAACTGTACTTAGCCAGGAAACAATAGTTTCTGAATACATGTGTGACTAAGATTACACATGAAAACGTTTTGCCTGTAAATTAGGTTAAAGGAACATTTTTTAGGAGTAAAATACACCAGAGAGGGAGAACTGTGATATGCGCCCATTGGGTTCGTCTTCTCTCCAGGAGCAAAATGGCCAACTCTTATCTGCTCTGTTGTTTCAGATTCCTATTTGCTGTAGTGAGTTCAATAGTTGCTGACTCTCAAAGCTTGGAGGCCTGTACCCCACCTTCTTTAACACCTGGGTGGCACATGACAGCCAGCAACGTTACTACTGCTAGAGCGGCGCACAGAGCACAGGCTACTGGGCGTGCTGAAGTCTGTAATGACATATGGGGCATGGTCTGAGCATTGCTGATGTATGGTGTGCTAGAATATGTTGCGAGTCCTTCTCTGAACTTGGTGAAGTTGTTTCAGCTTCAACATGGACTTTAAAATGGTAGTAAGACTCCTAAATCTCCATTGTTCATCCTAGCAATTGAATGTATGTGAAGCTATGTACCTGAATTAATTCAAGCAGAGAAGTTTATTTCTTTAGTATGAGGTCATAATTTTCTTTGCAAATGAAATTAACCAGAGGTAATCACTTCTGCATATGTTGTGTGCAACTTACTAAACAATGGTAGACTCATAGAATAGTTCGGGTTGGAAGCAACCTTAAAGATCGTCTAATTCCAGCTTCCTGCCATGGGCAGGAACCCCTTTCATTACATCTGATTGCTCAAAGCTTCATTAAATCTGGTCCTGAACACCTTAAGGGATGGGGCATCAGTGACTTCTCTAGGTAACCTGTTCCATTGCTTTACTACCCTCACAGTAAACCATTTCTTCCCAGTATCTAATCTAACTTTTCCTCTTTCAGCTTAAAACCAGTACATTTCATTGTATCACTACATGCCCTTGTAAAAAATCCCTTTCCAGCTTTCTTGTAGGTCCCCTTTGAGTACTGGAAGGCTGCTGTAAAGTCTCCCTGATATTTTGTCTTCTCCAGGCTGAACGACCCAAACTCTCTCAGCCTGTTTTCATAGGAGAGGTGTTCCAGCCTTGTAATCATCTTTGTGGGCCCTTCTGTGGTCTCGCTACAGTGGGTCCATGTCCTTCTTATGCTGGAGGCCCCCAGAGCTGCACACAGTACTTCAGGTGAAGTCTCATAAGAGCCGCTTACAGGGGGAGATTTATCTCTCTTGAACTGCTGGTCACGCTTCTTTTGATGCAGCCCAGGAAACAACTGGCTTTCTGCGCTGCAAGCGCACATTCCTGGCTCATGTCTAGCTTCTTATCAGCCAGCACCCCCAGGTCTTTTGAGGGCTACTGTCTGTCCAGCCTGTAATTGTGCTTGGGTTTGCCCTGACTGAGATGCAGGACTTTGCGCTTAGCCTTGTTGAACTTCATGAGGCTCGCACAGTCCCACTTCTCAAGCCTGTCAGGGTCCCTCTGGATGGCATCCCTCTTCTCCAGCATGTTAACTACACCACACAGCTCGGCGTCATCAGCAGACTTGCTGAGGGTGCCTTCAATTCCATTGTCCACGTAGTCCCAATACGGACCCCTGTAGAATGCAATTTGTCACTGGTCTCCACTTGAACATAGAGCCATTGACCACAACTTGTTGAGTGTGGTCCTCCAGCCAATTCCATATCCACCAAGTGGTCCATTCATCAAATCCGTGTCTCCAATTTAGAGACAAGAGTGCCATGCAGGACAGCGTCAAATGCTTTGCACAAGTCCTAGTCACCATCAGTTGTTCTTCCCTTATTCTCCAATGCTGTAGCGCTGTCATAGAAGACTGCCAGATAAATCAGTGATTATTTCCCTTTAGTGAAGCCATGCTGGCTGTCACCAATCACCTCCTTCTTTTCCATGTGCCTTAGTGTGTTTTCTTTGAGGATCTAGGCACAGGTGAGACTGACTGGCTTGTAGTTCACCTGCATGTCCCAAACTCACCAAACAGATTATGCTTCCACTTTTAAGATGCTGAGAACATTTTGTGTGAGTTAACAAAAAATAGTTGGCAATTCTTTCAGCAGCACTGCTAATTTTTTCATACTGAGCTGGATAAAAGCTTCATATGTATGAGTATGCTATTTCAGCGTTTTGCCCTTAATGTCTTGTCTTCTTCTTTTACGTATTCTGCTTTTGAAACACTCATAGTCAGAGAATGAAGAGATTTGAATTTGCTAATGCTAGGAGATATAATTGAGAAATTATTTTTTAAAAGTAAATAGTTTCATGAAACTATTTTGTAGATAGAAGTCCAGGCATGCAATTAAGTATTTACTCAGGAAGCTACATACCAAGTTCAGTGAGCTGGGAATTCTTTTTTTAAATTGAACCAAGTTTTTACAATGTTTCTGTCCTTTAATATAAGTGTTAAAAATAGTTTAGTCTCCAGTAAAAAATCAATTGCAATTCATGTAGCCTCTCCCAGTCACAAAGGTGGTTCCTGGGGGCAGTTAAGAGAAATTCTTTAGGAGTTATGTTGTCAAGCACGATAGTGTTTTCCTTTGGTATCCTTTAGTAGTTTCCAGTAGGAAATGCAAAGCAGAATTATCTGGGAATCGTTACAGATTCAGAGGAGTTAAGGGTTTTTGTTTAATAGTATGTTCTAGTTTCATCTCTTTTTCCTGAACTCATTTTTAATTTATAGAACTTCTGAAATTAACATATTCATTTTTATTTTATAGTGCTGTGTCTTGAAGAAGCAAGCATATTCCTCCTACTACTTAACTATAGTTAAATGAAACCGTCACTGGCTAAGATAAAAGTACCAATACACTCAGTCACAGTAGGGTCCCAGTCCCTATTATTATAATTTGTTCTTACATTTTCACTTGCTTCTTTAACAATAACTCCTAATACTATAACTTAAAAAACAGCATTTACAAAGCCTTCTAACCTGTTTAATGAGAAATATATAAACGTCAGTTGAAAAGCCCAATCCATATAGGAATAAATTTGTTCCAGGTCTCCAGAGTTCTCTGTTAAGGGTCTGTAATTCTGTTGAGAATTGCTTTGTGCGGATAAACCTGCTGTAGCCCCAGGGGAACCCATGAACTGTGCCACAGGGTGTCTGACACTTTGCACAGAAGGTGATGTATAAAGCAGATTACACAGCATGCATTTGCAGTGACATAATATGCCTTGATGTGTATATGATGATGATAATAATATGCATTATTTTATTTGTGACATATTTTATGTTCTTTTTTTTTTGTAGCAGTTATGAATTTGCTCTGAAGCTTTAAGACTGTGCTTAGATATTGCAGCTATAAACAGTCACTAGTTATTTATTGCAAAGTGGAGGATTACAGTTGGATAAAATTGTGGAGCACAGCTGTGTGGTGAATTCATGAATCATGGCAATTAGAGCAGATAAGAAAATTTCTGGAAATGTGATGGGTAAACAAGTCCTGGAACAGGAACAGACGTGAAGACCAAGAATGTCTCTGTCATTTCTATGCATTTATTTTGTGTATTGGGACATTATCTCCCCTTAAGCCTTGACAGTCTAAGGGCAGCAGTGCAGGTAGAATGCTCACCTGCTGCAAGGTGCAATTTGTGACCGAGTGCAGCACAATGCAGGCAAGCTTGCGCCTGGCTGCCTGCTGTGGGGATGTCATTGGTAATTTATGAGAGTGCTGTTTTTTCTAAAGAAAAGGGCACAGGGAGTGTGTGTCTCCTCTGCTCTAAATTAGACTGTCTTGTCTCAGGTCATTACGATGTATAAAATTAGCTTAGTCATGTGCTTTTAAAATGTTTAAGTTAGAGCTCTCCTTTAGTGGGGTCCGTGCCCTCACATAGGGTGTTCCTGTTGTAGTGCGTGGAGATTCCAGCCAAGATCAAAGTCCTGTTCTGCCCAGTGTCAGTGTTAAGGAGCTGTACATGCACACTGTCAGAGGCAATTGTTACCCTGAAGTGGATAGCCTAAATCGGCCAGGCAGAAAAGAGAGCTGAGGAAAATACAGTATCACTTCTGTTTTACCAGTGAGGGAAATGGAAACCTGTGGAAGTTGTGGGGAATTTGTCTGAATGGAAGTGGGACAAGGCTCAAGGGAGATCAGCAGCAGAACTGGCAGTGAAACCTAGTTGTCCTCTGCTCTGCAGTATGCCCTAGGTGGGTGTAAGCAAGGGGCTGATGCGGCTTTTCCTCCTCTTACAGGGTGTGCTTGGGGCCATATGATACATAAACAGCTGCACCATCGTGTGGTATTGTGACCCTGGCTACCTTTGCAGTATTGACATCCTGACTGAAAGTAAAAATCATTTCATAATAGGCCAGTGGGTTTCTGGTAGCAGCAATCATTTGTAGGTTTTTGGCAGCAGCAATCATTTACAAGCCATCTGTGCCAGTTTTGGATCACTGCTGGAAAGCAGCTATGAAATGTTATGTCTCCTCTTACAGTTCCTTGAGTCGGACAGTTTTGACTCTTACTCATGAGGGTTTTTTGACTTTCCTTAAAGCTGTATCCATTTAGACTTTCAAGCAGCAGCTCTTCTGGAAAGTGATACTTGTTATTAGCAACTAAAAGTTGTCATTCTGGAGAGCTAGATTCTTTTCACACTTCCTCCTTGTGCGTTTTCCCTTCATACTAATGACTTATTTTCTAATTCATGGCTTTTTTGTTCTTTCTCTTTATAAACAGATTTCTGTTTGCCATTTGTCCCTGATATCTTGCTCTCCTTGCCTCATTCTTGCTTTATTTCTCTCTTGTCCACAGTGAGATTCATGAAAATAATGATTCTTTCTTGCAGCTATATGGTACCTACCTCTGTAAATGTTTGCTCTTTAATTTGTATTTTATTGTTTGTAACTTTTGAATAAATCCATCCCAGCTTCATTGTGTTACTGAAATAGTTGGTACTGTTTGCAATGTTTTTAAGCTGATTTTTTTTCTTTTATTGCAGATTACCGAGAATTAATTTCAGTATTTGCAGCAGATTATTCAAATATTGTTGCTTTAAGCACGGATGTTAAAATTAATATTTACTTTATACCTCACTTCTTGCTGAAGCTTTTGTTACTGAAGTATATAAAGGCCAGTAACTGGAATTAGGAAAAGCCCTTCTCAGTGGTAGTTTGTATCACTTAAAAAGGGAGCTGCTGGGGAACTGAAGAACTGTTCTCTCACAGTTTTGCAGTCCTTTTAATCATGATGTTTTGAGGACCAATTCTGAGGACTTATGAGCTGAGTATATAAGACCTCTCTGTGCTCTGTTTTCTTTTATATTATGCTAATAGTGTGCAGATATATGGCAAGACAGTCTTCAGTCTGAAAATTTTCAATTTAGAAGACAGGTATAAAATAAGAGCACAGAATACAAGCAAAAGTTTATGTCCAAATTGTGTAGCTCTGTGACATTTTGGAAGTTCTTTAAATGCTTGATTTACTTGTAATGTAATAGTGTACTAGATGTATTTTTATTTTCTTCTTTTACATTAATAAGAAACTTAAATATATGTTTACTTTGCCTTTCAGTGATTACTGCAGAAGTAGTTTTCATACTTTTGGATTGCTTGTAAATTTGGAGATTACAGATTTATCTGTTATTTATCCTTAAAGGGAAAAAGAGACCAAATTTAAAGCACTCCCTCTGGGGAAATGCGGTAGGGCCTTATACAGAGGATAGTAACTGCTTTTGCCAGTACAGGAACTTGGCAGATCCTGGATACTACTTCTGTGCACTCAGACAACTATCCTTATACCTGGAGGTAGGTATGCTGTAGTGTCTTAACACCATCCTCTGTCTTGCATGTATTTGTATGGTTGCTTGCAGGAAGCAGTCACAAAGAGGTGTCAGGAGATCCTTTCTTATTGACTTCAAAGGGAATTGGCTTAGCTCCACAACCTTCTCTGAGCTCATGTCTTGGCAAATAATGGCAAGCAGTCTATAAAGCATTATTATGAATGTACGAGTGCATTTTGTTTGTGAGTGACATACTTGTCTTGCTTTCTGACAACACAAGTGCCCGAGTCATTCTTTCATGAAGTTGAGTTTTAGCTTGAGTTGTCAGATGTTTACCAAAATTAAGAACTGAATTGCAGATTTCAGTGGAAACTTCATAGTTCCTGTTGAGATGCATGTTAACACAGGTCTGAGAATGTTATAATTTGTAATTAATAGAACTCATTTGACTTATGCATTCATTATAATGAAAACACAGCATGGAGATTTTAATGGTAATTTTAATTGTAATCACAGTTCTAACTACCTGCAGGTGAAAAATTACAAGATGAAGAAATTCCTTGATTAACTTCAAATGATGACTAAATTGGAAATTGTATCTGCAAGTGAAATACAGATACGTCAGTATTTAATTCATGTTTAGGGAATGGATAAAAGCAGGTTAGTCTTCCAAATTTGATATCAGTTTGAAAGCAGAATGAATAAAGTTAAAGTCTAGGTGTTTCCACTACTTGTACCTGTGCTAAAGCAGGAAGCTTAAGGACAGTTTATCTCTCTTTTTTCTTTTTTTTTTCCCCCCAGAGAAGGTTATTACTAACTGATACTACTACAACAGCATTTTCACTTGTCTGCAGTAACAACAAAAAACCTCAACCCCATTGTGTTGCAATTCTCACTTCTGAAAAACTGAGGAAAATACAGGATATATTGTAGAAATTAAAGAACAGATAACTTGTTTGGACAGTGACATAGACTAACTGCTTAGGTCAGGTTGAGTGCCAAATGGAGGACTAATATTGTGCTTTGGAATGCATCCCACTGTTTTTCACAGATAAAAATCCCAAGACTCAATCCAAGAGTGTGAATTTGCATTAAACAATCTTCTGTGGATATAAGGATTGCATGAACTCTTGCATACCTTCTTAAAACTTTAGTTAGTTTAGGCAAATAATGCACATTTTGGTACACTGCAGCTGTAGGGCAACATTAAATAATACTGAGGACAGCTCTACATGTGAATGACTCAGACCTTGGTAACTGATTCTTCCAAGTTACTGAATTTTAAATCACTTCACTGGCTGTTGCTGCAGATTTTAAAAGGGAAGCATCAAGATTTATAGAAGGTTTTTGTGTTTCTCCTAGAGTAACACTAGCTCTGTTTTATTTCCTGTCCTCAAGGCAGAGCTCAGGTGCCTCTGCATGTTGCATATCATTAAATCTGCACAATGATGGGGCCACAGAGAACCCTGTAGCTTGGCTTGGTGTTGAATTGGTTAAATTCTTTCCTTCTGTATTTGATCTCTGTGGTATGTCCATGCTGCATACTGCAGTGCAGTGGAGAGACACTTGGGCTGCACGGGAGCTAACACAGATATTGAAAACTGTATAACAACATAAAAAATGAAGAAGTGATTTACTTCTTTGAGGAGTGATGAAGGTCAGTCTCTGAGGAGCTATGGACTCCCATAGTTAAATTGTTTCCAATATATGTGTTAACTTGCTTACATCATAGCAGAGTTCACAAAGTCAATGTAACTTTTAATTTAAAATTCATTATTTGGTCCAAACTGAGAATATTAATTTTTGAAGTACTAACCCTGTATGAACAACCTAATCTAGGCTGTGGCTTTTCAGAATACTAGGATAACTCTTCTTGGGTATGCCAGATAGAATAATTATGGAATACTATATTAATACCTAGAGAAACTGGGTCATCATATCAGTGCAAAACGATCATGGCATTGCTAGAAGTTTGAGGCATCCTGGAAGATGCCTTTTAAACTTTAGCTACTTCAAATAATAATATAGCATAGTTTTCTGGCACTGTTGATGCAGCTTGAAAAATTGTTAATTACTTCCTTGGGGCTTGAATATAACTCACAGATTATAAACATGAAGAAAAACCAGCACAGGAGAAATCTAAATTAAATGAAAGACCCCTCTTCCCTTGCCTCTTCCCTTGCCTCTTCCCTTGCCTCTTCCCTTCCCTCGGCACTTTCTGTTATTTATTCATTTAATGCCATATGCTTCAGGCTTTGCAAGGTAGAGGTTGTTCTGAGTAGCACTGCAAGAAATGGAGTTTTCCAGTTCTGTGCACCCTGTGTCAGAATGATTTCCAGATTATTCTATTGGAAAAAATGTGAAATTACATTTGTATAGCCTTGACAGTGGGATATGCAGGTTCAAGTATTCAGGTTTCTGCCCTGTGTGTTGTATTTTGTAGGAAGGTAGTTATAATACCACAGATGAGTGCTTGGATTTTCAGGTTATTTGCTGGTGTCTGGACCTGTCCCTCCCACCCCTTGAAATTTTCTCCTTTTTTTAAAAAGGAGAGAAAAAGGAGTTCACCAAGTTTCTAAGATTTGGATTTGATAAATCAGTATTCTTTTACAAAGACTTGTGACAAAAGGATCCAGTAAACCCTAGACTTGATATGAAAGATATTAGACCTTACAACATTACTTGTACTTACAATAAATTATAAATTTTGAGAGTCATCAGTTCATTGAACTGGTGCAGTACCAAATAATATAACAAGAATTGAAGGTGTTAGTAAAGGCAGCTATGAGCTTGTTGACTATGACTTGTCAACTATTGAGTTGGTTGAATTTCAGTTTTATTAATTGTTGCAGTCCAATAAAATATAAAGATTTCAAACCAGAAGATTTAAGAACCTGTGCTAAAATACAGCTATTCTGCACTAGACTGGTGCAGACCTTTCAAAGGATGGAATGTAATGCTGCACAGGGAGCCTTGAAGAGTCAGTGGTTTTCAAGAGTGCTCAGGGTCATACTGATGCTCTGCTCATGTTATTTCCTAATTATGAGCGTCTTTGAAAATCTGAAGCTTCTGTTGAAAATACTTCATGTGGTGGAGAGAGGAGAGAGAAGAATGGCTATTGTGCTGCCTAGTCAAAATGACAAACAGCTTATAACACGTTGCAGTTTTTTGTGTTCTTTGGCAAGAACAACTTATTCTCTTCTGAAAAAGCTTATTCTGAATAAAAGTGCAAGATACGTTAAGAGTCATAAAACTTTCTGCTGCGTTGCATGCATTGTAAATACACCTAACTGACAGTGGGAGGAGTCCTCAAAGTAACTCTGTGCATTGAGATGAAAATTCAGCCCAAGGGGTTTTAGTTCACAGCCAGATCTGCAATATTGCATTTACTATGTACATGGATGCATATTGCAATAAACAGTAAATAGAAACATACTGTACTGTGTAATTTTGCTTTTCAATTTGCACATGATGCCTTCTCTCTTTTTATTTTTTCATGAAAATGGCCATGAGATTGTTTCTGTACTTTTTATTTCCACCTCATTCAGGTAGGTCTATAACTAATAGGGATTGATTCTCTATTAATAATTACCCAAGTTATTTACTTTGTGAAATGAAAGACATTTTATTCCTTTTTATATCACAAAATGCTTTCTTCTGTATTCGAATGATACTCAGTACTTAGGGAAACTTATCTCGTTTCTGTGGTTCTTTCCCTTTCTGTACTGAGTCCTCTGAATCTGGAAATTTGATCTGTAGTGTGCTATCAAATGGCTGATGTTGGTTTTGGGGAGATTAGTGTATGTGCTGCTGGGAGAGTGGCTAGACATAACACGGGTTGAGTTAAATTTGTCAGCAAATTAATGGCAATGTTTCCTTATAATCCTCCATCTCTTCTTAAATTAAATCTTTTAATAATCATAAAGCAGATAAATATTTGATCAGGATTTCAGGTCTGTGCTTCCATCCAGGAACTATCATCAAAAGTCTTTCTGAAGTAGACTTCAAATACAAGCTTGAGGCCCTTCCTTTAGCATGTGGGAGACGGGGAGAGCACACGTTCTCCAGGGAGCCAGCACGCTTTGGAAGCACACATAGTTTCTGTGATGTGGGTGAGCCATCTCTGACTGCTTCTGTGGTCACTGCTGTGAGCCTGGCAGTGCAAAGAAGCATGCTGCCTGCTCCCAGTTTACCACAGGTAAAGATAAGGGCACGTGCACTCATAGCAGTACAACACTACACAGGAATGATTAACACTTTATCAGGGCCACATAGAGTAAGCTGTTACTGTCTTATTCATTTATATCTTGCTTGTGTGTCAGCCAGCTTTCTTGCTACAGTTCCTAGGCTGAACTCTTCTTCATCCTGTTCTGCTTTTGGCTAGGTCCTGAGAAAGCGAGGAAATGGAGCCCTCTGAATCTGGTGTAATAAAGCTGAATGACATTCAGTGGGTGATCCTACAGGCTGGAATGTCTCACCTTGGCACCTTGTATCCCACAGTAAACACAAACTCATGGGTTGTATGTTGAAGTATTAGAACTATGAAAAATGTGCAAATAATGGTGATCACATGCTACATCAATTAGACATTTTGTGCAGTGGGCAATTAATATTCAGGAAAGAAACCAGAAAATACACAGTCATATATATTTATCTGAAAGGAGCAGAAAACCAGCTACTGGTGTGTGAGCGTTGATTAGACCCAAAGGGGGATCTTATTTTCACTCTTCTTATTTATGGTCCAATAGCTAAAACAATACTTTTTTTTTTTGCTTTGCTGAAATTCATTTGTAAATATGTTCCCACAGTGCCAGAAGTGGTTTAATTACATCTGATACAGTTAAAAAGGGTCTGGCTTTGCGTGATGCAGCTTTCTGTATCTGAGAGTATGTGTGCTTGCTTATTGTTCCTCCTGTTTGTCTCCTTGTCTTGCCATACACCAGGTGACTTATGGTGTGACCGTGGCTTGAGAGCTCAGTGTGACAGGTCTTGGTGCATCTTGATGTGGTGCTGTAGTGCTCGTCTTGGGTCTCACCCTCATGTGGTGCACTTTGTGTGAAGCTCTGGGAGAGGTTGCTAAGGCAGAGGCGTCTTACTCCTGTGTTACAGGTGAAGACACTGCAAATACAGTGGAAGTGGGACTTTTCCAGGATAAACTCTCAGTAGCAAGATCAGGGAAAGAATTATAGTTGCTTCATCTTACACTTCCATACATCTTGCCTCTAAAACAGTTTATCATTTTTATTTCTTTTTTATTTCCATTTGTCTGTTTATAAGAAATCCAAATTAAGGGAAGAACTATGCATTTGTAGAAAGGAAGACACAAACACAGCAAACAGACTTACTTCACAGTGTGTTTGTGTTGGAAGGGGTCCTGCATATACCTGTAAGAAGTAGGCCTAGGGTGAAGACAACTTTTGAAGCCAGAGTTTCAGTAGCTGTCATTCATGTTTCCCTGTGTGGATTCTCATTGCTGTAATATTATTATTGAGTTGAGCTCCAACCTTTTTTCCCCACAGAGGGGCTCTTTAAGGTCTTTGCCTTTACCCAGCCACTACCTTTTTACTCCTTTATTCCTCCTTAATTTTAGTTGAAATTATTTAACTAAAAAAAAGAAAGATACTATGTACACATGAATCTGTCTTTTTAAGAAACCAGGCAAACTCCTGTCATTATATGGATATTTAATTGTCTGTGAAATTCTTGCTGAAACTTCCAGAGATACACTCATTCCCTGCTTTCTGTCTCGTACTCTTACGCAAAATGTAGCATTAATATACATGCTTCATGTGTGAAAAAGAAGAAAACTTAAATACTTCTCTGACAAAAGCCTGAATGTTTTGGAATTTAATTTTACTTAAATGATATGATTTGCTTCCTGTTTTAGAAATCAGCAGCCAGTCTGACTTTCTATTCACATTCTACTCACATTTTAATAGAAAGTGTTCCATGGGCAGAAATTAGCAGACTTAGAAACGTGTCTGCTGACGAGGCGGCGTGTTGGTGCTTCAGTCCCCAGTGGAGATTGCTTTTGCTATAATTGTTGCTAACAGGCATTCTAGCAGGTGAAGTGGAATAATTAAAATGGCAACTTCAGCCACATATTCAAAAATATGAAAAGGATGGTGAAAAGCCCTTTCCTGCAATGGTTTGCTACTGATACCACAGCACCTGAGCAGATCTATGTTCAATAAAACCCTTTTACATCTTATTCTTCTAGCTTTCAGCTTACAAGAATTTAAACACAAGCTGGAGACAGCCTCCTGGCAACTGAATTTGTATGTTTTACTGTGCTTTTTGTATCCACAAAATGTGCTGATAAACTTCTCTGTACTGTTTGTCAACACAGGCTTTCTTTAGCAGTTAATCTGATGTACCTCAGCTGTGATCCATTTAGTTGCAGAAAACCAAAGATGGTTTATGTCTTAAGTTCTTAAAAGACACACTGGAGCAAATTAAATCATGCTTGTTTTCTTTGTTGAAAAATGGAAGGCACAAAATCCAAGACCTGTAGTGTCTTGAATTACCTCAGGACTTGTTTCTGTCAAGCTTAAGTGAATCTGCTACAAGAGCATGGCTCTCATTGATGATATCACTCTAAAGCTGTGCTGGTTTTGAAATCAGAAATGGAGGTGGCTTTATAGAAACTTTTAAATTATTAGAAGATTTGAGATGGGAAACAATGTATATTTTTTCTGAAAACATAGAAAGTGACATTTACAAAATCTAGATTCTGGTTATTCTTTCTATCTTGGAGCTATTTTTGGTAAGTTGCAAACACACAGAATAATGTACTTATCACAATACAACCGAGTATTGTAGATTCATTTAAGCTCCACAGGTTGCATCCATGGGTTGAAATTCAGTGTGGGACTGTCATTCATCTTTCCTTTAAATAAAAAGGGAATAAGAAACAAAACCTCTAAACCCAGTGGTACCCAGTCTTTTTTTATGTCTAGATTATGTTTTAAAAAGGAGAGTTTGTCTGTTCTATGCAGTAAGGAAAGAGTCAGTAGATTTTTTCTATGTTATTACTGGCCAATGTACTTATCTTCGTCTTTTTGTAGTTTCCTAATATGCTTGAATCTTAGAGAAAAGAGAAGAAAAAGACAAGAGAAACAATTTTCATCTTAATTGGCAAATGAACTGCAGTGCTCTCAGTATCTGTATTTAGTGTGAAAACAACCATTAGAATTGCAGATTTTGCTATCCATTTTGTTTCTTGGAACTGACAAATGCACATTTTTCAATCCTATGTAATTATAATCTGATTCTAGAGAACTGTGATTTCTTCCAATATCTAGAAATATAGCATTTGAGCATAATTTTTCAGGACACTGTGTGCAGGGGTTAATAGCACAACCTCACTGAGAATTACATTGCTGGTATTGTATCATTTACAAGAGGTCAAATTATACTGAAAATCTGTAGGAGTGTATGACTGACAAAGACTGCTTGTAGTTTTGTATGATAGCTTTTCTTTTATATATAAGACATGGTTGCCTAATTGCTTAGTAATTGTTGCATGGTGAAAGTGAAAAATAATGCTTAGCTCAGACAAGAATAGTTTAAAAAAACAGTGGATTGGATAAATGATAAAATCTTTTTTTTTGTCTAATGTCTTTTTTGTTACAGTTACTGATGACAGCTGCTTGCCAATTTAAGAAGAAAAAATACCTAGAGTTGGCACACCTTTTTAGATCAAATCATCTTATGCATGCTCTGTTTTAAAGGAAAGCTTATGCTTTTTGCATGTAAAATGTCTGTGCAAATCCTACGAGTTTTCAAAACAATGGGAAAAAGCATTTTACCTCTTTTATCTTTATTTTTTTATCGCCTTCTTAGTTACTGTTTGATCGAACTGGTGAGGGTATTTGACAAGCAGTTTAGAAAACAAAGATAAAAGCTAATGATTTGTTATCAACCTCTTCTTTTGATATTTACCATTTCACATGCTATAAGCTTTTATTTTGCAAATGCTTAGCCATTTGGATGGGCTCTGATGGAAATATTTATGTCCAGTGGTCGCAAATTTTATTAGCCTGTTCAGGATCAGAACCCTAAAATTGAAGTGGTATCCATCTATCAGGCCAAATTTTCAGTCTTCTTCAAATACAGTGAAAATTGTGTTCTAGAGTCCAAAGTGTCTTGCATGGGGGACTGATGGAAGCTCTCACATGCTACCATGTGGGCTCTTTCTGTGAAGATGTTTTCAAGCCTAGAACAGTAATTTTGAAAAGAGAGTTGCAGTTGGAAATAAGAATTAGTTGGGTCATGATAATGAGCTCTTAAATTTCCAGTAATTTGATGACTATGTCAAATATATAGTACATACTGCAGAGGAGATTTTCACCTGGAAATCCAAAGCTTTTTAGGGATGTCAATTCCCTGTTCTCTGAAACTGCGAGTCTTCATGCTGCTGATATACACCTATATCTATGTGTATGTAATTAAATATGATGAAGTAATGTCTTGTTCAGTTATCTCTTGGGCAGACATTTCAGATCATGTATTACTTTTATGAAGTTCTCGCAGTTCTTGGTAATTAAGTGTTTTGGTTTTTTTTTTCATTTTTGCATCTGTTTCACTATTGCAAAGCATTTCACATAGCTCTTTGTACCTGAATATGGCCTGTAACATAAGGTTCTATATAATATTATTCCTTATTAGGCCTTTCCCTCCTCCTGTTTGTTTTCTCTTTACAGTTATTTTGAGGAGAGAGTTTGAAACTGGCATAGGCTGAAATTTGCCAGTGAGAGTTCAGCCTCTTTGCCTGGGAGTGACACACAGATGTGGAGAAAAGCCCTTAATTTAACAAAAAGGGGGGAAAAAAAAGCTGATATGCCTTATAATAATGCATACTTTTCTCCCGCATCTGTAAAGAATAATTTTAGCAGAGATATCTTACCAGCTGTGTGCTAGAGCAATTGCATATTGCCTGACACTAATCTGTCTTCTTTTGCACCCTTTCTGTTGCTGCCTTCTTGCAACACAGTGCCTGGACTTTAGTAGTAGCTTTGAAAGGGTGTTATTTTGCCATGGAGAAATGTGAAAGATGTGTCATAGAGTGGTTTGATTTGGAAGTGACCTTCAAGGGCAATCTTGTCCAACCCACCACACAAGGAGCAGGGACATCTTCAACTACAGCAGGTTATTCAGAGGCCCATCTGACCTTGAATGTGTCCAAGGATGGGATGTCTACCACCTCTTTGACCTACCTGTTCCAGTGTTTTGCCACCCTCATTGTAAAGAAATTTCTTCCTTATATCTAGTATGATACACTCTTTCAGTTTAAAACCATTACCCCTTGTCCTATCACAACAGACCTTGTTAAAATATCTTTCCCATCTTTCTTAGAAGTACTGAAAGTCTGCTATAAGGTCTTGCCAGAGCCTTCTCTTCTCCAAACTGCACAAACCAAACTAACTGGCTGGGTCCAGCCCTGTTCAATGTCTTCATCAATGACGTGGATGAAGGCATTGAGTGTACCCTTAGTAAGTTTGCAGATGACACTAAGCTGGGTGGAAGTGTCGATCTGCTGGAGGGTAGGGGGGCTCTACAAAGGGACCTAAACAGGCTGGACCGCTGGGCTGAGTCTAATGGCATGAGGTTTAACAAGGCCAAATGCCAGGTCCTGCACTTGGGGCACAACAACCCTATGCAGTTCTACAGACTAAGAGAAGTCTGTCTAGAAAGCTGCCAGGAGGAGAAGGACCTGGGGGTGTTGGTTGACAGCTGACTGAACATGAGCCAGCAGTGTACCCAGGTGGCCAAGAAGGACAATGGCATCCTGGCTTGTGTCAGAAATGGTGTGACCAGCAGGTCCAGGGACTGTACTCAGCACTGGTGAGGCCGCTCCTTGAATACCGTGTTCAGTTCTGGGCCCCTCACCAGAAGAAGGATGCTGAGGCTCTGGAGCGAGTCCAGAGAAGAGTGACAAAGCTTGTGAAGGGGCTGGAGAACAGGCCCCGTGAGAAACGGCTGGGGTTGTTTAGCCTGGAGAAGAGGAGGCTGAGAGGAGACCTCATTGCTCTCTACAACTACCTGAAAGGAGGTTGTGGAGAGGAGGGAGCTGGGCTCTTCTCCCAAGTGACAGGGGACAGGACAAAAGAGAATGACCTCAAACTCCGCCAGGGGAGATTTAGGCTAGAGATTAGGAGGAAGTTTTTCACACAAAGGGTCATTGGGCATTCGAACAGGCTGCCCAGGGAGGTGGTTGATTCACCTTCCCTGGAGGTGTTTAAGGCATGGGTAGACAAGTTCCTGAGGGACATGGTTTAGTGTTTGATAGGAATGGTTGTACTTGATGATCTGATGGGTCTCTTCCAACCTGGTGTTTCTATGATTCTACGATTCTAACTTTCTCAGCCTGTCCTCATAGGAGAGGTGTTCCGTCCTTCTGATGTGTCTTGTGGCCCTCTGGATCTGCTCCAGAGGTGAGGAGGACACCAGAACTGGACACAGTACTGCACATGGGGTCTCAAGAGAGTGGAGTGGAGGGACGGAGTCACCTTCCTTAACCTGCTGGTCACACTTAAACTTTGATGATATGGCTGACCTTCTGGGCTGTTGGATCAAATTGTGGAACACTATATCTTAATAATCTTAAAACATTCAGAAAATGTAATCAGCGACAGAAACTTTGGTGTCTGCACTGTAGTTTCAACGATTTTCAGGTTTCCTGTAATAATCACTGAATCATAGAATAGTTAGGATTTGAAGGAACCTCAAAGATCATCTAGTTCCAAGCCCCCTGCCATGGACAGGGACATCCCACTAGATCAGGCTGTCCAAGGCCCCATCCAGCCTGGTCTTGAACATAGCCAGGGATGGGTCATCCACAGCTTCCCTTGGCCACCTATGTCTCTCCACTCTCAAGGTGAAGAAATTCTTCCTAGTGCCTCGTCTAAATCTGCCCCTATCCAGTTTATACCCTTAGTCCTCTCACTGTATGCATTTGTAAACAGTCTCTCTCTCTCACCAGCTTTCCTGTAGGCCCCCTTCAGATACTGGAAGGTATGAGATCTCTTCTACAGCCTGAACAATCCCAACTCTCTGTCTGTCATGTATGGGAAGTGCTCCAGCCCTCTGATCATCCGTGTAGCCCTCCCCTGGACACATTCCAACAGTTCCATATCCTTCTTATGGCAAGGATTCCAGAAGTGGACACGGTACTCCAGATGAGATCTCACAAGAGGGGAATCACCTTCCTTGACCTGCTGACTACACTTTTTTTGATGCAGCCCAGGATACAGTTGGTCTTCTGGGCTGCGAGTGCACATTGCCAGCTCACGACCGGCACCACCAAGTCCTTCTCTTCAAGGCAGCCTTCAAATCACATCATCCCCCATTGTGTACTGAAATTGAGGATTGCCCTGACCCAAGTGTAGGACTTTGCACTTGGTCTTGTTGAACCTCATGAGGTTCTCACAGGCCCACTTCTCTAACCTGTCCAGGTCCCTCTGGATGACATCTAATCCTTCCAGTCCACCTCAGAAGCCTCTACGATGCACGACCCATCTCTTTCTCTTCTCACTCAGTACTCTCTAGCTTCTGGGGCCTTTCATGTCACTTATTTTGACAATTAGGCGGGTAGACAGGTGTAGGATTAGAGATCCCAGGGCTGCCAGGGCTCAGTTCTGTAGGTGTTTCATCTATTTATCTATCTGGTTTTCTTTCTGATTTAGAACAGATGTGAATTTCAGGATGTCCGATTTCAAAATCTGGAGTCGATCAATGTAATGCAATGATTTTCTCTGACCAGCCCTGACATTGGCAGAATTGGTGGTTTGTCTTGTGGTCTGGAGCCCCCTTGAGTTCTCCAGGGTGGAGAATTCTTGAGTGGGGACCAGGGACATAGGATGGATTCACAGCTGTCATTGATGCCTCCTGTGGTGGGAAGCTCTCATGTACGAATGTTAGTTCTGAAATGGTTTCCTACGCGCTGGATAATGTACTCTAAAGGAGTCAAGTCACTGTGCAGTGCCATCCGCATGGCCATCATGTTTGCCTTTGCTCTAAGGCAATCATCCTTCATAGAATTGACTTGGGTAATTAGTGGGACTAACTTTCACACAGGATAGTAATTTATACTTTCACTGTGAGTAAAGCTGCCATGTTGGTGATCTGCCTTTGCTTCTCAGTAGCTGCTTCCTTCGTACATGCAGAAAATTCTCTGACCACGTTGTAAAATACTCCTGCCACTTCTGAAGTCTTGAGAGGGGATTCCACTTGCCCACCTTTGGTTGCACACAGAGGCAAAGGAAAGAGATTGGCTTAGTTCTGAGATGGAGAATAATGCTTTTCAGATTGATTCACAGGATTGTCTTTTCGGAGGGAAGCAATAAATTAGAAAACATGATTTGTGTAATTTCTTTTGAAATTATCTTTGAATATCATGTTTTTGAAAAGAGTGAGTATTACTATTTCTATGCTTTTCTAAGATTGTATTAATACCTGGAGTACTCCGTTAGAATAAGTCTCTTTTGTGCAGGCACTATATATTCACATTGTGAAAACAATTCTCTTTATCGTTAAGAATCCCAACCTGAAAGAGTTTATACACATGCATCTTTTTATGCTATGTGAAATTAGTGGGAATGTTTTCATGAGATTGAATTAATGTTGTCTGAGGTCATGGCCCAAATGTGCAGATCAGATGGTATGGAATACATCATCTGCTTTTAGAAATAATGGTTTAGTTTGCACTATTAGCTACAAAATCTAGGCCAAATAGTGTTTGCTACTTTTGCCAGCCATTAACCTCTTACCAACCTTAAAATCCATATCATGTACTGAGGCACCAGGATCTGACAAACTCATTTTTCCACTGAAAAGGTTGTTTAGGATTGTCTGAATTTACTACTTTTACAGAAGGTAAGTACAGAGAATGAACTCAAACTGAAGTGAAAAATCTGCTTTTTTCAGTTCCAGCAAAAGAGTAGTAGGTTGGATTATAAAGATAGTACGTGTGTGGGAAAAGTGACAAAATATTTTGTTTCAGGGTTGGTATTTAGCATGTAATGACACGTCTTCCCTTAGAAACTGCACTCCATTGAAACTATAAAACCACCTGTGAAAAGGAAAAAGGAGCTTGGCTCTTTCAATTACTAACATCTCCAATCAGAGTTATAATTCTTGCTGTACTTCAGGTTTGGTTGTTAAAGCATCTAAGGGAAACTAGGTGGACTGTTTTACCTTCACATTTTCAATAAATGGATCACTTAATTTTACTGTTACCTTAAAATCCTAATAAATACGACTGTATCTTTTTCCTGTCCTGTCCTAAACACAAACGTAGAATGTAGGATCTGTTAATAAGTTGCTGCATTAGTGAATTACTTCAGGTATCATCTCTTTCAGCAGCACCATATTTGAGACAGGTATTTGTGCCTGTGTTTACACACCTGCTGCAGGGAGAAGCCTCACTGAACACCTGCAGCACTGACTCTGTCCTTGGGGTCAGTGTCTTGTTTGTTAAACACTTCAGCATTCTAGTATTATTTTAAAGGCCAGCATTGGTTTTGGGTTTGTTACTGTACCTGTAGTTCTTCATTCTTGCTTCATGGAGGTGTTTCAAAGGAGAATTAGGACTCATTAATCTCATTTTGCAAGTATAAGGTTATAGTTTAATGTAAAATAGGACCAGTATACTCACAACTGGATAAAACCAAGTTTCAAAGGACAGATATTAGAGAGGGAGGGAAAGGAGCCCACAGTTATCTTACACAGATTTTCTTTTGAACACTGTGGTTTCTCTTGGTCACAGTCTTTTCCATATCAGAATCACGGAGGTCTGTTCTAGGTGACATCTTTTACCAGTGCAGCAGTACTGGATTAGAGAAGTCATCGTGGTCCTCTGAGGTCCTGGCAGAGAACTCTTGTTCTGCAGTGTGTGTGCAAGTACAGTCTCCTTATCAAGCCAATACATTTTCCTGGCTTCTGCTTGTTTAATTTACTCTTTATATAGTTGTGTGCTTTGTATATGAATGGGTTGGGTTTGTTTGTGCGTATGTTTTACAGTTTCAATAATTGATACTGGTTGAAGTTTGCTGCTGAAGGAGAACTAAGACTGACTGTTGCAGCTGGATCTTTCCTGTGGCTAGCAGTAGTGTGTTTCCAATAAATGCATTTCCTGAAAGTCATGTCATTTGTCATCTGGATCTGTCTGCATTGCAGGTAGTCTATCCCCAGCTCAGGGTATGTTTTTTTCCTTCCCAATTTGCTCCTATTCAGGCACTCCTCATCAATTTACTTCAAATATAATTTTAGCATAGCTCACATAACATGCAAAGGCTGTTGTGTGTTTGTACTCCATCATTCATATTTATTAAATTTGCCTCTCTCTTCTAGGATATAGATTTTCTTTCTAACATCATATTCAGTGTTTATCTGTGTTGAGGGAGGGCAACAGATAGTCCAGCCATCCACTCTTCCTTTAGGTGTTATTTTCATTAGCTGCAGTTTACAGCTGTATGCTATTTTATTCACGTTTCTGTAACTGCAGAGAATGAATCTGTACAAATATTAGTTTAGCTGATCTTTCCAAAACAATAGTGGCAGCTCTGTGATTTGGGTTATTTAAAACATGCAATGTGCTTTAGGAAATAGTTTTGCTTTTACTCTCGTTACATCTTTTCCTGGCTTCTTACCATCCTCATTGAAAGCTGTCAGCCTAGACATTTCAGATACTGAACTGTAGTTTCCCAGTGACTTCAGTTTTATTCTGGGAAGGTGAACAGCAATTTTCTGATTCAACTCAGAGAAGGATCTCATGAATACAAAGTATATCTACAATGTCTGTAGAGCTCCTGATGTTCTCTTCAATACTGAGAATCTACTGGGCTGTTTGTCCTTGGCCAGTGCTTGGTTATTTATATGCTGTAATGCACTCGTCTTCCAATATATTTTTAGTTAACTCTGATAGTTTGTTGTATTTCTTTTCTTAGTTTTATTTTTAAATTGTTCTGAGTGAAACATTTAGAAAACTTGGGTTTTGCAATTTCTGTTGGTTTCTTATACTCCTGGTATCATAACAATTAGAGATCTATTTTGATGAGCCGCGCTAATTAAAAATACAGTTGTTTCTTCATGATAAGGATATGGCTGGTTTTAGCTTAACAATTATCTATGTGGAATTAATTAAAAATTATGAATGTGTGTTCCTGTTGTTACATTTTCTTTCATTTAATCTGCTTGTATTATCTGCCATGTAGCTCAGTTGTGACACTGAAAAATTTAGTTCTGTGTGACATCCAAAAGAAGGACACTAGTCACAGAATGTGGAAGGGACTCCTCGAGGCTGGAAGGTATCTCTGGGGTTCTCCTGTCCAGTGTCCTGTACACAGCACTGTTGGCTGCGAGGTCAGACCAGGTTGCTCAAGGCTTTATTTATTTGAGTCTTGAAAATGCTGAGAGTGGAGAATGCACAAACATTTCAGTGTGCTTGGTATTAGAAGGCTGTGATTAGCTCTCTCCAAAGCTATCCCTTTCCTATGCTGAATAAGACCAGTTCTCCCAACCTCTACTCACAGGAGAAGTGTTCCAGTCCCTAGACCTCCCTGGTTACCCTCCTTTGGGTCTGCTCAACATGATCAGCATCTTTCCTGTACCAGGGAGCTCAAAACTGATAGTGGTTTTCTAAATGAAGGAAGTTAATCACCTCCCTTTATCTTATGGATCTAATAACCATGCTCCTGTCGATACAGCCCAGGGTGTTGTGGGCTGCCTTTGCTGCCGGGGCAAGCTGCTGGCTCATGTTCAGCTCACTGTCCACCAAGAACTCAGATTCTGTTTGACTGTATGGACCCCAGCCTGTATCATTGCAGTGGAGTCTTCTTTCCCTGGTGCCGGGCTTTGTGTTTGTCCTTGTTAAATTCCATAAGGCTTCTGTTATCCCCTTCCTCCAAACTGTCATGGTGCCTCTGGATGATACCTCTGCCTTAAGTATATTGACAACACACTGGGAGGACCAGTCATTCTCAAAATGTGGTAAGAGTGCATTCAGTTGCCTCCTCCAGACCATTGATCAATATGTTATTTCTTGTTCATGTGCAGATACCTGTCATAAGACTGGGGAGGGATGGAACAGAAAAATATTAACAAATGTGTGTTCTGCATTGACTTAATGGAAAAATACACAGTGCTAAAAAATTTTTGTGTTGTTTTTAAACCCCCAAGCCAGAACTGTTGGATGGATATAATAAGTGTCATAGACCTTAACATACAGTGGAGATTTAGGCAAACCTTACTGAAGAAAATAGGACCAACAATTCAGGAAGGTGTCATTCATTTACTGAATTTTAAGCTTGTCTGCCAGCTAGGATTTGAAAATAAATCATTTGGTTTTGTAATTAGTTGTGTAACTATAAATTCAGTCTCTACTTTCAGCCATCTGTCCTGCAGGCATTACTTTTAGTGGCATTTGGATCATTAGCACAGTGTATAATCTTTTCCATCTTTTATTTTGTGGCTGACTTTGTGCTGATAGTTCTAATATAAATATCTGTATTCGTATTCTTGCCTTTTTTTCCATTATCCTTTTGCTTTATCTCCTTAAGTCTTTTTAAGGGTCTTCAGAACAGCTGTGGGGGCAGGGGAGACAGTGCTGTATTCCTTGACAGGCATGCTTTTATTTACTATGTGAGATTCACAATGAAACAATTTTATTCCACTGAAGTTTTCCATGAAGAAATGCAATGTAAATTTCTGCAGCAGCTCCCGATATCTGTATTTTACTGGTCAGTTCAGTGGTAACTGAGGAGTGTAGCAGTAATGATGGGCTGGTACCCTTTCTGCTGTATGAGTGTGGCATGGGGGAGATCCAAGAGCTTCTGCTGTTGCTGCTGTTGGCAGCAGAAGTGCAAATGGAGGTTGAATGTCCTTGGTCTGCTTCTCAACAAAGAAGATGGTCATGCTTTTGCTTGCTTAGATGGCTCAGGAAAGAAGTTACTCGTTTTACCATAAAGGCAGTAGCTGCAGGTTTTACTGTAAGTTATATGACTGAGCAATTTCTTTGGGGTCAGAAAACGGTAATGATTCCTAGCATGAAGGGAGTTGTAAGTGAGGGTATATTTACACTTGATATAAGGAAGAAATTTTTTGCAGTGAGGTGGTGAAACACTGGGCCAGGTTGCCCAGGGAAGTAGTGGATGCCCCATCCCTTGAAATGTTGAAGGTCAAGTTGGATGGGGCTCTGAGAACCAATCTAGTTGAAGATATCCCTGCTTCTGCAGTGCTGATGACTTGTAGTCCTTTAACTTCCAACCCAAAGCCTTCTATGGTTCTGTGATTTACAAGTCTTTGATTGAAGTATATGCCTGATAACAATAATGTTCTCCCAGTATGCTTCTGGTGAACTCAGCATGTGGTGTGGATGGGGCAGCCAACCTTATTTTATGTGGGGACTTGCAGGTCTTGGGACTTTATAGAGATTGTGGGCGTCATTGCTTAGAAATTCATTGAATTTCACTTCTTTGAAGAATCTTTGTGCCATTCCCTGTGGAGCATAACTTCAGCCTGCAGGACTCTGACCTTGTCAGTGGGCTTTACAGTAGCATTTTATTAGTGCTAATGGAGAGCTTGTTCCAAACGTCTTAGCAGTAGCATTATGCAGAGCAGTTAGGTTTTATGGAACTACAGAGGCTTTGTGGAAGCATAGAGATTATAGAGAAGTGTGTCTGGGTGAATATGACAGATGGTATCCAATAAACCAAGTGCTATCTCTTCCCAGGAATTTTATTTCCTATATTTTTAGAGAATTCGTAATGTTCCGATGACACATTACACCTTTTCACTCAGCTCTTCTCCAAAAGATCCATAATCTGCTTCTCTTGACATAGCAGTATACCAGCTTTCTTCACAGTAAGAGTGTGTGGAAAAAAGCCGAGTGATATTGAAGGTTAGTGTGGTACAGTGTATTTGATTTGGGTTTTTTTTCCCTTTTCTTATTACCTGGCTTGATCATCCAATGATTTTGAATTGCAATTGACAGTATGGCAGAAGAAACTCAAGGTGAATATATCTCCTCTAATTTTCCATTTCTTTTGATTCAGTGTTGTAAATGGGAGTAATATTTTCCTCTCCAATTCTTCATCTTTTTATAAGATGAAATGTTTTTTTCAGGAATTTTCCCTATGTACATTCATTTTACAGAGGTCTCTGATTTCATGCGAGTTTTTAGGTGCTCCTGTTAGTAATGTATTATGATGAAGCACCAGAAAGAGAAATGCGAGGGTGACACTTTTAAACAGTATCTGGAAGTTTAGTGGTAGTATGTGTCTTGACTTATTTGATCAGGAATTCTCATTTCAGTTAATGCTGGACTGCAGAGATGTGATAGATATTGTTCTGGACATTTATCTTGGAAAAAAGATGTTATCATAGAAAGTCAGGAAGGAACAAAGACATTGGCTCATTTGTCAGGCAGAAACAATAGAGCTGCTTTACTGTTTCAGACTTTTGAAAAAAATAAGTAAAAGCAGCGACTAAATGCATCTTGCACATTCTAATTGAAAACATTTCTTCTTATTTTTCTTCTTGAAATGGCTTACTGAAATGCAAGCAGTTTGCATGCTCAGAGAGTAGAGGTGAAGTACTTGCTGTGAAATGTGTTATTTGAATTAAGGCTTTTCAAATTTTACTTAAATTGAAGTCAGTCCATATAGAATTGCAGTAAAATGTAGCAAGATGTTGATTTACAAAATCTTCTGCTATCATCTCAAAGGTAAATTGTGGAGCTTCATGTGATCATGAAGCCTCATTCTTAAAACCTGTTTAGTCTTGACTTTCTCTCAATGATTTTTAAGGAATTTTTTAATGAAGATCTTAGAATACTAAAATTCTCGCTTATATTTTTGTCCGTATGACACGCAGCAGTATAGAAAGTCTGGTTATTTTTGTGTACATTAAATTCAATGTTGAGGCTGTCTCTGTAAAATAGATCCCGTGTCTTAAAAAGATGGAGTGTAATAATTTGATAAAAAGTGATAGTTCATTCAATGTACTTCCATTTAGAAAATAGGATGTGGGGATATTTGAACCAAATGTCATATTTAAATTGAAAATAATGTTATCTAAATTTAATACTTTAGTCTTTGTGGTCTTGGTCCAGGCTGCTAATATGAGTCCTTACAATATATAGCTATAGGCTTGATTTTGTAAGCTCAACATCCAGTAAGCTCTAATGGGTGTGTTGGTTGAGTTGTATATGTAACAGATGGGTGGGTCTTTCCTGGATAATAATCTGCGAAGAAATGTATACAAACTCTGATTTGTTAACTGAATTTGGACTGGACTATTACTGTAGACCTGAAGCACTGCTTAAAATATTACACTTAGTGAAAATTACTTTTTGTTTTAAATGAGTCAAAGCCATGGCCAAGATGCCAGGTGGACACATGATGCTTCATCAAGTAGGAGTGAAAACACAGCTTGCTGGACTTCCAGGATGCTTCAGCACATTCAGCAGATCACTAACATGTATGCATTCTAGTTGGCAATTCAATTTGCATTAATTATAAAGTCATATTTCTCTGTTAAGACTGAGTTTCATACTGCTGCTGTGGTTTGTTAGCATTACATCAAATGTGTAAGCAGAATTGTTTTAACAGGCTCGCTTCCCATGAGATTATTTCCTGTAGTGGTCCTGCCATGTTACAGCCATCATTTTTCCATTGTAGTGGGCCTTTGGCCTCTGACTATCCCAGTTATTTATACCACTGAGCAACAAAATGTGGCTAGTTCTGAAACTAGACAGGAGAGGCTGGGTCCTCACCCCATGTGCACAACTCTGCCAGAGGAAAGAACAATTGATTTCTGTGGTGCTCCTGCAGTTTTGTGTTTTCAAAGAATAAAAGGGTATGTTCTCTGGCTTTCAGCTCTTGGGCTCTGTTATTTCTGTGAGAGTGCATGGACTGCCAGGTGCTGTGGCAAGATCATCTGCTAAGTCTCTTTGCAAGGCTTCACTGAAGTGTGAGAAAAGGGTCAGTGGTGGTTACACACTTGCATCTCAGACTCTGCTGCAGTTGTTTCTCAAGGCAGTGAGAGTGAGGGCCTGATGGAATTGCTACAGAAACAGAGCTTATTTTATATATTTTTATATATATGTATGTATATATTAAAACTAGATGCCCCTTAATGGTAAATCTTGGTAACCATTCTTGGGAGGGATCTTCCTTTGACAATCAGTCAATGTGAAATACTGGCTGCTGATCGGCAACTCCAAGGTCCACTAGTCCTTTAGAAAATATTAATAGAATATACGGTCTCAAAATGGAGTGCTCTGATATTGTAGGGGAAGAACCTTATCAGCTAAATTGTATCCTCTCTTTATTTGAACTTGCATAAGTAGTATTTAGACATCAAGAAAGGACTTGCAGCTTTTCAGTGATACTGGCATTGAGTAATTGTTAAAGCAGACAGAGTTGGTGGTAATGAGGCTGTTTTTACACCATGAAGAATTCAGAAGAGTGGCGTGGCTGTCTGGTGGGAGTGAGATATTCACAGTCATCCAGTAACCTGGACACTGTTGAAATAACTGCATGTGACTGAACCTTGGTATCAGTGAAGAAAACTGGAGTTCAATTTTAGTTGTTGAATGTCATACAAGGCCTGTAGTTAATGCAAATTTACAAAAGGATTGTGGAAAACTACCAAGAACCTTATAAAACGTGAAGTGAGAGAGAGAATGAAAGACCTGGAAGTTCCAGACAAGCCTGTCAGCTCTTTTTTTTCTGGGCACGCTGCTCTAGGTGTCAGCTTTGCTAGCATATATCCAGAGGCTTTGAAAACAACATCTTGCAGTAGAAGGGCAATATGGAGAGGTGTTTTGGCATTACAGCATCCATTATTTCTGGATGGATTTTCTTTTTTTTTTGGCAGTCCTCTGGTGTGTTTGATAGTTGCTTTGCATTCATAGAATGCTGAAGCAATGCAAATCGCCCCCTTCCTTTGACTGGTGTTTGCTGTGCTGCCATGTTTATTGTGATAAGGTTGTGCAAGGTGCTGAGGGAACTGCTTATTTGTCTGAACTTGAATTTACTTTGTTGTGGCTCCTAGGGAGTCATAGGTAAGGTTTAGAACCCAACCAAAGACATTTACCTGCTCCCTTGTTCCATGCAGTGGTTTATGCCAAGATACAGTGTGATGGGGAAACAGAGTAAGCTAGAGTCATCCAAAGCACATAGACAGCTTGTCTATGATATGGAGTTTAGAATTACAGACAATCTAGCATAATGCTGAAGCCGTTATATTCACATAAAGATAATTGCAGAACTGAAGGTTTACAGGAATGTCTGAGGAGTGTATGTATAGCTCATTGAACAAATCTGAGGGAGTCAGTATAGTCTGAGTAATAAAGCAGAAGATGAGAGATCAGAGTTTTCCCCTTAGCCCTGCAGTTTACTTGAGCAGAGCAATATTGACTTTTGACCTCTCTGAGTATTACAGCTGTATACACATCATTGCCTCAGTACTTCCAGTGGTCTCTATTAGCATCATTACATGGTTTTGGCTTTTTTAAAGCAGTATCCTAAATAAAGAGAATTTGTTCAGGCCGTTAAGCTTGATACTTCGGCATCTTTAACTCAATTGTTTGGACAAAGATAGAAGCTATTGTAGTTGCAGTGAAGAACTCTTGATATTGTGTAGCATGGAGGAATACGTGTTGACTTCTTATCACTTGTTTCTGTAATTTATTAATTTATGTAAAATTCTTGGGGCAAAGCAGAGTGTTTTTATGAGCATGAAGGTTTTAGGTTGGGTTTGTTATTTTTTTTTGTGGACTGTGAGTAGTGCATTACCTGTGTCATTTCATACCCAAGGTTTTGGTACAGCATAGTTTCATTCTCTTCATACTCATAACTTGAGTATGAATTATAAAAGACTGGTGTTACCAATAATGCCTAATTATAGGTTTTTGATAGTGCCAGCATTGGAAAGGTGACATTCTGCATGCCTTTATTAGCTGTCCTGTTTAACTCTACTATAATTTTACCGTTTCCTAAAGAGTATATATTAATACATGGCAGCTCACATGTTTTGTAACATTTCCATTGCAATACAATTTCACTGTATGTAGGTCAGAATCCAGCTTCATTCATCCTGGATTTTTTCTTTTTTCCCTTTTTGATTAATATTTTATAAAAATGTATTGTAAGATAAAACTACTTGTAGGAGGCTATTGCTGGGGTTTTTTTATAGTACAGTTTTTCTTGTAGGTAACATATTATAGTTTTTAAAATCTTTGATTATCTATGTTCAGTGTTTAACCATAATATTCTTAAAATAGAGACCTTTGCTCTCTAGAAAACCAAAATGTAGTCCATAGCTGGGTAAAATACTTCACTCAAATAATTTTATGGTTTCAATGCCATTATTTTTTAACATCCAATTAATGAAAATGATTGAATGTGCTGATCTCCCGGCAATTAGCAGAAAGAAATAGGGCAGTGTTTGCTTTGCTGGACTTCAAAAGTTGATGTGCATGGCAATAAGTGTGACTTTTCAGATATTCAGAAATAAATTCTGGTTTTCAGTGTGCAAATGATCAGGCATTTTATTTTCCTAGGATATGTTAAGTACTGCTGAGTTACTAAGCAGCTCTCTTACACTCCTCACTTTATTATATGCTTTACATGCATGTTTTCAATTAAATCCCATTGCTGTATATAACTCGACCATTTGCATTAGAAGACAGTGGGAAAACAAATAAGCTGTTGGCTGTGGATTTTGCATTTCTTCGTGAACTGGCTGAATATATATTTTTATTGAAGCTTATGTGAACTGGAGTTTTTAAGTTTTTCGTGGACTGCATTTAAATTCTCTTGAACCAACTTTCACAGTTTAGGGAAGGTGAATTTCCTTGGAACATAGTCCAAGTTTTATGTGAATAACTCTTGCAAGTTTGCTCCTGTGATTGCTGCTAGGTGTTGTTTTGAGTGATAAATTTATTCCAATTACATTCTCTTTGCCTTTGCAGTGTTCTGGATGATGAGGGGAGCAGCCTGCGTCAGCAGAAGCTTGACAGGCAGGTAAGATTTTGGAGAGGGATGTTCTTGCTCTCAGATCTGGGAGTAATGAAATCACCACATATATTTGGTAATTGATAGTAAATTACATCCTCTGATTAAGGGATGTGAAAGAGAAATCTGTGCAAGTTACAGCTTACATTGAAGTCTAACTTCCACTCAAGTTTTTCTTATGACTGTTGTTTGAGTGATTCTCGTTTCCAGCGCCTTGGACTTGTTTAAGCTGACTTGCAATGGTTTTTTTTAGTGCTTTGATGCACCAGAAAGAACAAGAGGATCTGACAGACATGCATGCAAGCCAGCAGAAGTTTACCACAAAGTTTTTACATCTTTTATTTTTGTCCCATGGATTTAGCACTTTAAACTGGTGGCACTATGGGCTATGTTTCCTGTTTTGCTACTGTATCCCTAGAGAAAAATTGTACAAGAAAGGGATTCAGAATCTCTCCCATAAAAATCTTAGAGAATTTTGTCAAGTTTTAATGGGGTTTGAGGTTTTCACTTTTCCTGTGATTTTTTTTCTGTGGTTTCCTTTTCATGAAACTCTGTCAGGTTTAAAGTTAAATCTTGTGGATTTAATTTTAGGTTTTTCTATGCATTTCTTCTCCCATTGCTTTGGCAGGTTGCATGCCTAGCATCGTCTCATTTTCAAATTCAAATACTTTCTATTTATGCCATATTCCAATACTAGCCTCTAATCGTTTTGATGTCATGTTGAGATGTTCCACACAACTTACAGAGCTAAGAAAGTCCACTCTCTATTCTTGTTCTTCAGTTTTAGTGTATGGAGAAGTAAAATGAATAGTTCAGTTCTCTGAGTTCGTAGAAGAGGGCTCAGACAGGTGCCTGTGGTGCCATCTGATGCTGAAAGTTTTGGTTTTCAGAAGGTCTGTCTGAGAAATTCAAGTGTTTCATTAAAGTTGATCTTGTATGGTTATTAAAATAGGCTCATATCCAGGATTATCACTTTATTCTAGTTTGAAGATTGCCTTCTCTTAATTTACAGAAACTTAAATTGGCATCTCTGCCTCATGCCCTTGCTCATCCTCCCATTGCTTCACAGGCACCACTCACACTGTTGTTTTCCCAAGAGGTATTTCCAAGCAAGCTCTGACTGCTGGTAGGCTGCTCAAAACCATGTATTTTAATTATTTACTGTTTCCAGCAGGTGTTTTAGCAGTGGATTGTTTGGATTTTTTTTGAAAGATTTCCTATAATCTGATATCCCACTTGCCAATAGCTGCCACTGGAAAATTGAAGAGGGTGTAAATATATCTATTGTTTTTCATCATAGGTTGCCACTGTTTGGAGTCCAGTAACAGATGTTTTCCTTTGTATTTTCCTCAGCGAGCACTGCTGGAACAGAAGCAGAAGAAAAAGCGCCAGGAGCCATTAATGGTTCAGTCCAATGTGGACAGTCGCACAAGAACACGCAGAGCGAAACATTCAGAAGAACAAGCACCATTAGTTGAATCGTATCTTAACAGCAACAGCAGCACCATATATCATGGTATATGAATATGACCCATTGCATGTGTATTTATTAGATATCATAGTATAATCTCTCAACATTAAATAAGAACAAAGGTTATTTTTAGTAAATAATTTATATCCTTCACTTGTCTTTAGGGACAAAAACTTCAGAACTTGCAGTGCTAACCTAACAGGAAGAAGTGAGGTAACTTGCTGCCGTTTTAGTGATATGGGGCAGAGTGAGTGGCTTGTCCCTTCTGTCATGAATATTTAAGTGTCTTCAGCCTTGGTTCCTAAAGAAGTAAAGCTTACACTCTTCCACTCTGTGTGTTCTACTGTACATACTTTTGCTTAAGCCTGGAAATGTTACTGATAAAGTTGAAAGCTGTTAACTAATTTAAGCTAAGTTTGACTATAATAATTGCAAAGATACTGCATTTCTGCAAGGTTTGCCAGAGTAGGTGATTAGAATATTTCACGCTGACACAATGTTGTACCACATCATTTACTGGAATACTAACTAATTTATTGTCCTTCAATCAATTTGTTCTAAATTTGTCTCTCAAAGCCTTTCAATATTTCACAAGGCTTCAGAGAAGCAAAAAACCCACAGTTTATTAATCCCTGGGAACTGCTGTCCTTACAATAAACTGTGCAGTTAGTAAAAGCCAACTTAGGAGAATTTAATTACCTAGTAGAGTGTTTTATTGCCTTGTAAAATCTTTTGTTAGGAACTTTACTTTTGAAAATATTATAAGAACTCCAGAACTGTCCTTTTTTGGTGTGGTCTTCCCTGGGAATGTGCTTAGTGTCTTAGGTTACACTATTTGCATGGTATGTAACTAGGTTTTGATGGCCATTTTTAACTACAGTATTCAGCTTCAGGGTTAGTGGTTTTTTTCCCCTTTAATGAAATCATTTGTATGTGGGAGTGTCAGATGCATGAGACAGCTGGGCTTTTTCTAAAGAACTATTCTGCTCTTTTCCGTTCATTTGTTTCTGTTATGGGCATGCTGATTTTAAGTTAAGAATGACTCTTTGATGGGACTTGATGGTCTACTGAATGAACTACATTGCTTGGATGAGCATGTTTGTGAAATCAATTCCTGTACTGCAAATGCTACAAAAAGAATAGTTCTTTCCACCTATCATCCTCTTCTACTCTTTTTTTTTTCAGCTTGTACTAATTCCATGTAGCACAAAAGTACTTGTTGATTTCGACAAATAATTGGGTGCCTGTGTGGAGATATCTCCATGGTACTTTGAGCAAAGTAGGTCAGAGATAATATCTCAGCAATTCTGAGATGTTAGGCTTTCTGCACTGGGAAGTGTTCTTTCATACACTGCCATAACTTATTCTGATGCAGTTATCTGTGCTGCAGTGGTTCCCTGATGGGCAACTCTACTCTGGAATAAAAACTCCTTTCATCCCAGAATAATTAACAGAGTCTGGAGTAAAAAGTCAAAGACACTTTTGTTCTGGAATAGAACATCATCCTGGTGAGGTATTTGTAAGTAGGTATAATAGAACAGCATATTTTGCTAGTTAAGCTGATCATAAGCTTTTCCATATAAAAGATTCCTTGGCTGCTTTGGAACCTCTGCTGGGAGTTTCAGGGTGATTGCTGCTAGTTCTCTGGCTGCACATTACATCTTCTAGCTTGGAGCCAAAGGGGAGTGCAAATAAATCAAAGATGCAATAGGATAGAGGGATATTAATTAAGGGCTGTAACTGAGCTCAGCTGAGACAGTTGACAAAGGGGATAGTACAAATATGGCTTTCCTACACTTCTGTTGCTCAGGATTGAAGATGCTGGGGCCAGTTCAATTCAGCATGAAATTGAGCAGGTACAGGGCTTTTCTGAGTTACTTTAGTAAATAATGCTATGGCTCTGCAGAAAGCCGGTCTCCACAGAGTAGGATAAGTATCACCAGGGTGACTATACTTTTTCCTAAGTACCTTCAAAGCAGTGAGGTGATATGTTGGCAGGATGAAATGGTATCTCTGCTCCCTGCCAAGTGTTATTAGCTATTCCTTTCAGTGCCATAGGACTTTTAAGGAGAGGGGTGTCCTTCCACTGAGCAAGCAGCTCTGCAGAATTCACCATGCTGAAGTCTGCAAGGAGATAATTTCTTAGCTCCTGCCTGTGTTTCACCTACAGGTAAAAGTTTTCAGATCCTGTCGCTTGTAAATGACTCACATGTAGTATGCCTCTTAAAAATGTTTTGTGTGTTGGCATAGTGCCTAGTTAGATAATGACAACAGAAGTATTTGTTATCTGTGGGAACTGACATGAATTAAGTCTAACAGGCCAGCTGGAAATAAAAGGAATCTGTAGCACTCCTGTCCATCAGTGGTTCATTAGAGCTCGAGTATTGGCCAGCGTTGATGTGCTGCTTGCCTGTCAACGTCTGTAGAACGAGTAGGACCAAGAGTGCAGTAAATCACTTTTGTTATTTGAAAGGGATTATAGAGCTATATTTCATGGAAACAAAACCTCTTGTTTTATAATATGTCTAGAGAGATATTTCATGGACACAGAGCCTCTTGTTTTATAATCTGTGCATCTAGGAATACAGGCACAGTAGTGGAAGTGCTTTCATGGCAGAATTTTTTTTTTCTTTTCCTCCCTCCCTTGCCCCTGAAATGGAGGTATTAATATGGTTTTGGGACCACACTTGTAGGCTAGACCCTAAATTATCTGCCTGTCGTGTCAAGCATTAGGTGTTTTTCCATTAACTTCTGTGATGTTCAGCTCTGGTTGTTACTATTACCAATAATTCCTCACTATTTTATCAGTATCAGTAGCACAGTAAAAGCCAAAACTGATGTCTTGTACTGCTATAAAGTTTACGTTGTATGTTAAAGACAACCTAGTCATTTATTCACTGGAATAACTGTAATCCTCCTGTCTAGGAGTGATCACTTGCAAATTGCTTTGTCTTATCTTTCTTGTGTTCTCAGGATTCTTTTTGATTCTGTGTCCTTCATAAGGGCATATTGCTACCTGTTTGAAGTTTTCATTAAACTTTCTTTGCTTGCCATTCTGTAATGCCTCGCAGTCACATCTGCAGGTTTATTTTCATATATCTCTGTATTGTTTATTTTCTGAAAATAGTTAAGAACCTGAACAAACGTTTTAACCTGATATGACACTACAAAATTCTGCTGTGAGTACAGTTCTTTTCAGTCTGGATTGCAAATACATGCTGAGCGTTTCTGCAGCCAAGTAGCATGCAGAGATACACTAGTTACTGCAGTAATTTAATTACGTTATTTAATTACATTTAATGCAAATGATGAAAGCCTATTTTTATAAAGAAGAGTAATTTTACTTCTGTGAAAACAGTGAATTTCTGTTGGGGAGCATTGTTTCTTTTCACAGCACTCAGGAAGGCAGTGTTTTGAATGAATGCCAGATATGCTTTCATTAGTATTACTCTACGTTGTTGCAGCTGTGGCTTTTTGTTTAAAGACTTAAAATTAAAAATGTTTTCAATTAGATATTCTCAGAGTAATTTTTGTGGCACCTTCCAGTTTAAAGGTTTAGATTAACCATGTGCGCAAAGGAAAATTACTTTGACATATGGCAGCCCATGTAGATGTAATGCCTGTGTGGTGTGTTGAACAGACTTCTGATGGCAGGTCATAGCCCTGGGTTGTTAAATTTGATGTGTCATTCTGCACCTTTACCATGAATTATGAGAGTTTTCTGGTGACTGTCACGCAGTCAGCTTTATAAGATGACATCACTTAACCATTCATTTAAAAACCATATGTTTGCATATTCATCAGAAAAATATCTCACCATTTCCATTTTCCATTGACCTTGAAATGAGAAGGTACTAGTTTATTTTTTTTTAAGATAGCAAGGAATGTTCTTTGCACAAGACTATTAATACTGAGAGATCAGGCAGCACTCCAAGTATCGCGTGGGCAAAATGCTTAACTTCTAATAAACATATATTCTGAAATCTTCCTTTCAGCCTCAATCTCTTCACCTTCATCATTTAAGGCATCTCTTTGATTTATCAGCAGTCTTTACTGTGCTAGTGTGTTTCCAAAAAAAACCCAAACTAACCCGGCAGCAAGGATCAAAGACCAGCAGGTAGCAGGTTTTTTAGAGTTCTTTTTGTGGTTCTTGGTAGTGAAAAATTTGAGAAGGAAGTTTAGAGGCAATGTCTCACAATTGCTTGAAAAACTCCTTTCTGTTTGGTTTAAAGTTGCACTTAAAGTATATTTACTTTATTTGCTGCTTCACAACCAGCCATTAATTTCCATGCTAGGGAGCAGCAGGGCCAGGAGGTAATTCAGCACAGGCAGTGCTCTCATAGACAGAGCTGGTCAGGTGGCAGATATGTGGGGGCTAAGAAGAATCTTCTGTTTGACTCCTTTTGTTCTTTCTGAGAATATCTCCTTATAGCAATTAATTTTTGATAATGTCTTTACGCAGCACCTGTTCACATTCAGTTTCACTTAGGACTATTTTCACCTCTTTAAAATCAGCCCAGTCAACATGTCAATCGTGGACACATAAGCTGCAAGGAACCATAGGACATTTATGGGCAATATGATTTTTTTTGGAATCTGGGATCTGACTCCAAGTTACTAGTTACAGGGGTAATACCTTTGATTATAAGCATCTTGAAACAAAGTCTAACCTTTGTGTGTGGTTAAACAGTACCTAACATACCAGAGTCCCTGCTGTAATTCAGGCTCTTGTATTTAATTTTATTGTCAATATAAAATTAAGAAAAATATTCAATTGCATTGTAAATTGTAGTGGATTTGCCCATTTTCAGAATGTTTCTGATTGAATTCAGTGTTTTTTAGATGGTTGTAGAAACTCTGAATCTAAGTTGTTAAAAAAAAATAAGCAGCGAGATTCACTAAGCCTAGAACTTCACAAAGGAAATTAACAAGCCATTTGTAAGAGAGCATCTCTGGTAGGAGTAAGAAAAGGACAAGCAATTTGCCTTGATTAGTTAAGGTACACCCTGTCTCAACTATAGTTTACCTTTGTTTGCATGATATTCATAATGGATTTTACTTTTACTGTTGAGAAAACATTGGTAAATAGAATTAATGTTTGCCTTCTATAGTTGAGCTGGTGATATGCATCACATACTTCATTGTCTGGTTTAACCTCTTTCTACTTCAGGTGTTCTCCAGACAAACTGCACAGATTTTTCATGTATCCATTAAGAAAAAATTCTTTTTGTGATATTTCACTCACTTAATTCTTTGAATAGTGTATTATGCGATAGGGATTGGTAAGTAATCATTCATAGACTTTTTTTTCCTCTTCCTCTGGCATCACAGAGCTGTGTGAGCACTTGTATCAGGAAAAATGGTCATGGAAATGGAAAAAAAAAATGTGCATTTGCATTGCGTGCTACACTGAAACTAATTTCCTGTGTGAACTTCTCATCATGAAGGCAAGATGGAAAAACATCCTTTTAATTTCCATTCACTCATATCAATACGTGTGGATAACAATCTTTCAATATTTTTTTTCAGTTCTGTGTTGTCTGCATTACAGATTGTTCGCTTACAAATTACAGCCTTTCATTTGTGCACTGTACCTTTATCCGTGTAGCAGGTAGTGTTGTCCAACACAGAACTGGTCTATGGGAGAGGCTTCTTTTTCCTACTTTTTGCAGTTAAACCATGGGGGATGCAAGGCAAAGCCAGGACACTGCCCTTCTCTGCTTTGATGCAAGTCCTCTACACTCACCTTGTGCTATGTTAATAGACTATTTGTTGTTTTTTCGTCTTTTCATTTCAGCTTAGATCCTGACCTAACATCACAATCTGTGCTGGTTTGTCCCTCCCATAAACTATTTTTTAGTAATACTGTATTGAGGTTAGTAGTCAGTGCTTGATTTAATGAACATGGATGAACAACACTAAAATTAAAGTCATGTCATCATTGTTTCATTTGGAAGCTTCCCATTTATCTCAAAATTGTCTCTTATAATTTGTGAATCCAGATTTGAGAATGAAACGCTAGATCTGTTAGTCTGCCATTATTTGCTGCTCAGAATTCTGTCTGACTGCTACATGTGGTCTTCCATTTTTGTCTTGTCTAAATGCTAATTCTGGTACAAAGAAATTATATAATAGAAAGGGAATATCTTTGGGAAGGTTTAAGTGATTTTTTTAGATAATTTGAAATTGGACACATTGGAGTATTGGGCTTGATTTTCAAATGTAGTCTCCTATTGGTTAACATAACTATGAATACACATTTTTAAAGTTGCCTGAATATCTTTATATTTCAATGTATGCATTTTTGAGTAAAAGTCTTTGAAACTCCAGATTCTTAATTTCTATTCATTCTGTGGAACTGCTATTATTGTCTTTAACTTTTTAACATACAACTAAAGACATAATCATATTGTTGATCCGTGAATATTATCTAGGGAGGCCAGTTTATCTCATTTTCCTTATTCAGGCATTTTTATAGGGAACTGTTAATGGTTTTATGGGACAATCTAGAGTCTGCGGAGAATGCAGGTTAGAGTTTGTCTCAAGGTTTCCATTCTGCTGAGAAAGGAAATTCTTGTGAGACTGTTACTTTATGACCAAATACATAGTAGAGGGCAGAAAGGAGGACATTTGATCCCCTTATGGCATGTTTGAGGATAACCATTGCCTCTACGAATTGCTAAATTATCCCTTTATCTCCACAAAGACAGACTAGGAGTACTGGTTCAGTAAGTTCAAAGCTCCATGTGCTGATGACAAGCTGCACGGCAAGTACAGAGGGTATTAGAAATGAGGTTTTTTACATCTCCCCAGGGCAGGAGAAACCGCTGGAATGATTACACCTTTTTTTTTTCCACTCTGCTGAACTCTAAATCTGTTGGACCTGCTGAGTAGGGTAGACCCACAGGTCTGTAACCTGGCAGGCTTCAGAAGGCAGCCCATTGCCCCTTCCTCCACAGGGAATTAAGTATTGACTGGCCTTGTGTGCTGGAACTGCTGTACTGTGTTAGCTCCACTGCCAATCATAGTGCAGTGGGCAGCACTGACATGTGAGGGATTTGGGGAGGTTTGCACTTACAGGTAGGGGAGACCAGCACTTACTGTGTATTTCAGTGCAAGTATGTAGCCAAGTCACCTGGAACTCAGAGCACTACCCTGAACCGAATTGGTATAGTCAGTAGCAAAACTACATCATTTCTTTGATATTTGCAGTCACAAAAGAAAACATTAGTGAGGGCATGAGCTCTACTATGTGCTAAATAGTTAATAGCTAAGAGTAAGATGAATTTATTGTGGAGATGGTATTTTGGGATGAGATTTAGATTTATTTTAGAGGTAGTGCTTTAAATATAATGGTAAAGCTCAGAAAAGCATCCTTTAAACAAAGGAAATTCTGTGCCCATTCCTTTCATGTACCCAGCTGCAGTATCTGCACGTTTATGGTTTAAATCTTATTTTGCAGCCTCCATCACTTATGTTTGAAAGCCCTGTTTACCATAGACAGCAGTGATTGTATGTGCTTAAAATGATTACTGAACTGAAATTTTGTAAAGCAATGGAAATATTTCCTTCTCTGTCGTCTGGAGCTCCATCTCTGTACGTATAATCAAATATCTCTTGCTGAAAGATGTGAGACAAAAGTAATTTAAAAAGCTTCAGGCTTTTACTTGTTAGATCAAAGGATGGCTGACAACAGTCAAGTTAAGTCTTTAACATTTAACAATGCCAGAATGTTTCATCTTTTGCTGATTAATCATTGCTTTGGACCAAGTAAATGATGTTTCATCTGACTGAATGAGCATGGCCTTATTTAAAATGATTTAAAGAACTACCTGGTCATTTGGTGTAGATCATTTGCAAAGTACTGAATTTATTTATGCTGTTGATTGTCTTTAAAACAATTAAAAGAGCACACCCTGGTTTTTATAGAGAGACTGAACTACAAATATGGGATAGTTTGCTGGATTGGCAAATCATACCTATTTAAAGACTCTGGAGTGGGAACTTTTTGCTTTCCTGCTTAGTCCAAGGCTGCCATACTCGTGGAAGTAGGACACAGTGTACTGCCTTTTATGTGCCATTTTCCCTGGCGTTTTGTGCACTCACTCCTTTAGTTATGTCTTATTCATTTCTAATGCTCCTTTACAGTCAGCAAAGGGACTGCAGTCTTGTGATTAGTATATGATAAAGACAAGAATGAGGAGTTGGGCAGTGGCAAGCTGTGTCTTCAGGCTTTTAGTCATTCCTCTACTAATTTAATATATGCTCTGTAAAACTTGTACTCTTCCTCTGCAAAGTGAGAAGTGGAGCACGTATTTATTGAGTGCCTTTTGCTCATTATGTTGTGAATATAATGCTATTCATAAAAGGTTGCTGTTCTGGGAAGGGTAGCTGTGGGTTTGTAAGCTGTAGCTGTAGTCTATACAGACATAGCTAAATCCGTTTCATCTTACTCCTCTGAGAATCTTCTTGGCGTGTTTATTGCTATTTATGCATATGAAGGATTTGGTGAACAGGAAAGTTGCCTTATAGACCAGAAGCCTAGAGAGAATTTCCCCCTTCAAAGAGAGATTACTGGCACTCCACACGTCTTTGAGAATCATTTGGTCTTTGGGGGGTTTATGAAGTTTGTTGAGACACTTTTAAAGTGATTTTATGGACAGCTGGTTCTTTCCAGTACGGTTTCTAAGTGGACTTCTTTTAATCCTTTTAAAGAAAACACTTTAGTTTGGGGAAAAAGAAAAGGATGGCAGGAAGCCCTGAGTGCCAAGGTGATATTCCTCAGAGATAAACCATAGTCGCCACATGAAGCCAGTGAGGCTTAGCAATTAACAGTGACCAGCAGCTGGCACCAAAGTGCCCACCTATAGTGTTTTGTATGAGGTGTGAAGTTTGATGATTCCTTTATGTATTTCACAAAGGTAACTGCTTTTATGCCTTTGTAAACTCAATATTATTTGATTTCAAGGCCTGGCTTGGCCAGAAGAAAGAGGTATTGTGTGTATTGCTTCCACAGATTCAAATATTGACCTCAAGGTGTGTTATGCTTTTAGAAAATGGTAAAGCTTCTTTTTACTTTAAAAACAACTAGCATTGCATGAATTACATTGACATTCACAGTTTATGCCATGCATATTATGTTGAGACTTCTAAGGAATTAATTTGTGTATGTTACAAAGTAGGAGGAGATTTTAATTTCAGCTTGGGTATAATTTCACCATAAAATGTGTGGCCGTTCTGCTCATCATACTGTGTTGTTTTTAATTGTGCAAGATGTGCTTTGAAAATAACCTTCTGATGATTCCTTTTTTGATGGGGTTAGGATGTAAGCATAGGCACTACAAAGACTAAATAAATTTTTCTGCCTTTGTGCTGCCACTGCTGATGATCAGGCTGGCAGAGCTTCACTATGAGAAGTGCTTCCTGCCGTAGCTCAGCAATTCATTAATATTCTGATGTCACGTTTGGCCTGAAAGTCAGGAGCTTATATATTATTGGAAGGAGGAGAAAAAAATAGGCAATACGTCCCAGCTAACCTAACACTTTCAGGTTTCTACTGTAGCTTTGCAAATTCTGATTTATTTGACTGACCTCTCTGCATGAATTGATTGAAATACAAACAAACTCTGCTATGTGTGCTTACTCTTTTTTGCCTCCACAGAGTTCTCAATTCATTCTCTCTTCTCTCTCTCTCCCCCTTTCTCTCTGCTTCTTTTTTCTCTCTCATTGTTTTTCTTTTTGTTGGGGTACCCTGAATCTCTCAAGCAGTGCAGGAGGCCGAACAGGAAGATGTAAAGGTGGTAGTGGATGCTCAAGCTCTGAAACCGACTAAAAAAACCAAGGCAGCAGCTGCGAGCTGTCAGACTGGCAGCACCAGAAAGGAGAAAAAAGGGAAACACAAAGGTTAGCTGCATGTGGCTGAATATCAGATGTCGAATTGACTGCAAAATACTTCTTTTGTTTTGTTATCTATTTTTTTATTTGAATTTCTGAGAATTGCATAGAAGTAACTTCTTGAAAATTTTTATGAGTTTGGAAGATGTGAGTGGCTTGGTCCTGTCTTGAAACATACAACAAGGGATAAAATTAGTAAACTGAGTCTTTTCCAAAGGAAAGAGTGTTTGTTCAAATTGCAGAAGAAGGAAAAAGAACTAATGTAAAGATACTGGTGTTTTCATGTAGCATGTTTTTTAGGCTATCAGCATGTAATGTGATTTGGAGAAACAGCCTTAAATTGCAGTCATTTCTGTCCAGACACTTACTGAGGCTTAAACTATGCAAATTAGAGGTTAAGCAGGCATTTTGAAAATCAGTTCAGAAAACCATGATAACATCTTGAAAGGGGCTCTTCAAGTTGTTAGATCAGCATTACTCTGTTGCATTTGGTGGACATATGAGAAGTATTTGTATGAAAACTTTGTCTGTAATGACTTTGGGTAACACCAGTATGTAAAAAAAAATACACTGTTGATAATGACTAAAGGGCAGGTGGAAATAGAAATGACATTGCCATTATTAGATTTACTCTTTGAGCTATATGGAGTGGAAGAAGTAACATGAGCTTCTTTATAAGTATGCTGATTTTCTATAGATATTCACACACACAAAAAGAGAGAGATTTTTTTTTTACCAGAACTTAATTTCTTGTTATTTGGTGGTGAAACACTAATTAAATTAGCAAATACCTTTCCAGTAACTTGCAATTCTTGGATAAAGCCACTGTAGTTCTACTACCCTGGACAGTTCTGTGTTCCTGTCTTGTGTGTATCCAACAATCTAATTGCTTAAGAAAGAATATCTTGTGTATCCTTGAAAAGTCTATTTAAAGATAGCAATGACTAATCAGGGTAGTTATTGAGGTCAGAGTATTGGAGCTTGTCTGTAGGGATTTTGCGGGACACAAACCTACCTTATCAAAATGCTTTATACCATATTGTAGATTGATGGTTGAGATCTGAATCTACACCGTCTCTAAGTCTGTAAGTCCCTCTGGCTGCAAAGGAGGCCCTAGGTTAGGCAGACTTTAGAGTCTCGCCCTAGGCTGAAGATTTGATTCATGCATATATATGTGAGAGATATTATGTGTCAATACCCAGACTTAAAATAATAAGTAAAAGTCAGCGGTGAAATTAACAGAGTGTAAAAATTGTTAGCAAAGTAAGTGAAAAGAAAGCTGTTGTTTCTGAGTTGAACGTAATGAGTAATGTCATTCCAACATATTAATGCAGATTTTGAATTTATTTTTAAATACATCTTGCTGACGAGTAAAAAGTCTTTTACTATGTTAGAAGTAAATGTGTCTTAGGCTGTATCTGAGCATTGTGCGGAATAATACTTAAATCATGGTTACTGCATAACCATGAGGCTCTGTTTTGTTTCATATAATGCCTGGTTTGCCTTACAGGGTGTTACTTAAAATAATTGTGCCCGCCACTTAGAGAAGGCTTGATTTGACAAATCTGCATTGTATAACACCAAAGTGTGTTCACATTCACATGTTTTCTGGGCAGTTTTCTGATGAACTCTTGTCTAAAATATTCCAAGAACAAAATCCTAGCTGCAGACCTAGTGAGGCACAGAGTAAGAAACAGTAATCATTTGAATGTGTTATTTCCAGAGCTATTCTGCAGACTCTGATCACAGGTGTGCTGGTGTTGTGTTTGCTGGATCATGCTCTCTGAGCATATCTGCTAGAGGTGGACAAGTTACTCCATGAACAGTGTCTGCTTACTGTGAAGAAGCTGCAGGCTTTGATTGTTTCGTAAAGATCATCTAGTTCCACCCCTGCTGCCATGGGCAGGGAGACCTTCCACTAGGTCAGGTTGCACAAAGCCCCATCCAACCTTGATCGTAACACTTCCCGAGGGGGCTCCCATGACTTCCCTGGGCAAAGTATGTTCAGAGTTTACATGTAATGCCTTTTCATCCAGCTCATCTACTTTGTCCATGTGCTATTTTTGAACTGCTCATTCATGTGTAATTTCACTCTTGGAATCCTATCTAGTTTGCCTTTGATAGACTTGTAAAGTTGGAGTGTTTGCAGGGTATTTTAAGGTATTTCCAGTCTTGCATCCTTATCAAAGCTGCAAAGTATTTTGTTATTGGATGAAAAAGTGAAACCCAGTATGACTTGACCATTCAAGAGAGATTTGGCTGATCAGTCCATTGCAGACATAACTAATTTGTCTTACTTAGGAATAAAGAAAATGCAAGTGGTCAAAAAAACACCTGTACTAGAACTTGTGTTGTTTTTGCAGTTACTTTTAATAGTAAATGTGAGTCTTGAGATTTTTGTAATCATGAAGTTGAATGTATTTGCTAATAATTTCAGGTCTCCCTAATGAAAACACATGAAGGCTAAATGGTTTTATACCTTTTTGTAGCACAGGAGATGAGTTGGAGGATGTTCATTGGTAATTAGACCAAATCTTGGAAGTTTTGCGTTCTCTTAGCTTTGCAGTTCTTTCACGTTTTGTCTCCAGTCTTACTAGTCTGACTGTAACCCTTGTATGTCCTGTAAACGAGCCTGATGGATGCTGAGGGGTGAATGCACTTTACATGCTAAAAGACCATTTTAATGTTTCTGTTAGTATTTAGCTGTAGTGAGCATTGCTTTTCTAAGCATAGCCAAGCACTTTATGCTGTAAGACAACCTTTAGACCAATCCTATGAATAATAAGCTAATTCAGAGCAAAAATAGTTGAATTATACATGAATAACTCTTGAAGTTGTAGGGTAATGATAGTACTCTGGTCTTAGATGTGTAATGCTTTTTTAAATGCCTCGAAGAATGGTGAAACTATGATCAGAACAATGTGCTGAAGACAAACCCCAGGGGAAATATTTGCTTTAATGAGGTTAGACTGACATCAGGCAAGAAAAAGATGTGGCTAATTGCTCATGTGGAGCTGATTGTGCCTCTTGAGTTAGGGGTCAGTTGATTTTATAATTCTGTGATGGGTAGCGTGGTACTTGGCAATTTTCTCTAAATCTGTGGTTATTACTGATATTTTGTTCTTAATGATGGTATTCAGTATACACTGAACCTGTTTTTTAAAAGAAACACCATTTTAGTAGGGTAGAGCCTGCAAGTGCAGGAAATTGATGACATTTTGTAGTAGCTTAGCTCATTAAATTGGTGTTTCTGAAAACCTTGTTTTCCCAGTTAACTGACATAATATTTAGTATTGGAACAAAACCCCAGATTTGACAAATGAATATGTAAAATGGTTGTCTTTCCAGTGGAGATAGCAGATCAAACTCTAGTATGATTTGTGACGTTAGTAAGGGGTGATAAAGGATATTAGTGAACTTGATGCTCAGTATTACTAGTTGATTAAACAGAAATCTTATGCAAACGTAAAGACAGCTGCAGCAGAAACCTGCAAAGGGATACACCCTGCTGAGTATTACAAGTGTAAGCCCAGAACATCTTTAAATACCAAATACCTTGATGATTCCTTAAAAATTGAGATTCTTGAAAGTATTAGGGGTATATGGTGGTGTGGGTTTTGTTTGTTTGTTTTTTTACCCCAGTATAGGTTTGTGAAGAAATTAGTAGATATACCAAATTAAACTACTTTTTTTGGCTATGCGCAACACATTGGGCAGAAGTATATCAGGAAGATAAAATAGAACCTTAAAAAAACCCCAGGAAACCATGCAAAATCAGGAGTTAATTCAAAGTGAGATCTGATATGAAAATTCAGGAATCATTTTTAAAAAAGTTGTTGGGGTTTTATTTCATTTTGTCTCATTGTGGGTTTTTTTGGTTTTTTAATCCCCTTAGCACTCTTGCACTTACAGTATGTCAGTACATTCCAGGACAGCTCTGCTCTGCTCTGAACTGCACTAGTTCACTCTCTGCCATGGGCAATATAAATGAAGATTTTTGTCACTGGCCTCAGGAATATGGATGTATTTAAAATGTTTAGATAAACAATGCTTTCCCAGCAGTTTTTTCTTTTATGTTGTACATTAAATGTCTATAGTTTATGAGAGTCACAAAGCAAAGGAGCTTCTCTAACACAGGGCACTTTTTCCCAGGATGTCTGTTTCATGTTTTGATTTGGTTTGCTTCTTCTACATTTCTTTGCACGCCTGTGTGTTTTGATTTCTGCATCCTGTCCTATTTTATGTGTAGCAAGCACTTACATTAATGGTGGCTGACTAAGAAAGCAGCAACATTTGTTGGGTAAGAGGCATCATTTCTCACTGTAACACTTCCTTTCTGGTTGGGGGAGGGAAGTTCATGTAGGTTAGATTTATAGTAGCTTCCCTCTACATTAAAGAGAAAGGATAGGAAGAACATTAAGTGCGTTTCCATCAAGAAAAGTCGTGTTATTTTGTGATCTGACACCCCTTTCAGGCTATGTTTTGGCAACACATGAACTTCATTGTGAAGAAGTCATTTTGGCCTCCTCGGGATATTGATTTATGAAAGTACAGTTCCTGACAGACTTTTCTAGCCACTTGCTTTTAGTAACCTAATATCATGTTAGCTTCTGATGGAAGTTCAGACTAAATGAAAGGTCCTTTCCTAAAAAATTTGTAGTTGCCTCTTTCCCTATAAACAGATGCAGTTTTGGTTTTGCAGTAGCTTGAACCCATATCAGTAAATTCACAGCCTTGTTCACTGATGTAATCTCTCCATCAGAAAGGCCACTAGGTTAGTCAGGCAAGACTTCCCTTTGGTAAAGCTATGCTGTCTCTCTTGAATCACCTCACTGTATTCCATGTGCCAAAGCTTCTAGAAGAATCTGTGCCATGATCTTCCCAGGCACATAGGTGAGGCCCAGGGTCTTCCTTTCTAACCTTTTTAAAAAATGAGTGAAATGTTATCCTTTTTTGAGTCATGAGGAACTTCACCTGACTGCCATGACTTTTCATATATCATAGAGAGTGGCTTGGCGACTACATCAGCCAAGTCCCTCATGGGCTTGAGGTGCATCTTGTCACGATCCATAGACATGTTTTTCACATTCCTCAGGTGATTGTGAACCTGATCTTCTCTTACTGTGGAAGTGACTTTGCTCCCTTAGAACTCTTCTTTTGGTCCATCTACTTGAGAGGTGTGGAAAGAGAGACTGCCATTGAAGACTGAGGCAAAAAGTTGTTGAGTACCTCAGCCACCTTCTTGTCTGTTGTCACCAGTTTGCCAGTCTTGCTCATTGGGGAGGTATACTTTCTTTGACTTTTGATTAAAAAGTAAGACCAATAATTTTTTGTATCCTGCATTTTTTGAAGTAGGGAGAGAAATACTTGTTTTCTATGCTATATTCCTTCCTGATATGTAATCTTGTGTACCATTTGGTCACAGAACTCCATTAGTTCTCTCTGATGTATGTTACTCTTCGTTTTAGTTTCTTTCTTAGTTTTCCAATGTCTTATGAAGAAATTCTTTATTTATTATAAATTATTTTAAAATAACGTAGTAATCAGTCTTTTCATGTTGGTCTAGGCGCAGTAAAGAGACTGTAAATAATCAGTTAGTCATTCTTTCCTGTACTTACAAGCTCAAGTAAAAGAACCAAGAGGAAATAACATTTGCTGAAAACCTTTTCAAAGAAAAATCTTTGCGTGAATAAATACATGCTGAGAGGAACATGATGTATATAAATACAATTAGATTCTTTTCCTGCAAGATCCAATTACTAGAGATTCATGTAGTATATAGTCAAAAACTTAGTATTTTGGAGAGCTGACTCACTCTGCTGATGGCTGTGATTTGCTGCTGGGTAGTTTGTCATTTGTTTAATCCGTAACTAATTTTTTCAAGACTACCATTGTGCATTATGCACTGTTGTCAGATAGCAAAATCTTTTCTCATGTTTGGTCTTCCATTCATCGATAAGTGGTGGCCGCATATATCAGCTGCCTGTCTGCACTTTTCCTAATCATACCTAGGTTAGTAGTCTTTTCCTCCCATTTGACTTTCTTCGAACTCTCTGCCACCTAAAAATTTTACATATTTTTTCTTGATAATCTCCTGAGCAATGAAGTAATCAAGATTTCAGTTCTGGCCTATTATCTTTAATTTTCTTATTCTGCTATAATATTTTAGTGTCATTAGATTGTGATGACTGAAAAGGTCTCTAATGGTTTGCCTAGGAATGCCTGATTTCTGTCTCGTTTGGAGAGAAAGTTCTTGAAGCTGGTACAGATTCTGGGTTTGACAGGACTGTTCAACAGACTGATCTACGCCGTGTGTTCAGCATGGCAATACCCTTAGTTTCCCACTAGCAAATAGGGTTAGGAACGGTATATCTTTTCTGCAAAATCATTTTGATGACTGTGAGGCTGAAATAAAAATGCATGAGGCTCAAATGGATACCCAGAACTACACTTGTAATGTTCTAGTACTGCTACTGACAGGGAATAAAACAACCTCTAGCCCATCCTCTAGATCTGTAGGGCCAAGGAGGAGAGAGAGAATTCATCTATCTATAGGACATATCAAAATGGTTGAAAACTGTTCAGAAGAAAGCTGCTGGGAATGTAACCTAGAGGAAGAGAGCCTGGTAAATCTCACATAAAAAGATTTCCTTTAATTGTTGAATTGTAAGAATAAAAGAAGGTCTCAACTTCATATCCTTCAATTGCATTGTCATTACTAAATCAAATGAGTCTGAATGGATTTGGGGTTGTTGGACCATCCTTTAGAAGCTGAAGTTTCAAACGGGCATAACGTGACATCATAAAATGCATGAAAACTTACATGTGTTTGTCATATGTCACAAACAACATGAAACACTTTTCTTATTTATTCCTTGCCCATGGCTTTCAGTGGCAGTTCTCTTCTTTATTTATTCTATACCTTTTTCTCTCTCCCTGCATTCCAGACCTGGATCTTGTGATTTTCGTATGTAGATAGTTAACATTTTTTGTATTTAAAGCAAAAGATAAAAAGAATCCTGTCTAAAAATCCCATACCTGAGATCAAAGTTAAGTGCATGTCTACTTAGTGTATTTTGAATTTCTTAGAATTTAGATGAACTGAGGTTATGAAAACAGTAGTTTGAATTACAAACTTTTAAGAACATGATACTGTCTATTTATAAGTACTATCTACAAGATTTTAGGTACTATCAGAATACCGGTATTGATAAATAGTCATTTGTAAGATTAACTTGCCAGTGAATGCCAGTTTTCTGTGGCATTTTTTTTTTGTTATCTCTTTGTTTTAATTTCTCGTATTTTTGAGTTTTGTTTTAAGACATGATGACATCAAAGTTTAATAGAAGGCCTTTACTGAGGAGACTGGTATTTTGAGGAGGTTGTTTCAGTCATCCTCTTTCCTCCCTGCCTTCCTTCACAGTTGCACCTCAAAAAATTCCTTTCCTTGTTAGCAGGTATTGAAGGACGTCTCTATCAGTTTTTTTTCAACCTGTCTTTTGAGACAAGCTATGGAAAATGCTGACTGTAGCAATAAAGACTTGGTTTTGGCACAGCCTGCTCAGCTTTTTTGCCTCCCCTTAAACTGGGAAGCTTATAGCCATAGACATGAATAGTTCGTTTTGTTGCACAGTGAACGCTCTTTCCAGGAGGTGGGTGGAAAGGATTCAGTGAGGCAAAGAAAGTGAGAAAACAGGGAGAGATCCACCCTGACTATCACTGATTACCCAAGCTTGGAAGTACTATTTCAAATTTAAGGTGGTTAATGGCGAAGTTTCCTTCTGACTTATTAATAACAAAGATACTTTTATGTCATGTGATATGGAAAAAAGAAATGTGCATGTATGCTTGCATGTAATACCATTTCACACATGCACATACAGCTACAAAGATGCAGGCCCAGAGACAAATATTAAATAGTTAATGCTGTATTTGCCATGAACCATCGATCAAATTCTAATACCGCACAGGGTTTTTTTTTTCCCCTCTGTCTGGATTTCTCTTCCATTCCCTTAAATGGGGTCAACATTGGGACCATTCGTAATGCTTAATAATACATTCTACCAGGGATGCACTCTTCAGAATACTGAAATTGATTTTTCTTCTCTGAAAGTGTGACCTGCCAGTGTAGCCTTTGTCCTAATGCCTAATAATAAGTGATGCTCCTGACAGCATGGGATGTGAACGCAGATGTTCTGCAGGCATCAGAAAAAAGCAGCCACAGTGCAATGTCTAATGCTGTCAGAGGCATTCATTTGCTGGAGATCAATGTCTGCTTTCAAGTAGAATAATTAAGGTGTTCATTTTGAAATGGGTTCTCCAAATTAGGTTTGTATTGTTCAAAGCTTAATAAGGGGCTAGGTAGATATGCACAAGGTATGAGCACCTTGTTAAATTCATGGATGCTTAACATTATTGAAACTTAGTGTATTAAGAACATTACTTCAGGCAGCTACTTTAATGACAGTGGTTAAATGGTTAAAGCTGTTAAAAATATCACAGTAGATCTGAGCAGCTGCCTGTCTGTTATAGAGCACCTCTGCTGTAGTGCTCATCCTGACATAACGTATAAGAAAAATGCTATTCTCTGCACTGCCATATTATACCTGCAGTATTGGGAATTATACTGCTCATTCTGCATCAACATAGCTGCTATCTGAAGTTCTCATCCTACCAAGATGAGAGGAACATTTCCATAGACTTTATTTAGTCTTTCAGGTTTTTTATTTGTTGTTAGTTTTACTGTAAGTAAATTTACAGAGTTTACAGTAAGCAAGTTTGCAGAATTTACAGAGCTGGTGGAGAAATGGCCAGGTAACTGTCTAGGTGATTCAGATGGGACTGTATTTCAAAGAATCACCAGGTTGGAAAGAACCCACTGGATCATCGACTCCAACCATTGCTGTCAATCACTAAACCATGCCCCTCGGCATAATTTCCTTGTAATCTTGGACTCTGTGAATTTAATACTTGCTATGCTTGACTGCATCCTTAGGTAATTTCATAGCCAGTACTGCTCCAGTTACTACAGGTGTGTACAACTCTCTCTTCCACTTATGCTTTGCATCACAGTGGCAGTGACAGTTAGCATGGCAAAGCACAGTTAAGCATGCTGCTTGTATAATCCAGTTGTCTTTTAATGCAAGTTGACAGCTGCTGGCAAAGTGGGTTGAAATGGTGTTCTTGGAGACTTCTGCTAAAGATTGCAGTCTGAAAAAATCCCAATCCCTATACCTCCTTCTTACCGGATTTATTCAACTGTTTATTGTGAAGCACTGTATTCTTTTAGTAAACTAGCTCATTGTAACACTTGCTAATTCTCCACAGTGTTACTTATTAACAAAAATTTCAGAACAGCAGCAGTATATACGTTTATGTTATTTACTGTATCTGTATGCGATATTACTGTTTTTATTGGTGTCAGAGTGCACTTATGTATTGTTAATTTAGTAATACATACCAGTGCTAAGTCTTAACTGAGAGCTGAAGCATGTTTACCGTCTGTTTTTTTAACTTGCTGTCCTAAAGAAAAAAAACAAAACACAGTTAGCTTGTGACACCCCACTCTGTATTTTATCTTTCTGTTTTCAGAGGTGATTTACAGCCATAAGGGAGTGCATAGTTTCTTACTGGCTGGCGTTAGAAGCCACAGAATCATAGTATGGTTGAGTCTGGAAGGCACCTCTGGGAAGTGTCTAGTCCCCTCCCTGCTTGGAGCACGTTTTCCAGGACTGTGTCTGGTTGGGATTTGAGCATCTCAGAGGAAGGAGGTTCCATTGAATATGTATTATCTTCTTTACAGTTTCACTGTGATGTTTTAACTGTTATGTGACATACTTCAGCTTGTTATCCTGCTGCTTGTCCTGTTGCATATACTGTGAGATCCACTTGTGAATTTTCCAGGTATCTGAAATTTTGAAGCGTTGGTTCATAATGGCAGTCCTGTGTATTAGGCGATATGGCATAATCTGTGACTCAAATTTATCTATTTCTGGACCAGTCGTGTATTCTTAGGAAAGCTACATCTCTTTTCTTTGTCTGTCCTCCCCAGTGAATTTCTTTTCTGCTCAGTTTTCAGTGTTTCTGGTGCATGGGTATATTCTTTGGGGTTGACAAGGACAACAGTGAAATCCTGATCACCTCTTGGAGATCCTCTAGGGCAGTATGTGGGAAGTAAGGTGTTTGCTTTTTGGAGGCTAGTTTAGTCCTGTTTAATTGTAGAAATATTGAATGTGAACTTTGGATCTCTGATTCTTAAAAAGATGCTTTTTGTGAGGGAGCAATTCTCTTCTCAGTGACTTCTTGATGCAAAGACAGCCAGTGCTTTTGCTCTTGTCTCACAGGGATTGATGGCCCAGCTGCTTTCCAAGATGATGTTCAGAAGATAGGAAGTCAAGTGCAGATTCTCACTGTTAGACAGTCTAGCCATGATGAAGATGATGGAGAGAAAATGGCTTGTGGCCAACAACAGCAAAGCAAACAAGATCTTAGAACAGCAATGCAGAAAAAAGGTAAGTAGCCAAAACTGTCTTTGTGTTCTTGTTGCTTACGTTATGTACATAACTCTTCCCCTGTTCTCGCTGTCAGCCCTCCTCCAGGCAGAAATTGTTACCTCTGTTTCTTTTCCTCAGAGCTTATTAGGCTCTATTCTACTATGTCAAAAAAAATAATGAAGTCCTCTCTTGTCCCATGGAGCAAGAGCTTTCCAAGCTGTCAGGGATGTGGCTTTCCCATCTGCAGTGCAGTACTGCCATTAAGGTACTAGGCAGTTGCTAATGCTTAAATCCATCTATTCAGAGTTTTATATTGTAAAACTCTGGAAATCACTTATTTGAAGGTTAAAAAAGCAGTACGGAATAGTGACATTCAAACTAGACTATGAATTTTAGTTGTGTTTTCAGTTAAATATTGTTCATGTTTTCAAAATGTGTGTTCGTTCTTGAAGAGGTGAAAATTACAGCAGTGTGTATTCTGCAGCATTTCCTATGTGTAGTCCTTGAATGTTCAGAATTTTTTTTTTATTAGAGTCATGTATGATTTGGGAGATAGATTGTGTATGTGCACATTCATACATCCATCTCTTCCTTCCTGTGCTGTTCTTATCTCATTAGACGTTAACTGTAAGATCCTAAAATCCTCAGAAAGCTTTTCTGAAGGCATTTGCTTCAGTATTGTTTTTCAGTGCACAGCTTTTGAGGCAAAGATGGCTCAAGCCAAGAGTGCTCCGATGCTTTAAGAATAAACTCTTTGTGTATAAAGAACAAAATCTAAGTGCAAACTTGACTCGTCTAGAATAGACTATTCATACCTAAATGCCCGCCTCCTGTCTGCAGAGCAGTTCTCACTAAAATTCATTTTTTCTGGGATGTTACTCTGCAGATGTGAGCAACTTCAGCTGAAATGGGCAGATTTTCTCCAAACGTGGTATTTCCTGGGCATTTGAGTCAGAGGGATGTTGGCATGACTAACAACTTCTGATCTGTGTGGTAATTGTGTTTCCTTAGACCATGGTTCAGAATATTTAATCATCAGGCACACTACTAACTAAAGCTGATTGACATAAAAAGCTACCAGCAGACTTCTCCAATTAGGTCAGAGCACTCAGATGTCCGCTATGCAGGACATTTCTTTTTTTAATTTTTACAGGTTAAGATGTATTTTTATTTTCTCCAATCTTTTGTTTATTTTTTAATATAAGGAGTCGTGGAGTTTTGGTTTGATTTGGTCTTGGTTTGCATTTTTCACATTCTTAAATACAAGATCTGACCTTTTTTTGCACGAGTCTGAGCATAGTCCTAATCAGAACAGGCACTGCTAAGAGTGAAACATTAATATATTTCAGGTGGGGACAGGAGCATTTATTTTAAATGAGAATGCTGAAGTTTACTCTTTTTTTATTAATAACTGAACTATGTTAATTGAGACAGGAAAAAAAGATATTACTACATGAGCGCAACTAGCAGCATCTTAATAAAATAATTCTGCTATGCATGTGGTTTGCCACTTGATACTAGCAAAAGGGGCTTAATAGGAGGTTTTGAGTACCCCAGTGTTCATAGGAGGAAGGGGAGAACACCACAGATAAATGCTAACTGGCCCAGTGGGAAAGGCTGAGTCCCATCAGATTTGTGTAGCTCTGATTTCTGCCCATTCTGTTCTTTGACACTAACTCACAGCAGGTGTCTCTGTTGCCCTAGTGGTTTGAGTTCTGTTACAAGGCAAGAGGTTAGAGGCTACCTGAGTGTGAAAAGAATATGCCACTTGCAAGCAAATGCAAAATCTTTACTTGATTTCTCCATCTGTTGGAAAATGCCATACTCGACTAATTTTCTTCCTACAGGGAGTATTTGTCCTTTTGATTTCATAAGTCTTAATATGTAAAGTTCCTCTCTGGCAAATGAGTCACTAGGACAGAGCCAGACTTCCATAAGTTTTAACACTGTATAACTAACATTTAGTCTTTGTATTTATCAGTTTCTTATGTCTCTGTAGAGACTTGGAATGAGCAATTTGGTCTTGGTTCTTTGCAGCCTGAAATTACAACTGTTTTGAGATTTAGGGAGGGTGTAGATTTCATAGAATCATAGAATCACCAGGTTGGAAGAGACTCACCGGATCATCGAGTCCGACCATTCCCACCAGTCTCTAAACCGTGTCCCTCAGCACCTCATCTACCTGCACCTTAAAGACCTCCAGGGAAGGAGAGTCAACCACCTCCCTGGGCAGCCTGTTTCAGTGCCCAGTGACCCTTTCTGTGAAGAATTTTTTCGTTATGTGGAGCCTGAACCTCCCATAGCGGAGCTTGAAGCCATTCCCTCTTGTCCTGTCCCTTGTCACTTGGGAGAAGAGGCCATCTCCCTCCTCTCCACAGCCTCCTTTCAGGTAGTTGTAGAGAGCAATAAGGTCTCCCCTCAGCCTCCTCTTCTCCAGGCTAAAAAGGGAGAGAGCTCTTACAGACAGGCTTCCCCCCAACCCCTGGCTGGCTCCTGCAGTCAGGGGCACAGGAGTGAGCACGCACACACATGCTTCACGGGGCAGGGAAGGTCTGCTACATGATTACTGTGTGTACAGACACGAAACCAGAGTAAGACAATACAAATACACAAACTGTAACTTCTGTGGGCTCACCATGACATCTTTTTTCTTCAAATCACAACACAAAAGGTGCACAGACTGCCTGCAAGCGTGCTTAAAATCTTTCACTTCCTGTACCCCACCTATATCTGAAAGTATTGGTATCTGTGGCTTACAGTTTTATTGGCAGCAGACTTGAGCGTTAAGCTAGGACTACAAAATTCTGTACAGTATCATAACAGGAGGGGAGAAAAAGAAAAAAGAAATTAAACAGGAATTCTATGTTCAAAAACAAAACAGGAGCACTCTAAAGTATTCTTCACTGCAGGTGGAGTGTTAACTTCTCAAAATCTGGCATGGAATTTTCTTCACCAAAATATTGGTAGTGAAATAGTGAACACAGACGTAGAAATAAACTGATGATGTCTGCATATGTGAGTACGGCTTTATGGTGCAACTTTCAGCTGAGGAGATAGATTGTCTCTATTACTAATGCTTATTTACTACAATGTGGTTGTCATTATTGAGAAATAATGCTTGTGATTAATGACTGTGTGTTTAATAATGAGTGAGTTCTGCAGGCTTTTAAAATATCTGTTGACCTCTGAACTTGGGCTTGCCTTGCATGACCAGATCCTATTGAAACTTTGTTGTCATGCTGTGTGGTGTATGTCCAGATTAAGGGAACTGAATAACAAGACCATTCATAGTACAGCTGAATGGAATACAAGCATTGCATATGCTTCTGTTTTATACTCTTGTCCTCACCACTCTGGTGGCGTTTCATTATCCAGTGTGCGTCTGGTGTCAAAAGCTATTTAATGGGACATGCATTGAAGTTACTGGAAGCAGCGATAACATAAGAAGTATTTAAATGCCTGTTTTGGTCTTTTTTTTTTTTTTCTTATTCCATTCCAAGATTTGAACTGAAGAAAACCATTACCGGTCCTATCTTTAATGTTTATCTTTCTGAACTTTAGTTTGGTTCAGTCTCTGCTTGTTGCAGACCAAGCTCATATTACAAAAGACTAAGCTACATTAAAGTCTCTGTGTGTAGCCCTGGAAGTCCCAGAACAGTTTAGAGACCTTGAGAAAGATGATGACACAGGGTTTTTGGTAGAATTTAGGCCATTTAAATACATCTAAATACATTTTTCAATGCTATTGAACAAGTATTTGTGTAGAAACTGACTATCTAATTTATATTGATCAGTTTTATTTTTTTGTGTGTTAGAATTCAAAAGTAGGCCAAAACCTTACCAGGCAGGGCACACTGTACACAGAGGGGTTTCTGGCATAATGTGCTGGATGATGTTTTCTGAAGCTTCAGGTCTGTGATCCAGGGCTTTTTGACTTTAAATAAAGTTCTATAAAAGAAGTTGACATCAGGTATAAGCAAGTGAATTGGATTTTTCAGAATGATGAAATGTCCATAATTGAGAACTCTGGCAGCAGCATAATGGCTCCATCCAGTAAGCCTTTAGCCTTGTGCAGAGTCCTGTTGGCAAATTAGGCTTGTTCACTCAAGTAAGGGTTTGCAGAATCAAGCCCATGGATTTTTTCCTTTCCCAGATCCCCATGCAAATACATCCTGGTCCTCTTCCACCTCCCAATCCAGTCTTGTCGCCCTGGATCACGTTCCTGGTAAGTACAGAAGGAAAATGTTAATTATGCCCGTGCTACTTGACTCTAGAAATCCTTGCATTTCATTCATCCTTCTGCATTGGACTTACCAATAGTGGGAATTCTGGACCAAGCAGGATTTTTTAGGAAAAAATATTGCATAGTTAGTCTGTAATATGTGAATTTAGAGCTTGAACGTGAGTACAGGTGGCTTCATCTGCATGTTACTCCTTGAAAAATTAGGCCTGGCAAATGTCCCACCATTGATGCTTTCTACTGCTAAGTCCTATTTGGTGTACAAAGTTGCATTACTTTTTGAAATGTCTGAGGTTTTGAATTCTTGTAAAGTATAATTTTAAATGCTATAAGGCAGTTCTTTGACCTGGGCTGATGCTGGTTTTTACTTCAAATAAATATACATGAGAACAATTCCTTAATGTGAATATTTCTTCTCAATTTAAGATCTGCTCTAGATCAGATCACCCAGGAACAGTCAAAAACGTGCTTTGGGAGGGCTTGTATTTTAATTGTCAAGGTTTCCAAATGGCTGTGATAAGTTGTCCACTCAGCTCCAATTTCAGGTCTAAGATTTTGTGTTTTATTTGAAGTAGTTGATTGGATTAAGAAGATCTGAACTTAATTCCCAACTGGATATTGCTTTTGTATCACTGGGTAGCTCAATCCTTCCTCTGGAATGGAAACCATTATATTTCCTTTCTCTTTTGCTGAAATGTTTTGGCTTCTCAGGGCAGATACTGTCTCACCCACATATTTGTACATTTTCTTGCTCAGTGAACCCCTCTCACACACACCCTCTCTCACCTGGAAGCCCGAGGGTGCAAAATATAATAAGTGATAATTTACAGCAAGTATGGACAGCTTTAATGTATTAGTATTTAATATAAATGCACTGCTTTCTCCTCAGGCATTTCAAGCAGCATGAATTTTGATGAGGAAGAAGATGAGGAAGATGAAGACAGCTCCAGTTCTTCACAGTTAAACAGTAACACCCGGCCTGGTTCTGCCACAAGCAAGAAATCCAATAAGGTAAGGGATGAATACTGGAGAAGGAGCATGCAGGTTTCTATGTACTGTGTGATTTCAGAGTGCAACCAGGACAGGCCTGGCTTTCTTGTTTGTTTTGGGTTTGTTTGTTGTTTTTTTGGTTTTTTTTTTAATAACACACAAGAATAACTCCAAGGTGATTTACTGTGATAACTCTCAGGGTACAGAGGAGCAAGCAATGAAAATAATGACTTGGAGAAAAGAATAGCAAATATTGTCCAAACTAGCATGAAGAAAAGGGTAAACAGGAAATATTTCTCCACACTGTTCTTGCTGCTACTATCTGAACATAAAATAGGACTTTGGTTCAGATATTCTGAATCAGAAGTTGTTGCTAAACCACTTGATGATGACCTGCTTTTTTTATATACTGCACTGACTTATCATTTCTGGTTTATCTCCACCTGGCTTAATCTGTCTCTTCCCATCCCGTTTCTTCCTTTCATCAAAGGCCACCACTGTCCTTGGGTATGACTTCTGAAAAAGAAAAGTGTGGTGAGATGGGAAGGTGTGAGTCAGGGTTTGCTTTGTGACTTTCCAGCACTCCGCTTGTGCAGCCACCCTGTTCTGTTTTGCCAGGCGTGTCTGTAGGCTGAGCATCGTTGGTACAGAGCACTGCTCTCTGGGCCTCAGGTAGCCAAGAACTTGACTGATGGGGTGGGGAGAGATCCTTAACTTGATAAGCTGTCTTCAAGGCTGCTGAGGAATCAGAATCAAAAAGAAAATACGTCCTTTGTATTTTTTTTAAAGTGCATTTTCCATTAAATGTCATTCCTTTCTACTTATAACTTTGTAAATCAAAGTCAAGGAAACCTGAGTTTTGCTTACTGTTTTAGGAAGTGGCCACAGGCCCCAGTCCTTCCACAAATGAACCTCTCATAGATGTTGATGACCTGGAGGAATTTGCTGTAAGACCTGCTCCACAGGGTGTAACCATCAAATGCAGAATCACAAGAGACAAGAAGGGAATGGACCGAGGGATGTACCCTACTTATTACCTCCACTTGGAAAGGGAGCATGGTAAAAAGGTCATAAAATAACTTGAATGACATACCAGTTGCATCTGAATATAAAAAAAATCATTAAAAGTCTGAAGAAGTCTTAGAAAATATAATCTTTGAAATATAGTAACGCTTTCGCTGAGATCCGCTTTACAGTCTTCCAAAAGTAAAACAATTGTATCACCTTGTTCTACTTCCTTTCTTCATAGGGCTAATCTTTGGCTGTAAACAGTCCATGCATGGCACCTTTCAATGGCAGTCAGTAGTTGGGGCTCTGCACTCTGTGACCTGAAAAGCATCTATTTTTCAACTCAGCTGAAAGGGCCAGAGCAACTTAGAATGAAAATTTTAACAAAATAGGTTTAATTTAATTATTTAAACCACAAATAATGGACTGAGTGTTTGACAAGTCACTTTCTCTTTCCAGATTTTTATCTGGTTTTGCTAAGTCCCAGGAGACCTTCTGTTACTTCTCTAATGATGCTGGAAGACAGAAAAATTGCTTATGGTTTCCTTATATCAAAGCAGGAAATGGTGTGTGCTAACCCCTTTGGCATTCTAGAATATGTTTTTTTGCATTGCTTAGGTGTTTCTGTTAGCTGGAAGGAAACGAAAGAAGAGTAAAACCTCTAATTACCTCATCTCCATTGACCCAACTGACCTCTCTAGAGGTGGAGAGAGTTTTATTGGAAAACTGAGGTAAACATGGATACATCTAAGATTTTTCTTCATATAATATAAAGTTTGTTTGAAATTAAGGAGCCTGTAAGCCCCTATGCTTTTCTAATTGGAGGTTTGATGACATCATGTGATAACAGTCTTAAAGTTTACCAATATCCAAGGCATGTTTTCAAAACATCTCAAGTACTTTGGAAATCACGTTTTATTAAAAGTCAAGAGGACTGATGCTCTTAAATGCTCGAAGGCCAAATTTCAAGGGTATATGAGCACAACTTATCTTAATGGGATTTTCAGAAGTGCACAAGTAGCTTGTGTCTAGCTCCTATTGATATAAATACCTTGGAATGGATATTCTATCTGTTAGACTAACTGAAAATTTTTTTTGTTTTGCCCATTTCTTAAGTTCCTAATTAGAGTTGTTTACAAGTAGTCATATTCTTTTGGAAACACTTGTTTCTTTCCAATATGTCACCCCATCCTACATCAGTCTGTTGTTGGTACTTACGTGGAGCTCTCAGTGTGTGTTTAGATTGTCTGTACCTGAAGACAGGGACTGTACTGCTAATTGCCATTTGCCTGTGTGGATCTTGGAACTACATGCAATATTTATTGCAGTGCAAACACGGAATGAGGGTAATGTGGGTTTAGTATGATCCAAGTTGTATTTTACATTGCTTAGTGTGATTCCCATTTAAATAGGAATGACTTAACTTATAACTTTATGAAAATCACTATATCAATTCTAGTACAGTTAATAGATAAGAAAATAGATATAGAGAGTTAAGAGTATTTGAAAAAACAAACAATTCATTCAAAATAACCCCACTTGAATGTTTCCATATTGCTTTCTTGAATTTACTAGCTTGTGACATGTCATGAGAAATCTCCAGTGTAATGATAAAGGACCTTTAGTATACTCTGCTCTACTGTTCCTTTACATTTTTGTTAGGGCTTTTAATCCACGAGTTGCCATTTAGTAGAGAACAGAATTAACAACTATTTGTACTTGATCTTATTTGTCTTTCCTTACAATGCAGTAAAGGATAGATGTCTTGGGCAACATTACCGACAAACGGTGACTGGATTTTCCATTTTTTTTTTGATAGGTCAAATCTTATGGGAACTAAGTTTACAGTTTATGACAATGGAGTAAATCCAATGAAAACAACATCAAGCCTGGAGGCGAGTGTCCTGCGTCAGGAGCTAGCTGCTATTTGTTACGTAAGTACTGCTCACAGGCGAAATGTGCAAGAAAGGTCAGTTCAGTTTCTGAGACAGTACACTGAATATCGTTCTCCCTTATGATTATGTAAATCATTCATACTTTGATGTAATAAAATCAGCTGATCTTTACTTGAGAAAAAGGGAAATTCAGGGGAAAATGGAGGTGAAAAACATTGTGTGCAGAACCAGGTTGCCCGCTTCTCACTTGTAGTCAGAAGGTGTTGGAGCTTTTATATAACCCTCTGGAAGGGATAGGATGCTTGACAGCCTCCTGAACTGCAAAGAGTTGTATGGAATTACTGTGCGATCAATTGTAGTAGTATTTTAGAGGAGACCACTTTAATCCAAAACACAAGTAGCTGGACAGCTACGTCTGCAGCAGTAGCTGAGAGACTGGGATGAAAACTCTAAAATTCTTTTATTTCTGGGAAAACCCTCAAACCAATCCCAAACAAAATCCAAAATTCAATAAATGAGAGAAACCAGGCTCTTACAGGACATAGCATTTGTCAGGGGCAATGCAGACAGTCAAGACTTGAAGCACAGTTACTGTTGCTTCATGATTACAAAATGATGAACTGTTTTGGTGACAGTGTTCTTTTTGTCCAGAAATGTCAGGGCCCAAGAAATTCTTCCAGTCAAAATTGGTACATACACTGCTACAGAGAGTTTTCTGTTATCACAAATCAACAACTTCTGACTAAAATACCCAGTAACCACTTTTCTGAAAAGTTCCTGCCCAACCCTAATTAAGGATGCCTGGATCTCTTGTCAGATCGGGGCCCAGCCATCCCAGTATTTACCCTGCATATGCACAAAATTTATCCCTGGGAATATAGTATAAACAGTGGTTTTATTTGCATATGCACAAGCACATGGTCTACAGTCGCAGGCAGACAGACACACATATACTTCCATTCCTGATAGATTTAAAACTCTCTGAGAATTTCAGAAAATCCAGCTAACAAGATCTAATAAGAGAGTCCAGGATTTGATGCAGTTTAAAGTCTGACTGAAGTTTTCAGTAGGAACCTAGGAGAACTTACATATTTGGTGAAGGTTACTGTTTATATAGGAGGGCATTCCCTGGAACCAGGCAACTAGACTTCTGGTGCAGACTGGAAATGCAAGGAGAAAACAAACAACAGTTTAAAAAAATGTTATGTATTAAAAACTAAGGCATTGCTTGTATAAATCAACAATGACCTTTGTACCATGAACATTACCAAATAAAAAAATCAGTTGCACGCAGCAGACGTAATTTGGAGTGTGAGCACTGTACGGTACAGAACTGAGGCCACTGTTTGGAGAATGTGGCTAAGATAAGCTGCTCTTATATGTCCTCTTTGACATCAGCAGTTTAAAATGTCTACGTTTGCATAAGCAAATAACTTGTTCTACTGATAATTTGATACTCATGGAGAAAGGCATCAGACTTGCACAGGTGCTGTGGTCAGAGGACAAAAGCAAATCAGAATGATATTTTATTACTAGCCAGGTTTGCTGAAGTGAGGCTATTTTTCCTGGCTGCAGCAGAACCACAGTGAAGAATGCTAGAAAGAGCATTCCTGAAACACTGTGTCCTAAGGTGAATTTTTAATTCCTGCCTTGAGATTTTTCCTGCAGCACAAAAACTGTATTAAACAAAGCTTCAAAAGCGCCGCTATGCCTCTCACTGTGTCTCAGCTCATCTGGTCAACTACCTATCTGGAGAACAACCTCTACTTACTTCCACCAACTTACTGAGTCTGAATCATCTCAGCAGGTCTGGTTTATACAGGCAGAAGCTGGCAGTGCCTCTGTTGTTAACTGTGGGATAAATATGTTGAGAACTCTCATTGTGGAGCTCATCTTAGGACATGTTTCAAGCAGCAGGAATAAAGTTAGCACAAGGAATGAGTTTTATTGGGTGCTATTAACCATTTTTACCCTCCCTGCTGATGGCTGGCTAGTATATTAATAAACCTGCAGCAACACCTAATGGCTAATTGCAGAATCACTTGGCAAAATTTATCCAGGAGCAGGGAGGAGTAATTGTACCATTTGTACCAAGATTTTCTGTGCTACTTTCCCTTATATCCACAGTATGTTACAACTCAGTTTGCATCAGATTCTGCAGGCAGGGAACTCATCTGATATCCTGAAGTATGACTCAGGTCTCCATAAAGCAATAAAATAATGTGTTTCTACTCAGGCTACGTGCTCCAGTGTAGTGTGTTCTCTGATTTGGGCTTTCTAGAGAAGGTATTAAGGACATGGCACAGCTGTGTGAATCTAGTCCAGAAAGGGTAGTGGCTGAAAGAAATGGGGGTAATTAAATCACAACTCTCCTGGGAGCTGCTAGGATGTATACCTTGTTGCTTTTGTCATGGCAGGTATTGCCATCGTAGTGAAATGCTGTCATGATTGTATGAAAGTGTGCAAGACTTTAAAAGCAACCCTGGGGAAAGATTCTGTGTTCTTTCAGTCCAGTTTATTGTGTCAGCTTATTGCTTGGGCTAAGGCAGAGACTTCAGCTTCTAAGCAATACTGGGACAAGTCCTTAGCTGATTTAAATCATTAACGTGCTGGCTGAGTCCGTAGAGCTTAATACAGCTCTTATTTTGGGTCGTAAGCCAAGGCTATCAGTGGCATTAAAATGCTGTGAAGTCAGAATTTGGTCTGTGTTCCCCTAACAATGCTATTTGCAGTCCTGAATTTATACATAAAAACAAGTGGAGGAGAGAAATAAAAGAGAAGTAGAGAATGAGACAGGAGGTAAAAGGAATTAATTTTATTTGGATCCAGGTAGATTATTAATTATAGCTCCTCTTTTTTCCTCCATACTTGTGGAATTTCAGTTCTGTACCTTAATTTTAGCAAAAGGGTAGTATTGGCAAGTAAAATGTTTAATGTAATCAGTGAATGATGTAATATGCCACTAGAAACCATTTCCTTGTCATTTGGTGGAAGTATTGTGTTTTTGAGTAAATCCAAAGACTATAGTCCTGTGTTTTTCAGAGTCATAATACTGTTTCTTGGGAGGGAAGGGATTCAGCGCTGTTATTTAATTTTACTTTGAACAATGTCTTCAACCAGTCAGCATCAAATTAATTGTATCTCGCAGAACTGCAGCTTGATGAGAAGGGCTTGTAAGGCATTGCAGAGAAGACCTACATTGTCAGTAGTTAGTGGAAAATAAGCATAAGCATGATTCTTTTCTTAAAAATTGTCCTCTGCTGTGCTGAGTCTCTCTTGCTTATAAAATCTGCTGGCAATCATTTTAATTTGAGTCTTGCCATGATGTGGAACCAAGTATATGCTTCCACCTGAACTGATAACATGGTTTTACTCTGCCAAAGGCTATGATATAAGTGATTCATAAAAGAGGTAGAATCTTCCTGTTATTGTATATAGTTATGAAAATATATGAATATACCTGGATTGCTTCAAGACTATTCAGTAAAATAACTCAGTGGATTTTTTTCTTGCAAGCATATCTTTAATGAGTCGTGTAAAATTTCCAGATGGTTTGCTGAAACCACCAAAGTTATTTCAAATGTGTGATGGATGACAAAACTTCTACATGTGGCGGGCATTTTCAGATGTCTCCAGTGAGTTGAAATGTGTGGATTTTTGCTTGTAGAACTAAAAATGTAAAATTTTTCATGTTCCTTAAAATCAGGATGCTTTTATTAAATATATAAAAGCAGAGACATCTGAATATGCCACTTCTGAATGTCTGACTGGTAGAACCACACCAGCTGGAGCCTTGGGCATGTCCAGTTCTTGACATCTTGTGGTAGGTTGCTGGGAATGGCTCCAACAGGGATTTCCTTCCTGAGATTCCTCAGTGTGTATTCATAGCCCTTCACTTGGTAAAAGCAGAGGAAAAAAAAAATTCATGCAGCCAAAAAAACAAAAGGTAGGACAAAACATTAGGAGATGAACTTTCAGAAGTGTCACTGTTACATTTACTGGAGTTAATGCTAAAGAGGCAATTGGGTTTTATGGAGTGGGTTGGAAAGTATCGCACTTTTCTTTCTCTGTTTCGAAGGTAGGCAGTGACTTACTGACATACTTGGCTCCACTTTCTTCTGTGGAAAAATAAGAAAACCTCATCAAAATAAGACTAGGCCTGTTTAGAGTTCAGTGGTTGTGTTTGGAGAGGATAGTGCAATACTGGAACGCTTTTGTGAAAAGCTGGTCAGAAAGGCATTAACTCTTGTTTCATGGAAGAACTTGCATTTGGTTTTTGCTGCTTATGTTTTTTTCTCTACTTTCCCTGCCTTCGTAGCTTGAAAATTTGCATTTGTGCTAGTGTGTTTGTTTTTCACCATGCTCAACTCTAAGCATAACATATCTGAAGACTTTGAAAACCCCAGCATTGCTAGCAGATGCTCTTACTGGCAGCTTCTTCTTGTTTGCTTTTGTACTGGCTCTGGAATAAATAGAGTCGGTTCCCTTATTTAATTTAGTCTCTCATCAAAATGTGTGACTGCATTTTATGATTTTTAAATTGCAACTACTTTATTTTAGGATCTACCAGTAGCCAAGCAATCTGGTTAGTTCATATCCTTTTTTAACAAAGGAATTTTGATGTTTTTTTCTTTAAATTGTATTAAGGTTGCTGGCAGCCAATGCTAGGAGTGTTCTTGGAAACATCTCCATTTCCATTTTTCCTGTTGTTGTAGCTTCTAAGACAAAGCTAGAATGTTTGGCAGTGCCAGTGAAGGTAGAATTTTCAACATGGTTTTTGAGTTGACTAACTAATAATTTCCCTGGGCTGCCACTGTTGAAGAAATTAACTTTAAAAATACGGAATGTGATGAACTCCTTTCTAAATATTTTCAGGAAACAAATGTCTTGGGGTTTAAAGGACCTCGTAAAATGAGTGTGATCATACCTGGAATGAATATGGACCACGAAAGAGTTTCCATAAGACCACGAAATGTAAGTCATTAGTCAGCAATAGAAATTACTTCAGTTCTTTTTCAGCTAGAGTTGGGCTTTTTCATTTGTAAAGTTTAAAGGTTAAAAAACCAGTATTTGAACAAGTGCAGGACAATGAGATGTGTGTTCTGTGAGTCAAAAAAGCACTACAAATAATAACATATATTTATAACAAAAGATACAACTCATCTTTTCCAAGCTGTGGAAAGGACTTGGATGCATGTTTGCATTCAGAGTTCTTTGTTGCATTCAGTAATCCCGTTTTGAGAGTTGAAGGTGCTGGTTTAGTCTTTGGGCTAAGATTTATGGACGGGTTGTCTTGTAAGGATGTTAGACTGAAGTGTTTCTCTCTGATATGTGCAGGAACACGAGACACTTCTTGCAAGGTGGCAGAACAAAAGTACAGAGAGTGTCATTGAGCTGCATAACAAAACGCCAGTCTGGAATGATGACACACAGTCCTATGTTTTAAATTTCCATGGTCGTGTCACACAGGCCTCGGTGAAAAACTTTCAAATTATTCATGATAATGATCGTAAGTATATCTCTCTGTCTGTAATGTGTAGAAACAGTGCTGCATATACAGCTCAACAATGATTCTGCTCTTACTGTTGTTTCCTGAGTGAATTAAATTTAGTTATGTGGGTCCAGCTTAATGCTGCTTTGTCTTGTGGCCATGATATTGATGTGAGCTGGGTGTTTAAATGCTCATGCTTGAGACAGGTGATTCTGCTATGTGCTATCTTAGTTTTTTTCCCTTGACTGCCTGGCTTGTGAACTGAGCAACACTTTGTAGAGTCATTTCTGCTCCCAGACCTGTGGTTCTCCCAGGCAGCAGGACCATGGGGCAGTATCACTTTGCTCAAGCACTTGTATCACACAATCCTTCCTTAGTTTTTTTGTTCACGCTGGTCCCTACACACTTCCCAGCTGGAGACAGTGGTAGTCAGGCCTGTCTCACTGCGCATCCACTTTGCCATAGCTACTCTTTGTAGTGTTAGCCTCACAGATTTAGGCCCTAAAAATGTTAGGACTGCTTTTCACACCATCACTAAAACCTTACTGATGTGCTGCTTTGTGCAGCAATGTACAGGCCCTTTTTTTCCTGGGGCTTAGGTACAGTTGTTGTAGCAGGGAGAAGGGCAAGTGCTTGAGTGGAGTGATATTGCTCCCCTTTACACTCACTTTAAGCAGGCGTAGTCCATAGTCAGTCTCTAGGTAGTGAAGCTCACTGGGCTACACCACTGCTGTGCTTACGCTGCCTGGGAATATTGGAAACTGGTTAAAGTGGCTGTGCCAGTCTCCAAGGGGAAGACTAAGTTTGAAACCTTGGTGTATATATTTGCTGCATTTTATAAGGTGAAACATTTAATTACATTTGTTTCTGCAAAGAAACATTTCAAACCGTGTGTGAGGCTGAGATTTTCTCTTTCTGACAGAGAGTACAAAAAGGAAAAAAAGTTGAGGAATTTCTGAATATGACAGAGAGACATGATCAGGTCTAGATCACAAGCGTCCCTTCTCTTGCCCTACCTTGCTTGTCCACTTGCCTGAAGTTGAGTAGGAATAGAATTAATTGGTTTTTGCTACATGTGAAACTCAGTGCTAGGCCTGTGTGTTGAGCATTCTGTACAGAATCAATTTTCTCTCTGTGCTTGCAAAAACCACTTTGTGTAATTTTTTTGAAGACAGTAACAGGTCTTGCAGTCATTTGTCACTCAGCTGTTCCTCACACAAACTATCCTTGCTTCTCCCTCTGATATCAACACACACCCACTGGCATGAGTAAGTGTGGCAAAGTTTGATGAGTGAGCAGTGTCTGTATTGAGCTGGGCCAGAGGATCATGTTGAATGCATGCTTAGTATGGGCTTCAGGCAAAAGAAAAATTCTTTGTCACTTTTTATGACCTTTCTTGCAGCTGACTATATCGTGATGCAGTTTGGTCGTGTGGCTGAGGATGTGTTCACCATGGACTACAACTACCCAATGTGCGCACTACAGGCCTTTGCTATTGCCCTTTCAAGTTTTGACAGCAAGCTGGCTTGTGAGTAAAGGGGCATGAGTGAGCATCTTCTCAAAAGAAGCAGTTTGCCATATGATTCCCAATTCCTGCTGGTGTCACCTATGGTCCATGCTAAACAGGTCAGGGAAAATGCAGTTGTGGAGGACCACTCTTCCTGAAGAGAAAGTAAAAGGAATCTTCTAAAAATTCAGGACATTCAGGAAATAATATTTTCCTCTTTTTATTTTGTCATATTTTTCTGGAAGTGGCATAAAGTTTCTGTAAATAAAAGTTCTATCTCATGTCCTTGATTATGTTTTGGAGATGTGCCATGATGTACTGTACCGTGGCTCTAGTAGCACCAGTATAATGGTGTCTTTTAAATCCAGAAAGAGCGTGCACACTTGAAAAATTTCTTTTTACATTTAAGAATTATTCCAAGGCTGCAATCATACCTCAAGGTTGCATTCCTACATCGACTAATCAGAGCTTCACATCATCCGGTGTAAAAGAAAGATCACAAAAAAGATGCACTTTTTGAATTGCAAGAATCTTGTGTCGAATAAAGCCAAGTCTGAGGGTCGAAAACCTGTGCTGGACTGAACTTGATGTGTTGCTATTGTTTATGTACATGAGGAATTTTAACTGCAGTAGGAGGAAATGGAGAAGTAGAAAGCACAAAATAATGTTGCACAAGTCACTTGAATTCTCAGCCGTATTATGTTTTAACATCTTAATGCTTTTTTAATTGTTTCAAAAATGTTTTTGGAGTAAAGAAAAGGGGAAAGGAAAGCATCTAGATGCCAAGAAAGCATAACTTACGTTGAATTTGGCATGTTGTGTGTTGGGAATTTATATCGTTGTATTGCTGTGGTAATTCAAACACTTATTTTGTATGAAGTGATATAAACAGTTGGATAAAGGCTCTTTGCAGAGAATCTTATTATTTTAAGCAGGCTGTGTAAAGCTGAGGAAGGTAAATGGAAATATTTTATTAAATTTGTCTGGCCTTTTGCGATTTTACAATTTGTTGATTGCATTTTTTCGAACTTTCAGCAACAACCACTTTTCGTATTTATTTGCCATTGTAAGACTGCTGAAATTGATTGAAACTGTGTATATTGTTATCTAATGTAAACGTGCCAGCTACTGAGCTAAATCCTTCTGGGCAAATCTAGTTGTGCTGCATACAAATGAGACACTGGCAGGATACAGAATAGCTTAAAATAGCGTGGATTTTTTGGTTTTTTCTTTTATGATTTATTGGGAATATATAAATGAGTACCATTTCAAAACGTAAGCAAAGAACAACCCTTTCTCTTCTTTTCTCATCTCTTCTGAACATCTCAAAAGCCAAGAGCTGCAACTGAAAGCACACTGTAAAACACCTTTAAAAATAACAAGTCTTTCTGCTGTTGTTCTGTACAATGTTAAACTAAATGGCACAAAAAGTAACAGAATTTATATGTAGTTCACGACAAGGGTATTGAAATGTGAGTGAAGTGAAGAAGTAGTTGCATTTTATACTGTATGTATTTGGGTCCTCCTTTTTACTCTTTATAGACCCTTGTGTCGCACAACCAAAGAGTATATAATGAGAAGATGAGATCAAATCTGCTTGTCTCATAGCTGTCTGCCCCTTTTTGACTATAGGGGACTGGTCATAAGAAGAGGTTGTGCCATTTGGAATGTATAATTTCAACTAATAAAAGAAATAAGCTCTCTTCTTCACAATTGCCTTCAGGTTTCATTCCCAGTATGGGAAAACAGACCTTGTCATTTTTTCCAAATCTTTTCTCAAGAAGGTTTTCCATGCAGTGGTATAAAGTGGAAAGGCATCTTTTGTTTGAGAGAAATGAGCAGTCGGGTCCCTTAATGAATGATCAAAATGATGAGTCATGAGCTGCAGTGATACTTTAACTTCGCACCTCTGTACTTGGTGTTTTTCCACCATTTCCCATCCCCATTTGTGATCTCACTTTGAATTTTAACAGGAAGGGCCCTTATGCCTTTGATTACCTCATGTTTAAAAACTAGCTCCAGTCATTACCAGGGGTTTTTATTTGAATTAAGACAGAAATTCCTACTGATGGTGTTTAGGTGTGATGTGGATTTCAAGAATTCTGCAGCATGGGAATTATTGAATCTGCACAGCTTTAATTCTGTGGCTTACCAGTCATAGTTTTTCTTTAATGTCTGAGAAAGTGGCATCTGACATACTTTTCCTCCTCTCTGTGTACAGGACTGTCAAAGGAACTAAGTGTCTTATATAATCCGTTGGCTTTAGTAGTGGAGTTGGTTTAGGAATGGTTATTTTTAACACGGATTATAACAATGGTGTGACTTGCATTGTGGCCCCAAAGGGAATTGGCATGAGAAGGAAGCTCATGTGCAGTGAACTCCTGCACAGGGGTGAGAATGAGGAGCTGGGGAAAGGCAGAATTAAGCTTCTTGTGACAGTTTTGCTGCCAGCACATTGTGTAACTTCATGCTCACTTTGTGTTCTTCCCAGGCCAGGTATTTTTTTAACTTGTAAGCATGCCAGGAGGAAAGTGGTGACTGAAATTCCCATCATCTTAACAGAATTATCCAGGGATGTAAGCCAACGTGCTACTGAGGTAAAAAATCCCCATCACAAATTGAGGTCACTAGAGGGGGATGTTAACCTGGGACTGAGAGGAATGAGGAGCTCTTATTAGATCTGATTCAGTTACAGTAGGGTTTGCACCTAGTGGCCTTTGCCAAAACCTTAGTTTGTCACTGTTGTTGAGCAAGGTAGTGGGTTCTTTGGATCTGCTTGACTATCACTGTTCTGAAAGCAGTTTCTTTTAATTTAGCATCTGTATAATTCCTGATGGATACTTTCTGGTGAACAGCACTTCTGCATATCGGTGCAAGGTGATATCACAAAAGTTCCAGCACATCTCCAAATTCAGGTTTTTCTACCATGAGAAAAACCACAGCAGGTTCTTTCCTAACATACAGGCGTACCTGAGATTACACAATCCTCACGAAGTCTGTTTTTCCTCTATGCCTGCACTGAAATCTTGGCATTAGTATATATTTTCAGAGATACTCACATACTAAAGTAATCGAGAAGTAGTCGGTGGCACCCTATTAGCAGTAGCTTCTGCAAGGCCTGTATGTCAATGTGCAACAGGGCATAACCTTGTTTACTTAGTGTGACAAAGATTATAATGGTACTGAGCTGTGTTTCTTTCATGTAGTCCTAGCAAGTGTTTGGGTACAGTAGAGATATTATTGTTTAAAATCCCAGTATTGATTTTTTTTTTTTTTGCATCTGCTGTTGATTTTGGCAGAGAGTTGTAAACAAATTCCTGAATTGCTTATAGGCAAATACTACGTGCTTTAATGAGAGTTCCTAATCTAACTTGTCACTCTGTTTACATCAAACAGTTTCTTCCTGACCCTTTTATCTATTTTTTTTAATATCTCTGATGTTCTGTTCCTTCTCATTCTTTTCACAATCCCTTTATCTTTTCTTCAAGGATGTGCAATGCAAAAGTGTTTATTTTGCCAATATTACTCGGTGATGAATAAAGATGAATACAGATGAATAAAGCCTTCGGTGCACATCCAGTGGTGCTCCTACAATAGAAGCCTTATTAGAGGTGTGACTTTGGCCCTTTGGCTTTTCAGCAGAGTAAATTAACACATTAAAGGTAGCAGATAAAAAAACCTTGCCTAAAACATAATCAGAATTTTTCCAGTAAACATTCGGTAACCAGAGCTTCCAACCCCATTGGTTGCAAATCAATGGGCAGAACTGTCCACAACCCTGGAGGCAGACTGCTAGACATATTCCCTTTGTAGTGTATTTCAAAACATTGAAAGAGATTTTGTGAGCTCAAGCACGTTGCTGCCCTGAAATAGTTTATTTTTTTAGATGGTAGACATCACTCCACTATTTGTAGAATAATATATGGCACATAAAATAATGATGTCGTAGGCCACTGTTAAGAATTCTGATGCTAAGAAGCCCGTGTGAGTAGTTTTGTAATAATTACTGGACCAACCTCTCATTATTCAAGTTGCCTTACAAGAGAGCTAGAGTTCCCAGCTGTCTCTCCTCATGAGGTACTAAAACTGAAGGAGCTTTACAGAAAAGGGCTCTGTAATAAAATCTAGTAGCTGCATAATCAAAAACCATTATTGTGGAATCAAATGGCACCACTGAGTTTTTCAGTCATGACGAACCGATGCCATAAATTTGAACTTTCTGGTTTTTTGCTCCCTTTTGATGAACAAAAGGAAGGACTTTTCAACAAGCAGAAACGTCAGTGAGGTCTCTAGAAGTACTAAGCATTAGACCTACTTTTCTGCCTATAAAAATCTTACCCCTACCTGAGTGCTGCCCATTAATAAAGAAGGAAATCTGTTCAGTCCTTAGTATAGAAAAATCACTCCCAGTTCTTAAATCTTGGCTTTTTACAAATCTCACTATTAATTTATTACTGATTGGACACAGGGATAAGACAAGGTCTAGATGTCACACAGCAAACAAGTTCTTGCTCTGAAGAAATGATGACTATAGACCAATATCGGAATATTTTGTCTTTGATTATTTTAGTAGGGTAGGATAGAGTATTGCCTGGTGTTTTTGACAAAGAGTTTCTCCTGGTGTGTGGCAGGTGTCAGAAGGAGGATTTTGGGATTGATCCTGTGGTATTCTAACTAGTTCCCCCATAACATCCCATTGCTTTCCTAAAATATCTTTTGCAAGGTATTTCCTGGATTAGGGAAGCACGTGCTCACCAATAAAATATCTTTGCTTGGCAAATAAGTACAGAACATGGGATAAAATAGCAGTCACTTTTATTAGAATAACAGGCTGGGGACTCTTGGGTTTCTCAAATGAAGGTAATTTTATACATATAAATCTTGTGCTAGAATTAATCTAGCTGTTGATGCAGGCTTCTCTTAGATGTGCTACTTAATGAAAATGGATTTCTGCTGTTCTTCATGTGTGACATTTACCTTCCATGCTTCTGCTTTGTAAAGTTTTGAAATTAATCGTTTAGATATTTTTCCTGTCTTCTTTGTTGCTTAACAAGAAATTTAAGAACAGGATTCACAACTATCTCAATGTTTTGGTATTTTGCTGTGAACTATAGCTCAGTAGCTGATACTTACAAATGTATATTGGATGAAAAAGCATTAAACCTGTTTTATATATTGCATTTTATTTAACTGCCTAGAAATTTTAAATTCTTCTTTTTCAGTTAGGGTGTGGCATTCCATACCTTCACTGAGAAGACTTGAATTAACTGGCTGTCTTGAAACTGTTTAATGGAACCAGTAAACTGTTTTGCTAAATTGCTTCAGGAAGTGGACAGAAAAATTATGCTTGTGTTTTTGAGGAAAAAAAAATGCCCTTCCTACTCACTTTATAATTGGATTGATCAATAACACTGAAAGCTTAATAATGGCAGTTTGAAAATTACTCTTGATAATAACTTGCTTGCAACGTGAACTGGGATAAGCCCTACTTGAGAGTCAGAACCTGGCAGGTATCAGTGAATACTTCTGCATGTGGTCTGTGCTTAGGTACTGCTTGCATGCAAAAAAAGTCCTGAAGAGCCACAAATCTGTGTTAAAACCGACCTAACCTTTTAGGCTGACAGCTGTTAGAACACAGGCCTGGGGATCAGGTCACCTGGGTTTTTATGTGACTTTGTGCAAATTTTTTAACCTATATGTGCCTCAGCTCAGATGGAAATAATAGGTTTTGACCTGCCTAATTGTCCCTGTTGTGCTGAGAGCCTTCTTCAGGAGTGTTTTGAGGCTGGTGGGTGGTAGATGCCAGGTGGTGTTGGCATGTCAAGTACCCTATTTAGTTCTCACTGAAGGAACTACATTAATATATGAACAGGTTTCTGACACTTACATAGAAACTGAATACCTAACCAATCTCTTAGGATAAAATCTTGACACTTGAATTTTGAGTGAGGCTTGAATTTTTTTACCTTGTGACATTTTTAGTCACTAAATGTGCAGAAAAAAACAGTAAGGACAAACCATCTGATACACTTTTTCTTCACAGTGGTGTGTTATTGATTGTGACTTAGTTTGCACCACCAGTTGTTTTAAAACTACTATTCCTAAACACATTGCAGTGGTTTCATTTATGCAACTGCCTGTTTATGCTTTTATGTAGCAAACTGAGACACTTGGCAATTGTGCCGCAGATTGCCTTCTTGTACTCTTGTTATTTTTTTCTTGGATGTGACTCAGCTGTTCAAAACTCTTACTGCAGACTTTGACTGTCACGCACATCTGATTTAAAAACAATGAGTCTCATGACTACCTTTATACTTAGATGGGATGTTTACAATGTAATCTGTTCCTCGCACTTGACCCTGTATATGTGGCTTCTTACTGAGGTTATCCCAGTTGGCACAATGCCATTAGAAGTATCTGTAATTTATAAAGAGAATTCTCTCAAAGTAACAGAATGTAATTTATAAACATTTTTATGGATTTTAACATTAAAATCTGACTGAGTCTAGTGCTTAGAGATTGTGTGAAATTACAAGGAAATTCCTTGTTTGAAATTTTCTTTGCTTAAGCTTGTCTTGCAGTTTGAGTGCTCTTTTAAGCTCCTGATCCTGCATCTCCATCTGTGCAAGCAGAATGCAGTTTGGCTTGTGCAGACTGCCAGACTTTGGCTGCGGGGATCTGTCAGTGTGATCAGGACACAGTAAGCAATGGGATTTCCAAAGTTCTTACTAGAGTGCACTTCCTAATTCTCTTAGTCAGTCTTGAACATCATGTAAGAAATCATGTACCTTTCCTACATTGACTTACCAAATAACAATAGGAATATTTTCACTCCCTTTGAATATTTTTTTAAAGGCCATGCTTAACTATCTAGGCAAGTGTAATTTGATCAGGTGTTTAGTCTTGAAGTCTTGGAAAATTATGTCATGAGATTGCTTAATTTGTCAGTGCAGAAAATCTCACAAGTACACAAAGCAAGAGTGTGTTTTGGGACAGTGGGCTTCTTCATGCTGTGAAGTTTAGTTTTCAAACAACTTTGTGAGCTCTGGTCCCTTCTACCAGAAGGTTTTCATTCCAGACTGGGAACATCAGAAGATAACACACTTAGTACCATCCTGTTCTCCTCCTTAGGGAGAATTCCTGTCCTTACTGGCTAGAAATAGAACTATATTGATCCTGATGTGTCTTGAAACCTTATGGTATCGTTTAGCTATTTTAAAAAACGTTTTGAAAGGTGTAGTTTGAGCTCAAAGAACATAGTCTTTGAAGTAGCTATAGGTGTACCGACTTGATTTGGTTGAGAGGCAGCTGTCTTTCCAGCAATTTCTTAATTGACATGTGAACAGTGCTTGATAGTCTTGCTGGAAGAAACGTAATTTAGCTATTAGAATACATTTTCCTTGGATTTTGCCTTAAGCGACTGTTTTGGGGTTTTTTGTGTACTACTACATTAGTTTCTGGAGGTCAGTACCTCCAGCACGAAACACAAATAGAGCAGTGTTTTCTGCTGAAGTCTCTGCCTCATTTTCTGCTGCCTTACATATGGAGATTTGATACTAACAGCAGAAACTTTTCATGTAAGAAAAAATCCAGGGTTTCTAGGCAAAATCATTAATTTTTAGTGCTGTGTGCCTGGATTGACAAAGGACGTTTTGTCCAAACAAGAATCTTACTTCTGACAGAGAGAGTAGTGTGTGCTATGAAACGTCTTATGATACCCCATTGCATCCTACATCTGTGACCCAGCATTAGAACTAGGTCCAAAGATGCAGCTCTTTCACCAAAAGGGCACCACTTTCCTTTTGTGGGGGCATTCTGTTGATATTTTGAAGGTTATTGCAGTATCTTCCATCTTGGGGAAAATCTGTGATTAGGTTAGTAAATATCAGCCTTAGCAAAAAAACATAAACTAAAAATACTTCACAAAGATGCTACACATCAGCTAGTAAAGCCTTACAGGAGTTCAGGAGCAGCAAGTATTATTCTTTTAATGGCATTAAAGCTATGATTTGCAGTTTATAAAAGCAAACAGGTAAACAAACAAAGAGTTATTTTTAGAGCTGGCACTAGAACTAATTTCTTAGTCCCTAAACCTGTCTTCTAGCTGTTGCCATAGGTGGCCAAATAGTAGGCAGAAGGTCTCTTGTTTAGAACTTCATTGTGAAAACTAAACTGTTTCACTTCCATTTGGAACACTGGAAAACCAAACCACATTACTACAGAGTTCTCATTAGGCTGTTGGCATTACACTGAAATCAAGTTTCGTGCATATTAATTTGAGGATGGCCAGAACAAAGAAGAGGATGCTGTGCAATTTCAGCAACTGAAAAGTTTTTCCAGCAGATAACTTCAATCAGGCCCACTGAGTTTAGTTTTCTTTAGTAAAATAACCAATGGACTACGGCAGTGATGCTTGGTCTTACAAAAGCTGTAACATCTTAAGCTGATTGTGGAATACAGCTCTTTAACTATGGTAGATTCTCAGGTGTTACCGAATTCAGTGACATTCTGACAAGGTGTTTTTGTTGCCCTTATTTTTTTTCTTTCTTTTTTTTATTAAAATAAAAGCTGTTTTCAAAAGCACTGATTATTCTGTCTTTTGGACTACATAGCAAAGTACATGGGGATGAATTCCTGTTTGGTATCACTTCAAATACTTTCTTGCAGGTGGCAGCTGCTTTTCTGCTTCTTAGTAGTTTGTGTTACTACCATTTTCTTGGGTTTTTTTATGCTCCTTGATCTTTTTCCCATCTATAACTTTCTCTTGTTTCAAACATGCAGGTTTTTCCATATGGGGACACTCCAGAAACCTAAGTCAGCAAACCTGATAAAGTTAGTAACTATGAATTAAAATGTATTAGATCCCTGTGTATATGTTCTCATTTCAAAGTAGGCTGTCCTTCAATTCCAGTTGCATAATCCTCAGCAGGGGTATTCATCACATTGTGCAGTTCAAGGTTGTTGGTGCATTTTAAAGTGCAGAATAGGTTTCTGAACAAGAGAACAGATGTAAAGGGATTCACCTTCCCATGCTGTCAGTGTGGCGGTACTTACAGTACAGCATTTCTAACAGTTGGCTCCTTGAACTGTACTTAACAAATCTCAGCACTTGCACACCTGAGGCCACATTTCTGAGATTTTTTTTTTCTACTGGAGTGCTTTTCAGCCCTCTCTGATTTATCAACACCTGTGTGATGGATTTAAACTTCCTAACAACACTGTGCTTTCTTCTTTGGATTTTCTAGCCTCCAGGAATCTGAGGACTGTATGCGAAAAACAAGTGACTTACTAGTATAGCAGAGCATGATGCTAAGAGTATGGTATAAATGATGCCAGTATAACTAGTTCTATTTTTACAGTGCCCATCACGGGTATGCTTGTTCCCCAGAAAGTTTTTTTTTTTTTTCTTCTTCATTTATATGTGCTTGGATCTGGAGGGTAAGAGCCCCTCTTTGTATTCATGCAAGCAGCCACCATATAAGAAAACCACACAAACCAGGTTTATTACAGACAGATTTATCACTAAGCAATGCAACAAATATATGCTTACTGTCATCCCACACTGTAACAGTGCATATTTTTCCCTGTACGCTGTTTCCTACCCTGTGTGCTTTTCACCAGTCAGAGGACACAGCTGCAGCAATGTACGTGGAAGCAGAACCGAAGCCATTAAGATAAGCTCTCCTAATACTGAAGAAAGAGCTCCTCCTGAAGGCAAAAACTGGGACCTGTGGCTCTTTAAGTGATTGTAACTTCTCATGTGTCTGCATTGCATTTAAGAAGATAACACTTTTATTGTTACTTGCACTATATTGAGTCCTAAATACAGAAAAAAGGAAGTGTAGACCCTGAGCAATGGCAGTAGGGCAATTTCTTGCTGGAGAAGTGGCATACTGCTTGGCATCACTAAGAGTGAGTAATGGATTTCAGTATTCATTGATGGATTATCAAGGTCACTTCTTATGTTGTGTTACATTAGTAAGAACTCTGCCCGTAATGTTTGTTTCTCTCCTAAACAGCTTGATTTTTGCACAGGTTTCTTCATTATGACTTTTTCACACGTTTATTTCACTTTAGGGCCTAATCTAAAGCCTGCTGGTAAAACTGAAAGTTCTTTTCTAGCTTCTCTTGTATCACCAGAACACCACACTTGTGTGTCACTACAAGAGCCCTACAGTCTTCTTTTCTTAATTTAAAAGTGGGCTTATCTGGATCTCAAAAAAAGCTGGATTTTCAGTGGGATCGATCCCTGCAGTGAGTCAATCTGTACCCCATGATTACAAAACTGAAGGGTTTGTTTCTCCTTATTGAACAGTTTCTAATGTCTAAGAGTTGGGGAACAAGGGAAAAAATATCCATAAAGTATGTTTTGTAATATGAAGTGTTTATTTCTGAGAGTTCCTATTAGACACTGAACTAGTTTTGCATCTCCCGACACTTTCTTCATCAAACTAATAAAAGTCTAAAAGATCCAGTGTTTGGGAACAGCTATAGAAATCCCTATTGTAGAATGTCTTGGGATTATACCTGCCTGTAAAAAAAATAAATACACCTTTGTTTCTAATTTATTTACTTAATTATTGAGAAGTAGAAAATATAGGTGCTACATCAATGTTTCTGTCCCCATAAAATTTTACTCTCTACAAGTACCTGAAAGGAGGTTGTAGAGAGGAGGGAGCTGGCCTCTTCTCCCAAGTGACAGGGGACAGGACGAGAGGGAATGGCCTCAAGCTCCGCCAGGGGAGATTTAGGCTGGAGATTAGGAGAAGGTTTTTCACACAGAGGGTCATTGGGCATTGGAATAGGCTGCCCAGGGAGGTGGTTGAGTCACCTTCCCTGGAGGTGTTTAAGGCACGGGTGGATGAGGTCCTGAGGGACTTGGTTTAGTGTTAGATAGGAATGGTTGGACTAGAAGATCCGATGGGTCCCTTCCAACCTGGTTGTTCTGTGATTCTGTAAAATGAAAAAGCCATTTAGTTCAGGGTTTGGATTTTTATTTTTTATTCCCATACTAAACATTATCTAATTAATCTCTTTGCCTTTCTTAAATAAACCACTGATATACAGTAGAATCTCAGTGTGTTACAGTTTAGATTCCCTTTACATTACATGGGTTTATAGAGTGGAAAGTATCAAAACTGACAAAAAAGTCTTATTTTTGAGAAATAATATTTAACCAGTCATGTTTTTTCATAATGCCTGTAATATGTTACGCTTGTTTGCACACAACTGTCTTGACCTGTTTTGAATAGTTGAGCACCTCATTTTTGTTCAGACCTATATGGAGTTCTAGATAAACCTGCAAGAATGTGTTTTTACCAAGTAATTTTTTTTTTTAAAAGAAACATATGTATTTATTTAGAAGTATGTGCAATGACTGATTTTTGCATTTTAATATAACTTACCTTGCATATATCATAGAGATTCTGGTGTTTGTCAATGTAGAACACCATGCAGAAATATTAAACTTAATTTCTTTGAAAGAACTATGTCTTTCCCTACCCAAAGTCACAAACACCTAGATAAATAGCCTACACAGAATGTAGAGTTTAATTAACATAAGGAGTTTCCAGTGCTGTTTAAATTGTATTTTTACCTTTAATGCCAAGATGAATTCAAAACATAACACATAACCATAGACAATCACACCATCAGTCCTGACTTTATCTGATCTGTAGTCATTTTCAGCCTGTAGGTTTTGCCAAACTGTGAGCTCAAAGACTCAGAACTGGTATACACTGTAGAAATACCCCTTTACCCACTTTCAAAAGAGGACAATGGGATTCCTCATGCACACCAGTCAAGCAAAGGCCCAGTTGTTTGCTGCCTTAGGTCCCTGCTGTCTGACAATCACGTCCCCCTCTGGCTACCTCAGTGCTATTTGCTGGGAGCTAAAGCAGCTCTTTCCTAGTTTAGCTGTTGTTAAGGACCGAATCTTTAGCCTACTACCAAAATTAGTTTGGAAAACTATCAGAAAAACCTAGACTGCAGTTCATTAAAGGCAAGAGCAAAGAACTATACTTAGGCAAGAATGATCAACTGCACAAATAGAAATTAAAAGCTTGAGCTTCAAATATGTAAAAAGCTGTTGGAAAGCAGAAGAAAAGGAGCTGTCCTCCCGAGCTCTGACAGACAGAACCAATTTGAGCTGGAGCCAGGTTAGACATCAGAAAATTTTCTGGCTACATGGCTAGTGAACCTTGACACAGACTTTTTTATCTGTGCAACTTTCAGTAATAGAAAACTAAGGGTTGAGTTTTATGTAATTGTGCATTTTGTTGTGTGGTTGATCACAACAGCAATTACTGGCAGAGAGGAGGAGTGGTCTTTGGGCACTATCTGAGCCATGCTGGGAAGATCACTGAGAAAAATGAGCACATCGTCAGGTATCTGTTTATCTGTTTGCTCTCTAGGAATCCGAGCCCCTCCTTAAAATCTAGTGAAGCTCCAAAGCTGAGAAAAATTGCTTGACTATGACAGTCTTTGAAGCTGTATTTGTACTTGAGATGCTCAGTCTGTCTGATCTATTGTTTCATTCTTTCTCTTTGAAATATATGGTTGGTAAAAAAACATTGAAAATAGATAATTTTCTAACTCTTACCTGGGTTCTCTTGTCCAGTGTTTGTGATACATGAGGTTAGAAACAATATTTTTATTAGGATGGGCAAGTAAAAATCATTTAAACAGAATTATTGCATTAGATTTTTCTATGACCTTAATCATAATATTCTTAGTTACCTGCAAAAGGAAAGAATCCAACATATGAACACTAATTGTAATGCGGTAACTTAGAACATTAACTTCTTACACATTTAGCGTTAGCTAAATACTATTTGATAACTGATCCTCCTTAGAGTACTTTTTGGACCAGCACTGATCTTATACTTTGTACTTTTTTTTTCCCTAATACCATGGAATGTCTGAAGTGATCTGTAACGTTATCAAATACACACAAAGAATTAAGCACTTTTGCAGGTTTTAAATCTAGTTTTATCAGAATGATTAACTTACTTAAACAACACGTGTTTCTTTTAGCTTCAATAAAAAATGTACCCATTTAATTTGCTAGGTGGGAAACACAGTAAGTAAAGGAGCATGTGCTTTTAATTACACTGACTGCTTCTCCTGGGGGTCCACCTGAGCTTCTAAAACTTTTTTCTAAAGTCCCAGGCTTGCTGACATTCTGACCTAGGGTTTTGATTTACTTAATTAACAGAAGCTCCTTGAAAACCCTGATTTTATTCAGATATGTTCTTTTTTCAAATTAGGAATGCTCTCTGCTAAAACCAAACAATTTATAATTAAGAATGCTGGACATACCTGTGAGATGATCGATTTCTAAAATTCTTATCAAAATTGACGTTTCTATCTGAGGGGGAATGCCGAAGCAAAGGAGAAAAGGAAACGTCATATAAACTACTGAACAAGGCAAAGGCTGTGGATGTGGTCTTCTAGGGCTTCAGTAAAGCCTTTGACACAGTTTCTCACAGCATTCTGCTACAGAAACTGTCAGCCTCTGGCCTGGACAGGCGCACCCTCTCCTGGGAGGAAAACTGGTTGGATGGCTGGGCCCAGAGAGTGGTGATAAATGGTGTTAAATTCAGCTGGAGGCCAGTGACAAGTGGGGTTCCCCAGGGCTCAGTGCTGGGTCCAGCCCTGTTCAATGTCTTCACCAATGACCTGGATGAAGGCACTGGAGGGTACCCTTTCAAGTTTGCAGATGACACTAAGCTGTGTGGAAGTGTCGATCTGCTGGAGGGTAGGGAGGCTCTGCAAAGGGATCTGAACAGGCTGGATCACTGGGCAGAGTCAAATGGGATGAGGTTTAACAAGGCCAAATTCCGGGTCCTGCACTTGGGGCACAACAACCCTGTGCAGGGAAGTCTGGCTGCAAAGCTGCCTGGAGGAGAAGGACCTGGGGGTGTTGGTTGACAGCCAACTAAACATGTGCCCAGGTGGCCAAGAAGGCCAATGGCATCTTGGCTTGTATCAGAAATGGTGTGACCAGTAGGTCCAAGGAGGTTATTCTCCCTCTGTACTCAGCACTGGTGAGACCGCTCCTTGAATCCTGTGTTCAGTTCTGGGCCCCTCACCACAAGAAGGATGTTGAGGCTCTGGAGCAAGTCCAGAGAAGAGCAACAAAGCTGGTGGAAAAAAAAAGCTGGCTGGAGAACAAGTCTTACAAGGAGCGGCTGAGGTAGTTGGGGTTGTTCAGCCTGGAGAAGAGGAGGCTAAGGGGAGACCTCATTGCTCTCTACAAACTACCTGAAAGGAGGTTATAAAGAAGAGGAAGCTGACCTCTTCTCCCAAATGACAGGGGTCAGGACAAGGGGCAATAGCCTCAAGCTCTGCCAGGGGAGGTTCAGGCAGGACATCAGAAAAATATTTTTCACAGAAAGGGTCATTGGGCACTGGAACAGGCTGCCCAGGGAGGTGGTTGAGTCACCTTCCCTGGAGGTGTTTAAAAGATGGGTGGATGAGGTGCTGAGGTGTGTAGTTTAGTGTTTGATAGGAATGGTTAGACTCAATGACCCTGTGGGTCTTTTCCAACCTAGCGATTCTGTGAAGCAGGAGGAAAATGAGTTTGAAGGCTGCTGGTAAGCTACTCTATCAGGTATGGCTGGCTTCATTCAGAGGGCAGTTACTGGTACCTGGTGTGGGCTACCAAAGCGATTGAGACCTTAAGACTGAGCTGTTGAGCCTCTTTGACACCACACAGTCAGCCTGCAGTAGTGTCATTTTCTCCTGTTGGTGCTACAAAGAAATACGAGGGCTTTAAAAGGAGTCCTTGCAACCAGTCTCTGTGTTAGCAAGGCAGAGCACGTTGGGTTTTCATTTTGGTTTGTTTTTTTTCACTACTGCCATGATAGAATTATCTCATAGTGCAGTGTGTGCTTGATTTGCCTGCAGGGATCATGTTGGCCCTCAATACTAACTCACAAACACAGCTGAATTCTGTAGTTGCCAGTGTTAGGGGACCTGAAAAGAAATTCTGGACTTCTACTTGTCTGCCAAAAAATGACCTTTCAGGAAGTACAGTAGGAGGGTGGAAAACAGCAACATCGTAAACCAAGCTGGATTTAGGAATTAAACTTTTGTTATTAATTGAAAGCTTAGTATGTCACACATAAATGAGTTGTTTGATATTTCTCTCACTGATACAAGGAGAATGTAACCGCAGTGCCAAGCGGAACGGCTCCAGAGGACATGCTGGTCAACACTAGTAAATAGCCTGCTGGTTAGGCCACCTTCAGGCAACAATAGAGGTTGGGGATCCTTGCTCCACAGCACAGCGTGAGGATTTACAAATGCCCCTCATCCCTGTAGTGAGGGTCCTCATGAGTACAGCAGCCTGCCTGTATTGAACAGTAAAATTTATGTATCTGCATACTGGGTGCTGTATCAGAGCCTTGTCAAGCTGCTCACTCAGTACAGAAACACTGACCATCAAAAGGCCAATAAAAACATTTGTCTGTATCCCATGTTTGTGGATGTAAGAGTACAACAGCGACTCACTAGGTATTGTCTTAAGTTGAGCTGTCCTTAGCAGCAGGATTATTCAGATGCGGTGGGTAGTAGTCTTCAGATCATCACACTTCAGAGCATGGACTTTGTCATTCACAATAATTTACTATATTTTAGCTTCTTAATGTATGAAAATAGCTGTATAAAACCCTCTACCTTTTACTTTACAAGTAATACAATTTGCTTGCACTTACACAAAATTAAATGCACAAACTTCCCCGAATGCAAATGAAAACAGCAAACCTTTTAAGTTTCACATACCTTTACAAGCAGCAGGAATTTGAAGAACATCATAAGCACCTACTTGTGTAGGCAGGTAAAATTCGATTAGTCCATATTTCTGTTGGCTGCAGTAGACCTGAGATGGCACAAACTCTCCTTCATCCCATCCTTTACACTCAGTCTCTCCACTCCTGTGGCTTTTAGGAGTGTTTAAATAGCAAGAGCATCGTTCAAAGAACAGAGGGATGCATGGGTAGATGATGTTACTTGCAGTGAAATGAAGGCAGTCCTTGAACAGCTGTCTTTGCTATTAACATGTTCTCTAAATAAAATGTGGTACATATCTATGCTGTGTATTAGCTTCCAGGTGTTGTAAAGGTGCAGTGGGGATTCCCAGCGAAGAAAACACTAGCATTGCTCATAGAGAGAGGTCAAGCTACTGACATGGTTAAAAGAGAGACTGTGTTTGGTCTAGAATATGTCGAAACAAAACTGAAATAAATGTTGCCTTACAAAATTATTCAAAAATAAATACACTCCTAATAAAATAGAATAAGTATTCGATATGTTTTCTCTATTTTCTCCCTCTGAATTAATTTTTGCAGTAAGACTTCTTCATAAATACCATAAGCAATGCATACATCAGACTATATTTACAATATAGTAAAAAAAAGCAAAAGCAATCCGGAAAAGCAACCAGCCAAAACAAAACACAAAGAGATCTCTCAAAGGCAAACACCCATTGAACAACAAACCCCAACTAAGTGTCTAGAGCAAGATGCTCTTCCTTTTTTTTCCAAAAGCATTGAAGATACAGCCTGGTGACCTAAGAAAACAGCTAGTCCATAGTGGCTACACATAGATTAAGAGCTTGGCACTTCCCTCTCCACTGCTCAGGAAGCTGTGGAGAGCAATGAGGTTGCTCAGCCTCATTTTCACCAAACTAGACAAACCCAAAGTCCTTAGCCATTCTCATAGCACATGCCTTCCAGTACTCTCACCAGCTTTGTTGCCCTCATCTGGATTCAAGGGGCTTCACATCTGTCTTAAACTGTGGGGCCCAGAAGTGCACACAGTAGTCAAGGTGAGGCTGCATCAACAGCAAATACAGCAGGATAAACACATCTCTTGATCAGCTGGTTATGCTGTTTGATGTACCCTCTTGGCTGCCAGAGGCACTGCTGACTCACACTGAGAAGGCTGTCCACCAGAACCCTTACATCCCTTTCTGCAGAGCTGTTCTCCAGTCACTCCTCTCTTAGTTTATACTTGTGCCCAGTGTTACTCGATCCAGGCTGCTAAATCTGGCATTTTGAGTTGTTAAATTTCATCCCATTAATTATTGTCCTGTTGTCCAATCTATCTAGATCCCTGTGCAAGGTCTCCTGTCCATCAAGAGAGTTAACAGCACCTCCCACTTTGGTATTATCAGCAAACTTGCTAGTGGTGCCTTCAACTCCTGCATCCAGATCGTTGATTAATATATTGAACAGGACTGGCCCTGGAATGGAGCCCTGAGGAACACTTCTGGTGACCAGTTGCCAGCCAGATGTAGCCTCATTCACTACAACTCTTTGAGCTCTGCCATTCAGCCCATTCTTTGCCCAGCACACCGTGAACCCACTTATCCCACAAGTGAACAACTTGTCCAGAAGGATGTGGTAAGGGACAGTAACAAAAACCTTACTAAAATCCAGAAAAGCAGCCACTGCCTTCCTTTCATTTACTAGACAGGTGACCTCATCATAGAAGGACATCAAATTAGTAAATGGGACTTCCCCTCTGTGAAGCCATGTTGACTGTGCCCAATGGCTGCATTATTATTTAAATGTCTTTCAACAGCACTCTCTAATCTCCATAATTTTTCCATGAACTGGGGTTAGATCAGCAGGTCTGTAGTTCCCTGGGTCTTCCCTCATGCCCTTTTTGTAAATTGAAATAATGTTGGCTAGCTCCCAGTCAGCAGGGACCTCCTCCAGACTCAGAAGACCTTTGGTACATGACTGAGAATGGTCTTGCCATAATATCCACTAGCTTCTTCAGTATCCTGTGCGGAATCCCATGGATTTGTGAACATTTAGCTCATACAGATGATCCCTCACAGTTTCAGCGCTCAAAAATGGAAAGCCACTAATCCCACACATAACCCTCCATCTCAGAGGACCAGGCAGCCCAAAGTCTAGCAATATAATTATTAAAGACTGAGGCAAAAAAAGACATTGCTTATTCCTACCTCTTTGTCAGATGACTATCTCAAACAACTATCCATCCAAATGTTTTCTTTAGACCTTCATTTGCTATGAATATACTTTTAAAAAAGCCCTTTTTACTAGAAATAACACTAGCTGGTTTCAACTCTTGATGGAGCTTTGGCCTTTTTTCTCTTCTCCATGCATACACAAACCATGGCTGTGTGACCTTCCTGCAAAACTTGACCTTGCTTCCAGAGATCATAAAATTTCTTTTTCCTCTTGAACTCCATGAAGAGTTCCCTGTTCAGCCAAGCATGTGTTGTGCTCCACCTGCCCAATTTACAAACCAGTGGCATTGTTTGCTCCTGTGCTTCTGAAGGGTGGTTCTTAAAGACTGATCAGGGCATTCTGCTAAACAGCTCCCTGAATAGCCTGAAGTTTGCTCTCCAGAAGTCCAGGGTAGCAATACTGCTGCCCTTTTTTCTCATCACACTGAAGATTTTAAACTCAATCAGATTTTTCATTATCACTGTGGCCAAGACAGCCACCGGCCATCACATCCCCCACTAGTCCTCCTCTGTTAACAAACAGCAAGTCTAGGAGGGCATCTTTCCTAGTTGTCTCACCAGGTACCTGTAACAAGAAGTTACCTCCTACAAACTTTCTTTATTTTGCATCTCAGCAGCATGATATTCCCAGCTGATGTCTGGGAATCTCCCATAAGGAAAGGGCTACCAATGCTGAAATTTCTCATGCGTGCCTATAGAATAACTCATCAATGCTTACATCCTGGCTGTGCAATCAGTAGCAGACACCCACTACAACATCTTCTTTTTGTTTCCATCCCCCTAATTCTTACCCAGAGTCTCTCAACCACATCATCACAGTAAGAGCTGCACAATCAAACCTTCCCTTTATGTATAATGCAACATCATCTCACCTGACCTGCCTACCCCTCCTGAGCAGCTTGTAGCCCTCCCTCCCAGCATTGCAACTGCAGGACTCATTCCACCAAGCCTCACTAATGCCTATGATATAGCTTTGGGAGCTGATAAACACTTCCAGTTCATCCTGTTTGTTTCTCACCCTACATGTGTTGGTGTACAAGCATTTCAGATATGCTGCTGAGCCCTCTGTGCTCCCAGGAGCACTGCAAATGTTTCCACTAGCATTGCCACCCTCAGATGATGCCATATCAGCCCTCAGCTTACCTATTACCATCTGGTTAGTACCCTCTTCTTCCACTTCTAATTTAAAGCTCTCTGAATCAGCCCCACCTCTATAAGCCCAAAGACACGTTTTCCTCATCAGGACAGATGGATCTCATCAGCCCCCAGCATAATTTGTCTCTCATAGGCTCTTCTGTGGTTTAAGATCCTGAAGTTCTGGTGTAGGTACCACTTCTGGAGCCAGATATTGATACTCTGGGCTCACTCCTACCTTCTAGTAAGATCTGTTCTATGCTCTTTGCAGGCACAGAAATGAGGCTGATGTATTTTTCACTAGATCAGGTTGCTCAAAGCCCCAGCCAGCCTGACCTTGAACACTTCCAGGGATGGGGCATCCACAATTTCTCTGGGTAACTTTTTTCAGTGTCTCACCTCCCTCATGACCAGAGGCAGTTTCCTCAGCCTGCTCATGTGTGCCTCAGCCCCTCACTATCTTGAAAGCCCTGGGCCAGGCCCGCACCCCATACATCAGTATCTTTACTGGGCTGATAAAACAATAATTGTTGATGCCCGGAGATGGAACTGGTGACCCTGCAGGATAGCCAGATGCAGAGGTTGGATCTCCCAGCTAATGGCAGGTGTGGTGGCTGGGACAGGTGCTCCAGCTATGCTGCTGCTGTGGTGTCACCAAGGGGAGCTCTGGCATGGTGTAGTGGAACGAGGGGGAGTGATACAGGATTCACTTCCATCAGTTCTTCTTGATCATCTAGAGGATCCATCTCCATGGACTTCACACCATGTCCACAGGGGCAACACCAATCACTGCCACGTGGCTGATGGTGCGCCTCATGATGCTGACTCCTCTTCCTCTGCCTCTCCTGCAGCTGCCTGTCTGCCTCCCCATGCAAACACGGACAGCCACTTGCCTTGCTCCTGTGGGACGCCTTCCAGTCATTCTTGGAACCCAAGGGCTCTGAAGCTCAGTGAGTTGTAGGCCAGCTGCTGGGTTCTCTGTATTTATAGAGCCCAGAAAAAGTGGCAGACAAGGTGGCTTGTGGCATCACTGTGATGGGGCTGCATGGGGCCAAATATGGCTCTTCTGGGACACGGGAATCCTGTAGCCTGAAAGATGCCCTCATGTGGGAGAAGGAGGAGGGTCAATGGGGCTAAGGGCTCATTCTCCTTGAGCACAGGGACTGCCCTCCACACCCACTCATGTGCCTGGGCTCCAGCTCTCTCCTCCTCTGATGCATGGGGTCCCTTGCAATGGTGTTGCAGGAGGGTTGAGGTCCTCAGTGACCCCTCACTGAGCTGGCTCCCTGCAAGTGGCACAGCCCCTCAAGCCCAACAGTGGCTGAGAGAAGGTGAAGCATCCAGATGTCCCACTGGTGAGAAAGGGAGGCACAACTCGCCTGCGTAAGGTCACCCAGCACTCCATAAAAGAATTCCTGATTGCCAGGTGTTGCATAGGCCCTTCTTCCCCATCCCCTATTCATGCCCATGGAGCATGAGGAGGTGCCACCTCCTCTACGCAGAGCCCTGAGAGAGAGGGTAGAGGACCTGGCATTCTTTGGGCCACTGTGCTGGCACCATGCAAGGAGCCTGTCGAAGACTAACAAGGTAGGTCCTTGGGGCCTGGAGGTGGTTGGGTGTCTTTTCAGTCTGAGGTTCACCCCTGCTGTCTTTCATACTTTAAAGGCCAAATGACCTCCCCACTTCTTTATTTTTTTTTTTAATTTTTTTTTAACTCCATGGGCAAATTTTTAGTGTCGTCTAACACAAAGTATGATTCAATTCTTGGGCTCATCTGGGAGTTTCACCAAGATGTAGCACCATGGATATGACAAAGATGAAGGATAACTCCTAATGCTTCAGCCTTGCTCACACTCTTCCTGGAACATAACATAGATTAGGCTACTGGTCCTGCAGCATGAAATAAGCTGGGAAATGGGCCATGGGTTGGTGGTAGCATCTGAATATTGTAGACAAGTTTCTTGGGCATAGAGCAGCAATTTCATAGTTGAGAAAAAGTCACATGTATGACTATGGTCTCTTCTGCTGATCAATTAACATTAAGATAAGAGAAAGAAAGTATATTTTCTCCTCCGGCTTCCTAGTGATGTCATAAATATACATGGATTTTATTAGTTTTTGTAACAGGTAACACACAAATAAAATGGTTTTGAGAAAGTCAGGAAAGGCATTTGGTCAATTCTGGGATGACAAAGGGTAAAAGCAAAGACTGTTTCTTCAGAATCAAAAAGGAAAGAATCACAAATATCTGAACCGAACAATCTGCTCCAAGACACCGGTCTCCAAAGAGCAAGGACAAAGCACTCTTCGCAACTTTATTGTAAGTCACTACAAGATTGCATGAAAGCAAGCATTGGCTTCCAGTTTGGGTAGATGTTGTGACTGATTGCTATTATGGGAATGAAACTGGTACAAGGAGATAAACATAGACAATTCTTCATCAGGAACATGAATGACAGTTTATGACCTCTGCTTTCACCAGTGGATAATATCCACTGTTGTACTTATTACTCAAGTCCTTTTGTGTTGCGCTTCCTTAACAAGCCTGTTTCATCCGAATCCCTGGCTTTTTGCTTTTTCAGTGCTGAATTCTCATTTTCTGACTCCACAGACAGGTCCTCTTGGGTTGGCTCTTCTGCTTCACTGCAGCTCTCATAGTGGAATACAGTGTTCTCTGCTATGACAGCAGGATCATCCTCCTCATAACAACAGCAGCACTCCTCAGTGCTTTGGCTCTGATGAAGGTCCCTCTCCTCTTCACTGATGCCAGTTACCTCATCATTTTTCTGTATTAAATTGTGACTGTCCCTTCCCATGGTGAGATCACAGAGCAGGGTTTCACTGCACAGATGCTCCTCATCTTCCATGTCCTCCATTCTTTCTGCCAGCTCTTCTGCAGAGGGCTGGCTCAGATCAGGGTAATCTACAAGGATTGTGTCCTGTTTGCGCTTGAAGCAATCGTAATTATCATAGACAGGATAGGTCTCTTCTGGATAACCTAAGGAATGAAGTGATATGCAGCTTGAAGTGTTACCAGCATTTGAAAGAAGTACTAACTTCAGTGATGGATGCACAAGTTTTAGCACTGTCATTTTTTTAGCACTGTGTCATTTATTTAACACCATATATGCCACAGTATTAAATCCTTGGCAAGAATGTATGAAGCATGACTTCTTTGAAGATGATGAGAAAACTCCACTTATTTTTAGAGAGCCAGGATACCAGATCTTTCAGGACTGAATATCTGAGCTTTGCTGAAAGCTATGGGAGCTGTCAGGTGAAAACTGTATGTCTTAGATATTTAAATAGGTCCATTTATTTTGTTTCTGTCTGCAGATTAACTGATCTGTGTTTTGAAGACTTGCTATAAACAGCATTATTTATAAAACTGAAAAACTAGACATATCAATGACGTTGTGCACTTCATTTTAGAAAATGCATCATGAACTTGACTTAAGAAAACAGCTTGAGGCCACCGATTATGCTTTATATTTTGGATCATTTTTGAAAGCTGTTTGAAGAGCAAGGCATTGAGTCTGCATTTAAAATTATGATAGTTAACAGCTCAACTAAGATATATTGTAAACACATTTATATAGCAGGTTAACACCAAGAAAGAGAAAGGACGTTAAAGTAATTTTTTAAAGACAGACTTTCTGGGGTAGACTTTTACAATACTGGAGCAAAGAAAGTACAACTAATCAAAAGTAAAAACTCTTAATCAAAAATAAAAACTCTTAAGCTATACAAAACATACGGATTCTGATTTCCAAGGGGTTTAGGATTTTGTATGAAATCTCGTCCAGTAAGGAAAGTGAAAGATATAAACGTACATCAGCCATGACTCAGCAGCAGATGGAGCATATGGGAATATTCATATGCCACTTTTGGCTGCAGATAGTGTACTGTTTACACTAAGTGCAACACTAGATGCCTCAAACCCTTTTTTTTCTATTATGGTTGGGAAAACAAACCACCTCCTGCAAAGTTTTGAACACTGACTTCTGGAAAGGAAGGATAAAGTTAATGAACAATTTTGAAAGTACCTGGGACTACAAGTAATCCTTATTCCATGTTTCTCATCAGGGTAATGGTACGAATGCTTACCTTCCCAGTCCTCCATGTAAGGAGCTTCTTCCGCTTCCTTCTCAGGAGAGATGCCATCTATGAATTTTCCTTCTTTCATAACTCTAGTAATTTCTCGGAGTTGTTGAAGTAACCTTTTTTCCTGGTCTGTTGTAACATTTTGAGTCCTGCTATAGACAACAGAATTCAGCTATTATTATTATAAACCATCAACAGAATTTGAACCCGACTATTTGGTCCATCCCAGTAGCACATTCTGAATAAAATTGGCTGTGGGACGATTGCTATTCAACATCTGCATGTGGTCTGCACTTCGGCTTGGTATAAAGGTTTATCCATTTATCCAGAAAAGCAGCAAACACATACAGGTAAAGGAAGGCAAGTACAGCCAATGCAAGAGCAAGATGAAAGTGACACACAAGCAAAAATTGTGGTACAAAAGACACTACAAAAATTTTTGGCCTTTATAAGAGTTTTAGGTGAGAATAGAGGGCTATGCCTTGTTTGAAGAATTTTAAGAAAAAGGAATTAAGATCCTATGCTATATTTAAAACAACTTGTGGGGCTGACCAAAATGTCTTCATAGACATGAGTCTCAAGAGTCTAATGATCCCCTAATTATGAACATTAAAGGTATTAAGTTTGCAAGGCCTCATTAAATGCTGGTCAGATCATCAAGTTACTAACAATGCTGCCTGGGGTGGGGGGGGCAATGGAGAAGCAGGAAAGAAGATTTGAAAATGAAAAGAAGGTGTTATGTTTACCTTTAACTTGCCTTTGGAATGAGAGGGAGAATGGGAGAGGACTTCCATTTTTATCGGATTAGAAGCAGAGTATAATTCTGACAGGTTCTACACTGCTGACTCTATTAATTACTACTGCTCAGGTAATGCAATTAATTACACATCCGACAGATAAGATCATGCAGTTTTTATGGGTTATTTTCACTGGGGGAAAAAAGAAACAAACCAGTCTCCTAAAAATCTTACGACAGAAAAAGGAGTAATGGGAAGGTGGTGATCTGAGGTCTACTAAATAACTGCATAAGTCAGGATAAGAAAGACACTGGCTGCACTTTGGGGTGAAAATGGTTCTGACTGTTGTGCTTGCTTCATCTTGAGTTTGAAGTTCTTCTTGAGCAGGTATCTCATCTCTGTGTAAGTGCCATTTCAAGCCTCTCAGGGGACTGAGGCATGACTCTTTTTGAGTCTTGTTGTGTCCTGAACTGCAGGCAGCATGTAAGATGAGATAGATGATCCCTGCTGATCCCAGGCCATCAGCTAGACAGATGATCTCCAGGATTAGACAGCTTGCTCAGTGAGTCTTAGTGGTGAGATGGGAAGAGGGGAGCTGAAATAGATTAATGATTTTGGATTTAGGTAATTAGTAACTATCTAAACCTTGTTTCAGGCACCTGAGTTCTCATACGCTTGAAAAAATGCATCCATCTTCTTTTCCCTCTTATTAACTGTTGTGAATAGAGCAGCACTTTATCAAGTACTTTGTGCTACTCTACATATATAGGAACAATGGTGACACTATAGTTACTCCACTAAAGGCAGAAGAGTCATATTAATTTAAAGCCAAAGAATTGGCTTGTGCAATGGTTATCAAAGTGCTGAACCTGTGCACAGTTGGACACACAGTTATCTGTAACTGAACTTAATAATAGCTCAGGAGTAGGCCCACTGCTTTCATTAGCAGCTACCCAGATTAAATTGTTTGACAGATCACAAGGCAAAACATTGCTTCTCTGTGCTTCCTTGAGGGGCACTTTGCTCTGCAGTTTGAAAAGCTGATATAGTCCCAATGCTATATGAAGGTTGCACTGAGTCCCCTCAAGTTCTGGTGGCAGTTTGTTCCACAGAACAAGCAGAAGAGGTGTGTTGGTGTAAGACAGCATCTTCTCAAAAGCCTGGGTTATGAGATGTAGAATTTGAGATGTGAATTAGGAGACAGACAAAAAAATGGTTTCATCAGCAAGCTGCCATTGACAGAAGCTGTAACAGAACTGTCAAACTAATCCTCCTTTATAAATAGAAGTGCATGTAATTTGAATATATGTCACCTGGATAAAGACAGAGAAGCCTGTCTGTCTAGCACAATGGGAAGATATGCTAGCTCAGATAACAGGATCAATCCATGCAGCTGCATCACTGTGGCATTACATATAGGAAAACTCCTAATATGCTGGATTCTCATTAAGAAGCACCTATTGCAGCACAAGATCTCTGTTTTCAGAATATTCCTCCTCTAGATACCTTGTGCCCAAGACAAAATTCCCTATAGAGAGGGAGAAACCAAAGCCCATGCTCTATTCCTACTTCATTTAAAGCCTCTAGGAAGACTTACTGTATGATGCTGGCAATGTATAAGACATCTGGCCACTAGTGTACAGTTTTACCAGGGTATAATGAATTTATTTATACTAAGAGGGCAACAGATGCAAAAGGTTTACTGTGTCAGAAAGTCATTATTTCTGCTCTGTGTATTTGTAGCTTCAACACAGCAATTAATTAGTTTAGGTTTGGTTCTGTTGCTGAGGACCTGGCCAGGTAGCTCTTTCTTCCTTTCTTCAATTTGCTTCTACTCCTTGCTAATATATACTAGGCCTTTTTAAAAGTAGCTGTACTTGTACTTTTTGGAAGTTTTGCATTTCTGCAAGGGGTTTTCTGTACTTAACACTGTAGCAATTCCAACTGGTATGTTGGTCTGGAAGGAGGTCTCCTTTATTGGTTTGGAGGTTGACCTTCAAGCCTCATTAAAAAAAAAAAGGCAAATTCAAGTTCCTGCCTGCCTGTCTAGCTTCTACAACAAAGGGCTGGACAATACTAGCTATCACATCTGAGAAAACCAGCTAACAGCATTGAGAGGTCTTCCAACCTCACTTCACTCAAATGGTTTTGAAAGAAAAAGAAATGAGACAGACAAGTCACAGCAAGAAAACAGCACATATACTTGCTAAAGTAGAAAGCAGAATAAAATCACAAAGCATAGTATATATTACTCCTTTGAAACATAACTTCTTTCCATGGTACAGTATTATCTGAGAAAAAAACTGTCTTTCCAAATTCACCCAGATTTCAAAACCAATATTTATTTGAAGAAAATATACAGAATTATGATATCTCTGCATTCTAAGAATATTCACCAGAAGGAGAAAGCCAGGATGAATACCAGAGCAATTAATTCAAGAGAACAATACTCCCGAAGAGGATGCATGACCTCAGATCTCACTTCAGCACTATTACAAACACTGCATGTTACAGTGAAATATTAGGGTTTGTGAAAATGTAAAATACATCCTTTGGTTTTGTTACTAGTACTTTACCTGGCAGGCTGGGAGCATCTTTGCCGTATCTCATATAACAGGACATGGTTTCACTTGGTGTCTTTCAGCATTGGATTAAATTTGATACCAGTTATTTCTTTCTCTGACTTTTCTATTGTAAAGATTTCTGTTTAATAAATTAATAATTAATGGAGCTCAAGTAATTTTTGCTCTCTTCCTCCTTCCTTTCCATTTAGATCTATCAACAACTAGACTGAATAAGCCTAGCACTGTACTCTGTGCTCTAATTCACTTTCTAACCGTATGTTTTATTTTAAGACATTCATCCAGTATTACTGAATTTTATTGTAGCATAGATTAAGAAAGATTCATAGTCTGGGTGTATTTGAAAAACAGCTATTTGCTCCATCTAGAGCAAATTAGAATCTAGTGGTGTTTTCTCCTCTCTCTTTAAAAAGGATGCCTAAAAAATTTTTTATTAGATTCAGATTCTGATTTCCCCTGAGGTCTTTATATCCACCTATATAAATTGTTTGGTGAAACAAAGAAGGGAAGTTCTACTAAATAAAGGCTCCGAGCCAATAACACAGAGTGGAACAAATGTTGGATCAGACCATGAAACTATTTTCTCAGTAAAAAATATTCTATCCTGATAGTCAGCACAATGTCTGGGCATCTCATAAGCCTATTTCTGGCAGCTTAAAGGTACACATGGAGCATTGTGTTAGCTCTCCAAAACAGAGATGAGTAATAGTCAAAATAATATCCTTCTGTTTCACTAGTGTAACCAGGGCACCTTAAAAGTTCTCTCCATGGAATTGGCCTAATACAGGCAATTCTGACACCTTGCCTTGCTGAGAAAACTGCAGCTGCAATAGAGGGCATGGTGCAAAGTGGACAGAAGTAGATTTTCGAAGAGAATGCAGTTTGAAGAATAAATGAACCTAACATGCAAGTTCAGCACAGAACTTGCTATAGAATGGGTTAAACAGGCATTGAATGACCCAGAAAGAGTCCACCTACATTGAAACATGAACAGCTCTCTTTTTTTGCTTTCAAACTTCACCTCAACATTCATGGTATTTAAATCTTAAAACACTGCAGTTATGGCACTGTCCTATTGATGTAGTGTTACACTCCTTAACATAGACTTGTTAAGCACAGATTTGTTTCCAGTGCTTCTTTATAAGGCAGAATAGTGATCTCAGATTTCTAGCAAACATTACTAAACATTAATAAATAAGTAAATCCTGATTTTACAACTGTTTTCTTCTTTTATATTTAGAAGAAAATTCATGGATTTATTAGTTACAGAGTGGAACTACGTTATGGAATCAGATTATTATACAATTCTGCCCTTACAGAAATATGTTATGGATAGTCTAACAGGCATTTACACAGACCATAACAATATTGCTATTTAGAAAAATAATCCATAGCACTGGAAAATAACATAAAACTAATGGGTCTCTTAGGAATCATTCACAATACTACCTGGGTCAAAAAATACAGGTTGTTTTGTAAACTTTAAAAATAGATGCCTTATTTTCTGTTTATATGTACTTGTCATTATCCTCCAAATAATGCACTGTACAAAGGGGGAACGTAGGCATAATTGGTTTTCCATTTAAGGGAAATGAACTTGGAAAAATTATTTATTTTAAATACAGATGTTGAAAAAAAAATTATATAAGTTGAAATGTACCTGTCACAGTTAGGTCCTACTCTGTTTATGAGTTTTTCCATAGCTTCTTCTGTCTCTCTCAGTTTTTCCTGGAGCTGGGTGAGCTCATAGTCAGCTGTAAAGCAAACAAAATCCCAAGATGTGTCAGTAGGAGCTTTGAAAACTTATCCCTGTCTCATTGTTACTAGTGGGAAATACTGTATCAAACCAGACTGACTGTGAAGAAACTAAAATACACGTATTAAAGAGTTCTACTTACTTTTCCAATATAGATAAGAACATTTTAAGAAGGTGAAGACTATTGCTAATGGTGACACTACACACTGAAAGCACCCTCTTTTGAAAGCTGCCGAGCAGCCTCGCAGTAAGCAGAGTGTGAGGGTCACCATAAATGCCCTGGAGAATATAGTTAGGGAAAAGAAAACACTTACTCTTTTTTTTTTTTTTTCAATGGAAACCATAGTGGTTTACTGCCTACTGCAAAATGTATAGTTCTAATGGAATTTCCCTGTTAAGACCTTGGTAACAGAGACAAAAGGTCACTTGAACATTTTCTTGCAAGTCTAAGGTTTGAGAAACCACATTTATATTAAACACACTGAAGTTAATGGACTTGATGGCATCCTACCCTGCACAGGCATACCAGGGTAGGCATTCAGTGCTAACCATCTGCCAGGCTTATCAGAAGTCTACACGGCATCTGTCTGGGAAGCATGGTATTTCCATAGCATGGTATTTCCATAGCTGCATTTCATTTTGAAAAATATGTCCATAGCATAATAGTAGACATACATGCAGGAACATCCATATGAGACTTTATTTAGCCAACAGTGTTAACAGTAAAGATGCAACAGCATGGACGTCAACAAAAATGCTTGAGCTTCCTGTTTGGCTTTTGCAGCTCACATTCAAAATCCTTAAACTGAGACTTCATAAGTCTCAATTGCAGAATAAAATGAAACCAGTCTGGGTCTGTTAGATACAGGCACATCCACGTAAGCAACACAAAGGCACAATGGAACTCCAATATAGAAGAATGAAAAAAAATATCCACAAACATCTTTTTTGGAAAGATCTCTATTCTGCAGAGTACATCATTACTTAATGTATCACTGATTACATTATTTTGCATATCAAAGAGTTTAAAATAGGGGAAGGGAAATCGGCAAAGGGAAAGGAAGCTACTCCATCTAAGTCACTATGTAAGTGGTGACTCAGTCTTCAGGTTCCTAGTCCAGTGACTTGTCCCCTGCTCTGATACAGCTTGCAATAAATGCTTTAGGAATACAAATGAAGAGCTCTAGAAAAAAAAAGGTATAATAATTTTTATCACTAGTTCTTTGGGTAATAATGATGGTAAATATTTAACTTACTGTTAAGTTAGTTTCTCTTACCAAGCATTAGAGAAATACATACAATTACCATTGCTAATAAATAGCACAAAATTGCCAGGCACAATGCTGTAAAAGTGCATTGAAAATACAATCTATAGCATGGAGTACACTAGATAATCCTAATATATGCATTAATGTCAGGATAATTACATTACTACGTAAGAGAATTACCATAGAGCTAGCTCTTTGTATAAAGCCCTAAGTACTTTTCTTTCCTATTAAAATGTAGACACCTATAAACACAATAATTTTAAATACTGTTACGGTAACTACTCATCCATCTTCAATAGTAAGCTTATTGATTTATCTAATAAATGTCTACTAATAAGTGATGTTTAAGTGAAACAACAGTAATGTTTCAGAACACTGTTTGCTTTTTTTATTGCACTCATCAAAATTTTGAGCATTGCAAAAATAGAAGCAAAGAAGTAGGGAAGTGCCTGGTGATGGCCAAGAATTCAAAATTCAAAAAAATGAAGATAAAGCTAATAATATCTTTATATACTATTACAAGAATATTATGGACTATAGAATAATTATAGATGGACATCCTATTCTCTATTTTTAATTATTAGCTACATAGCTTCTCAGAAAATCTATACAGTTAATTCAGTAAACCTCATGAAAAGCCATTCCTTCCAAGGGGAGCTTGGGACCAGGCTACTGGTCTCACAGAGACTCACTATCTGAATGAGATTAGAAAGCAACAGAGCAGTGATTGATTAACTCTTGCTCATTCCAGCAGGGGAGCTTCTGGCTTGTTCTCTATGGGGGATGAAGCAGCTTCACAGTTTGCCCAGAATTTGAAGAACCCTCCCTCTACACAGTCAACAGCTACACAGATAAAACTCAGAAGTCAAACTCACTGATTTTCCTCTTCAGGTTTCCAGGTGCAGTGGTAGGACATTTCTGCTCTCCAGCAGCAGTTTTTCCCTTGGAAGCCAGCTGAAAAGAAAAGGTGACCCTTCTATGAGTTACAGCAATAGGAACATATAAACCTCAAAAGAGACTGAAAAAAAAGAGTGGAAAACTAAAAGAAAAAGCTGAAACATAACCATAGAAAATCATGCCCTGCATCAAAACCAGACAGCTATGAAAAATGCTTGAGAGATTTTATGCCAGGTGAAAACTCTTAAGAGACACTTGGAACAAATGGTATTTTTAAGCACGCTGATACTATAACTCTAAAAAATAACTTTTTAATTTTAGGATAGTTATCTGTTTCAGTCTGATCCTTTAATTCTTCTGTGTATAGGAGGGAAAAAAACCCAGTGCATTGGGCAATTATCATGACACAAAGGACAGGTTCTGAAGGAAATTCATGTGACCCTATTAATCCTTACCAATTTTGTTCCTGCAGTAAAGATACAGTCTGGCTCTGTACAGAAGCTGCAGACCATCTATTGCTTTCATCCTCTCTGTATTTGATCAGCTCACCCAGTTCACTTCATTCTTGTCTCTTGTCTGTCCGGAACACACTCAACTACTTGAACAGTGCTTAATCTTGATCCATCCCCCTACTCAAAGGAAAAAGATTTCCACAAGACCACCTCTCCCTCCTCCCACACAGCTGACTGTCATCACCTACATGCAAGTCATGTCTGCATAACAAAAAGCCATGCAAAGTTCAAATCACATGTGAAACACTCGAGAGGAATTTGGGCCGCACGTTTTTAAACTAGTTTTCAACCAGTTCCTCAGCTAGGGTGGTTCCAGAGTGGTCAATGAAACCTAACAAACTCTCATTCTCCAGCCAAAGTGGTGTTTTTATTCCAGATGGTATGCAATAATAGTACTACCTCTCTCACTTTAAATGCGTAACAATATGAAATGGAACCAGGTACAGAAATGGAATCATTAGTTATGTTTTGAGGATTTTCTAGTTGTTATTTCCTTGGCTTTTCAGTTCATGTTGGTCTTACCTTAAATAAAATGTATAGGATATATAAGAAGATGCCAAATCCATATATAGGAATAATCTGCCCCACAAGACCTCTTCCAGTTCCACCAATGCTTCCACCAGCACCTCCACCTGCCTTGGCTTTGGCAACTGCTTCAGCAAGATGAGACCTTGGAAAATGAGGACCAGCTCGGCTGTCGGGAGTTGCCTGGTAATGCATCCTTGGCAGAAAGCGACCAAGCTTCCCTGAAAAAAACCACACAATTATTTAAATTCCATAACTTTTCACACTTTAACCTGCAGCGTAAAACTGCAGCAGCTGTAGCTGACCTCTTTTTCTCTACTTTTCAATACAACACCACTGATGAATAAAGTTAAATTGCTGGACAGTACACAGTAAGTCTGTAACTCAATCCCTAGTCACTTACTATATTCCGTGCTAGGAGGCGAGCATGCACAATTATTCTCTTGATTTTAAGAAGAGAAAATGTTGGCAGGGCAATTAACAAAACACAGAGTTTGACAGCTACATACTTGCTCAAAGATCCTATGAATCAGCATGATGAAAACCCAAACTCTTACTTCTGATTCTCCATTGAAAAAAACCCCAAACCCCAACAATGTCTTGGTTTTTTTGCTGTGAGCCCAATCTTTCAATATTACGCAAAGGCATATTAATGTATAAGCCACTGCCCATCTAGTGTCCTGATATACAACTGCAGTGTTTGCCCAGTATAGCTTTTTGGCTATTGCCATATAAAGCAGTATGTTACCTAATTTTACCAGATTAATGAAAGATCGAGAAATGCAATGACATTTCAAACTGCTCTGAAAAGGTTGTTGGGTAAAACAATGTAAGATAGGAGACTGAATACAGCTTGAGACATATGGCATTTCGCATTTTAGAAGGAAAAAAATAATGGTTTCTAGCCTTGAGAGGAGCAAAGAGAATTTAAAATGAGAGGGGAGTGCACATCAATAGAAGCATAGATATTACAGTAAGAGTGCAGAGACAGAAACGGTGTTTTGGACAATTTCATTCAACTGATTTAAGTAGAATTTCAATAAATCTAAGCTCATGCAGTTATTCTATTTTTCTTGCTGCCATCAATTCAACAATTTGCCATGAAAATCACCATTTTACTCCTCCCTCCTTTCTATCTCCATACCCAGCCTGGACTTGCCCCTGCCCCTCCACCATTCAGGAATGAACTGAATTACTCTGCCACCTAGTCCGGTGGTGGGAGACCTTGGATGGAATCACCAGAGATGGGGACTGCCAGGCCAGGCTGCTGCTCATCCCCTGACTCCAGCCACAAAACTCTCCCTCTTTCCTGGGCTGCAGGAAAGCCCAGTAGCCTGGACACTGCTCATTGGTGCTGAGGCAGGCTGCATGCACTTGCATAAAGAAAATGTAAAGCAGGTTTGAAATAGCAATGAAAATACCTAATTTCACTTGTCTGAGTACCTAACTACAAATATTTTTATCAGAAAAAAGGTAAGAGAAAATGTGATTAAATTAACATTTGTTCTTGTTAGGAAACACCATCACAGGCATCTAAATTCCTGAGCACAGAAAATTACAGTAAATATGTATTACAAAGGGATATCAATAATTAATGAAGTTCTACTATTAAAAACATATTTTTCTTGTAGGCAATGGCATACATTCTTTGACTGCCATAGGCTTTTGTGAAACTGCCCAGGCATACGACCACCAACCAAAACCACTCTCAGAATAGCTCAGGAAGGAAGCTCAGAAACAGCTGAGGAAGCTGTTATCATGCCTTTTCATTTTAGTGAATTATTCAAAGTCTGTGATGGAAAGTATAGAATCTTATTTACAAGAAAGTCCCATTGCTCCAGCAAGAATGCCTTGCAGCAGTAGGTCACTGTGGAAACAAGTGTGATGTCATGTAGAGAGCAGTATCGCTGCCGAGGGGATGAAACAGCAGGGTAGATAAACCTGTGTAAAGTATCTTATATTCATGCAAATATTCTTTGTTAAAAAAAAAGGAGATGAAGAAAACAGAAAAAAATTGACAAAGGTGAAAGCGTATTTTAATGGGATGACTTTTCTAAATTATCTGCAAGGCCCCGTTTGTGCTTTAGATGATTCAATTCAAATAAAGATAATCAGGCCAAAGGGACACATGCAGGTAGTTTCATTATCAAAATAATTTAAAGAGGAATTATATGATTCTTAGTTCTACATCTTCCCTATTTGTTCTGAATCTTTTATAACTATTTCCTTGTTTAAAAATAAATATTATTTTCCATAACTTGTTATTGTGAAGAACCCATGCCAATAACAGAGGAATCTTTTTTAATAAATACTTCTGATTTTGGTAGGCGGTATAACATCATAATGAACAAACAGTATGCATTCATGTAGTTCTTGTTCTTTTACTAACATCTACCAAATAACTTGAAGTGTGTTCCAAATAACACACTTTAGAAACCTACTCAAAAAAAGTTAGAAGGAATGACAATTTTGAAATCCTTACTTTGAAACACTGTGCAGGTGTTGAACATTTCTTATTAAATATTGCAAGCAGAAGATAAAAACAAAAATACAAGAAATACCCCAAAAGGAAACATCTTAATTTTCTTAAATAAGGACATTTGCAGACAACTGGTATGTGCACTGCACAAACCAAAGTTAGGCAGACTATTCACTTATTGCCATGGAGCTGTAAGGTTTTTCTTAAACTACCAGCTTAGAGAGTAATTCTACAAAACGCATGGCATATATGAACACTAGGCTTAAAAGGACTTTTTAAATTGTTAGTAGCTCTTTTTTTGACTCTTTTCCGAAAGATTTTTTAAAAAATAATTCTAACACTTGTCCATGATGTTAACTAGAAATGTGATAGGTTCACAGTTAAATTCTTCAAGCAAGTTCGTTCATATACATGAAACTGTTGCTGTGAAAAAGAACAATCTTCCTCTCTGAAAGATAATATGATCTTCTATAGTACTATGCTCACAGTTTTCCTAAAATGGCTTTATTAGGGAAAGCACCATTCCAATGCCTAAAACCTATTTTGATAAAAACCTTCTGGTAACACTGAGTTCTAACAAATGGTAGTAAACTTCAAGCATGTTTTATTCATGCATTTTGCCCCCGAGACTACAGTAAGCACTTCATTAACTTCAAGAAAGGCATGACTACTTCAAGTCCCTGAATCTGCTGTCAGGTAACTGCAGTTATCAGTTCAGCAAAGGGGATAACAATGACAGAAATATGAATTATGAATTGAACTGTTCAATCAAGATTTATTCTTCCGATAAAAAAATAACGTCACCTGAAATAAAGGTTGGTCTACAAAGCAGGTATAATGAAGATCTTGCTATCAAATTGCACATATGGACTATAAATTCTCATCTGAAACAGATCACCTGAGGTATTAAATCCTTGGCCAAAGATAGGTGCTGGGGTGCAACAGATGAGTAAGTCAAGTGCTCACTCTGCACCAGGCACACACAAACTCATGCTGTACTTATGATCTCTTGCAGGATGATGGAAAGAGTATTTATGCAACCTATTTTAAGCATTTAATGGTGGCTGTGAAGAGCTGATTAGCTTATGACAGCACTGCTTAAATCAGGCTGTACTAGAACAGGTATGATCACCATTATTCAGACAGATCTCACTGAAGATAATTTGGGAGCAAGTTTTCAGCTTGGTTTTTATTTTGAAGCCAATTTTTCTGTTAGGTCAATTCAATCCAGGTCTGCAACAAAAGGAAGCACCAGAACATTAATCGGCGAAGACAGCACTGCTATGGGACAATAGTTTGACAAAATACCATCACTTTGTATCACTCCATGATCAGAGTCAGGAGTTGCATGGGGCAGAAGTTAACAGAGAGACAGGTACCACATCCTGGAGCGTTTGCTCCCATCTTTGCTTCAGGCAGGTGAATCCATAGTCCTTACTGAGCCTCTTTGCTGTCTGCTGGGCCTTTGCAAGTGCCCTCAGAGTCTGCTCTTGATGTGCTATCAAAAAAATAACCTATCATTCAGGTTTTCAGTGGTACAGATTATGAAATGAAACCATAAACCTGTAGATTTACAGAGCTGAACCTATATTGAGGTTCTTGAAGACCAAGAATACACACATTAACTGTGAAAAGCAGCTGTAGTACCAAAGTCATATATTTTGGTTCAGTGTTGTCTCAACAGTAACTGTAGCCAGGAAGTCCTTAAAAAAACTCTGGTCAAATGAAATCAATGTCATTGAAGTGTATGGTCACATTAAGACCAGGCTGTTGGGAAGATAAATGAGTCCCTGTGGGACAGCATCCAACGCAATCTAGTCATAAAAAGAATGGAAGATGCTTGTATGAATTCACTGCTCTAGAACTTGAGGGGACATGAGAGGACAAGCAAAAAGGGCATCATTAAAAGGGACTGCAAGGACAAGACCTGAGTCTTAAGTCATCACATAGCAGATTTATTATGAGAATCTGGTGCATGAAAGCCAAGTTTAAAACACTAGAACAGGAAATTAAACAATGAAGATGATTGAAATGAACTTTTATTTCATATGCAACAACAAAAACATTTCATACAGAAAATAACAAAATAATGACATTTTCAAATAAAAAGTGATGTATTGTAATGGAAAAAACCCCCAACAAACTGGTGTGAATATGTCCCTTCACAGTAACTTTAGTGCTCAACTTGCACAAAACGAGATTTGGAGGATTTAAAACTATCTTTTTTTGAAGGGAAAAGAAAAAAAGGTAAATGACAGTGAGAACAATAAATGACAGTGAGAACAATAAATTCAGCCTTTGACGCTACCCATGAGCATGAGGGTGACAGCTGACTTTCTTGTAATCAGTTTTCTTTCAGCTAGAGGATGCATTTAGTAGAGTAGGAATCAGAGAACATGGCTTCTTTACTACATGCCAGCCACCCAGGGCCAGTTAAACCATTATATTTTATCCATTACCAGGCAAAACTTTCACTTTACTTAGAAATAAAAGTTCTTCACTGTGAATTGATTTCATTGTGGCTCAGGTACAGATAACTTAGGGAGGGTTTATTGTGCTGACTATGATGCAAAGCCTTCCTTAGAAAAGATGCTCTATGGAGAAGATGCCAGTCTCACAAACTTGCCTCTTCTAGTGGCTGTAAACACAGTCACCCATATGCTGACCTCCGCTATATTTAGGAGCTGCACCTGAAGCCCAGTAAGCTTGGGGTGCATGTAAATGCTCATTGAAGTCAACAGAACTCCAGTACAGGGATAACTGTAATTACCTTTCCAGAGGGTCCTGGACGTGCTGGAAAAGTGGACTTGTTAGAACTTTATGAGGGTCAAAAAGGCCAGGTGCAAGGTCCTATACTTGGGCCAGGGCAACCCCTGGTTTCAATATATGATTGGGGATGTAACTGAAAACAGCCCTGCAGAGAAGGACTTGGGAGTGCTGGCTGAAGAGAGGCTCGACATGAGCTGGCAATATGCGCTCGCAGACCAGAAGGCCAACCGTTAGCCTGGGCTGCATCAAAAGAAGCATGGCCAGCAGGTCAAGGGAAGTTATTCTGCCCCTCTATTCCTCATTTGTGAGACCCCATCTGGAGTATTGTGTCCAGTTCTGGAACCCTCAACATAAGAAGGGCGTGGAGCTGTTAGCGTGGGTCCAGAGAAAGGCTACAAAGACGACCAGAGGTTCTGCAGCATCTCCCATACAAAGACAGGGTGAGAGAGCTGGTATCGTACAGCCCAGAGAAGGCTCCAACGAAATCTTACAATCTTCCAGTAACAGAAAGGGGCTACAGAAAAGCTGGGGACTGTTTGCAAAGGCTTGTAGTGATAGGGCTAGGGGCAATGGGTATAAACTGGAGAAGGGTAGATTTACACTAGACATAAGAAAGAATTTCTTCACCACGAGGGCAGTGAGGCCTTGGCACAGGTTGCCCAGGGAAACTGTGGCTGCCCCATCCTTGGAGGTGTTCAAGGCCAGGCTGGATGAGGCCTTGGGCAGCCTGATCTGGTGGGAGGTGACCCTGGAGCACAGGACAACGACAGCGCCGGGTGCCGCGTAGGAAGAAGCGGGCGAGGCCTCGGCCCCCGCCCCGGGGCAGAGCCCCTCCCGCCCCGCGCCCCGCCCGGCGGCTTGGAGCCACCGGAGCCGCCTCTTACCCTCGGGCGGCGCGGGCGGGGCGAGCGGGGCGGCGCCGGGCTCCTGCTTCCCGCCGCCCCGCGACAGGAAGGTCCGCGGCAGGAGGAGGGAAACGCAGAGCACCAAGCAGGACAGCGCGGCCACCCTGCAGCACCGCCACAGCGCCATGGCCGCGCCCGCCAACCGACACACGGACCCCGGGGCGCAGGCGCGGGCGGGGTGCGCGTGCGCCGCGCGTGACCCCTGGGCGGGAGGCAAGCGGAGGTTTGCGCGCGCGCCGCGCCTGACCCTGGGATGTGACTTGGTGGGGTGTGAGTTTGACGGGGGTGGTGGTGCGCGTTCCTCTGTGCATAACCGTAAAAGCACAGCCCGGGGCAAGAGTCTAATGCATAGAGTGATTGAATCATAGAGTAGTTTGAGTGTGAAAGGACCTTAAAGATCATCCAGTTCCAACCCGCCCTGTGGACAGGGACACCTCCCACTAGATCAGGCTGCTCAAGGCCCCATCCAATGAACACCTCCAGGGATGGGGCAGCTACAGCTTCCCTGAACAACTTGTGCCAGTGCCTCACCAATCTCTTGGTGAAGAAATTCTTCCTTATGTCTAGTCTAAATCTCCCCCTTTCCAATTTATACCTGTTCCCCCTCGCCCTATTGCTACAAGCCCTTGCAAACAGTCCCTCCCCAGCTTTCCTGTAGCCCCTTTCAGGTACCTGAAAATTACTATAGTATAAGATCTCTCTCAGCCTTCTCCAGGCTGAACAACTGCAACTCTCTCAGCCTGTCCTCGCATGGGAGGTGCCCCAGCCTTCTGGCTGTGACCATCCTTGTAGAACTCCTCTGGACCCATTCCAACAGCTCCATATCCTTCTTACGATGAGGATTCTAGAACTGGACACAATACTCCAGATGAGGTCTCACAAATGAGGAACAGAGGGGCAGAATCACCTCCCGCAACCTGCTGGCCACACATCTTTTGATGCAGCCCAGGTCATGGGTGGACTTCTGGTCTGCAAGAACACACTTGTGGCTCATGTTGAGCATCTCATCAACGAGCACTCCCAAGTCCTTCTCTGCAGGGCTGCTCTCAATCTCACCATCCCCCATCCCATACTGAACTTGGGGATTGCCCCAATCCAGGTGTAGGACCCGGCACTTGGCCTTGTTGAGCCTCATGAGGTTCTCACAGGCCCACTTCTCCAGCCTGTCCACGTACCTCTTGATGACATCCTGCCCTTCTGGTGCGGCAGGAAGTGGCAATTGGATACTGTTTCTCTGATCCCAGCATAAGTGTTTTTAAGGCTCTGTTCTCCCCGCCCCGACTGTAGTGATACCAAAAACACCGACAAATAAACTTTCCGAGACTTGTTTTGGAGTTTTAGAAAGCAAGCACCCTTTATCAGGCCTGGGCAACATGGGGGAGTGATCTCTGTCAATCATGTGCCACAGGTCAAATGCTCTGGACAGGATATATTTCCTACTTACAGGCATTCCCAGAAACCTTATGCAGATTCTATTACTTTTCAAGGTCTAATTTTAATGTTGTTATGAACTTTGCAGCTGTCACATCTCTCTTGCTAATTTGGAGCTGGTTCCAGCTCCCTGCCTGACCTTGCATTTGAGATAGAGAAGGGCTGCAATCCGAGGTGATTACAGAAGAGACATCTATTCAGCATAGATCATACTTCACACAAGAAGTTAACATCTTCAAAGAAAGAACTATGTATGGGAAAAACACTGCTTGAGAGAAAACATACTGTTAGAGGGACATTCTGTCTAACATTCAAAGAACACAATTGCTTAGATGAAACTTTATTCTACTTCAGGTTCAGTAAAAAATATTACACGTTTTCTAATAGCAACTACTTCTTGTATCAATAGCACTGCAAACTTATTGAGGGAAAAGAGCAAAAATAGTCTATACTGGGCCGTTTTTCCTCCTCTGTGAAGGATTTTAGTGGTGCCACACATGGTCTGTGCTAGTGGTAGTGCTGACAGGATGGAGCAGTGGGCCCTGGATGCTGGAAGCATTGCGGTGTCCTGCCATGCTGAGTGCCTGTCATGATGGTGGCAGTGTGGTTACCTGCAGTGTGCTTACCCACAGCGTCGTTACCAGTACTCTCGCCAGCCTGCAAGGGCCCGGGGACTTACTTGCTGTAGGAATCCCGCTTTTTGGGAAATCGGAGTTACGGAGATGGGAAAGTATCTTGGTTAAAAGAGCTCATTCAGGTTATGTCTCACCTAGGTTTTCTATGTGGCATTGTTTCCCTGTCTTTGAACACACAGGATGTATGTAGAATAGGCCAAGCTATATTGAAAATTAATTCAATTTACTGCAACTACCTAAGACATTTTAAAACCATAAATGTGCATATATTTTCAAAAGAGCTTGAGATTTACACATTTTTAGATGTCTGCTGTGCAGTCATCCTGAGATCTGCTGTACTAACAATAAAAGATTGAAATAAAAAGGGAAGTTCATTATTTGTATTCGTTCATTTTTACTGACTTAAGCAAGAAACTGCCAGTCATGTAAAATTAAATTATATGGTTCTGTATTTCCATTATACTTGTATTACACTGTAGTACTGTAGTTGAATTAGACTGTTTTTGATGGTGTCTAGACTGTGACTACTGAATTTAACTCACTTTATGCAAGAGCTAACCTTAACTAGACTTTAGCTGAGACCAGAATTGCCTTGACTTATGTTGCAAACCACTATGGCAGAAGAATACTACAGACTTAAATTAACACAAAAGTGGTATCTGCTCTCTGAACAAGTGGAACTTGGTGGACAATTCCAGAAGTAATTTCTACTGAGCATCTCTCTCCCAGGGAGATGACTGCTGTTATAGTTGAATAAAACAAATAGAATCCAATTAAATTCTCTAAGTATTTATTAAATAGGAAAGTAAAAGGGCAGCGCTGCAGCGATTCAAAGAATCTCAGCTTCTCCAGAACTGCAAGAGTTGTAGTCCGTTAAACAGTCTCTTTTATACTTTCTTGGGGGCTCCTCAAAACTTCTCAGGTCCTTCAGCAGGGATTTCCAGCTTGTTTGCCTCAGGCAACTCCAAAGAGTTCGGCCAGTCAAGACTTGCCTAAGGCGGAGTGTTTTGTCCTTTTCTTAAGCTGTGGTGCAGTTTTCACACCAGAGAGCTCTGTCACAATGTAACAGAGCTGGTGCCTTCCAGTTCTGACCACTCCGGGAGAGTTTAGCACATTCTATTATTTCAATGCAAACACAACATTTATTTAAAAGAACTATGCTACCACTAACAATGAAACTACAATGCTACCTAAGGTAACAGAACACTTTTAGATTTGGAATGGTGAGACTGCCTCCCAACTTGTTTGGTCAGCAAATTACTCCCTCTTATTTATTACAATTTCCCCCCTTCTTTTATTTATTAGTAATTTGATGATCAAACCTGCCCAACACATCACGAACTGCTTTTAATTCAGGATTTTCATTTAACAAAATCCTCATTTCCAGTTCTGATTGCCTCAACACCATTAGTTGCACTTTCTCCAACCTGCTTTTAACAGAAGTCACAAATTTATTAATGATACAAGGTCCAAAGGTTAAGGCTAATAACAACATTATGATGGGTCGCCAAAGTGGAAATTAAGGTAGTCAACCAAGGGGATTGATTAAACCAGGATTCATACCAGGAGGACTGAGTTTCTCATTCCTGTTTTCTTTTCTCTAGCCCTTCTCTCAGCTTAGCTGGAGAATCTCTGACAACACCAGTATGATCAGCATAAACCCAACATTCTTCACCTAGGGCAGCACACAAGCCTCTGCTGAACAACAGATCTAATCCTCGTTGGTTTGCAGAACTGCTTCTGACAACGAGGTCAGTGATTTTTCTAGATAAGAGATTTTTCTATTCAAGCTAGATCTTCCCCTACTGCAGCTCTTAAAGATGTTAAGCCCTGCTGTTGCTGGGCTAAGGAGGCTACACCAGTGGCGGTTCCAGTGACTCCTAAACCCAGTAGGGTAGCTATGGTGATTGGTGTTATTTGCTCTCTTTTGCAGATCTTATGTCCTACACTGCTCCAATGCAGATACATGGTTTCTTCTCCATGTAGTAGAATTCTGGGCACTACAGTAATCTGAACACAAAATTCTGAGGCATGCTTTTTGAGGACAGTAGTAGATAAGCACGGTGTTAATCCAGTTAGGGAACAAACCCACCAGGTCCCAACATTAGGTAACACCCACTTAACATCTGATGTGAAGTTTTTAGTATGGTTAGTACACAGAGCCTTATTCCGATTAGTTACCTTTCCTACACACCAACCACTTCCTCTGACCTACTGGAGAGTTATCCCTACCTTCTGTTCCTTCCAATTACATCTAGAGGGATTTTCCTCAGTAGAGGTATTAAAAGGAGATGCCACAGCTATCCCTTCATAAAAAGGAGGCTTGATGTCATAACATAACCAACAAGAACTAGTGAAACTTGGGTTGGTTGCATTTAAAGCCTGATAAGCCGCTTGCATTACAGTCCATAAGGGTTCCTCATCTTTGAATGTTTCTTCTGTCTTAATTGCAGGGGCTACAGATGTCCCTGGGATGACTAAGAATGTTGAGTTCTTCTGTCTTTTAATGACCAGATTCAGTCCTACTGCTTGCAGTCTTTTTGCTTCACGTTTTTGGATGACTATTGAGATTCCTCGATCAGTTCCAGGTTCCCAGTATCTTACTGCCCAGGTTCGTCCAACTAACCACTCAGGATCTTCTGGTTGTAGTATGGTAATGTTTAAAAATTTACAAGTTCCTGTTCTTATTACATTGCCATAATAGGCATAGCTGGTTTTGGTGCACCTCTCTGGTCCCCAGGTCACTCTAAGGTACTTAGCCCTATTTGGGAGGTCCCATCCTACTGGTACTATGGTTTTACATCCCCAATATGCATGTGAGAATTGATGGGGTTTTGCTACAGCTGCTTTGTGTGCTTTTGTGATAGGTATCTGTCGGGAGACAGATCTGTCTGTCGGGAGATGTTGTGTAGACAATTTTACCTAAATTATATTCTTTTGACCATTCTTTGCCTGAAACTAGTGTGCAAATCCTGGCTCAAGGAAGGAGGTGATTGTAACAGGAATTTCGCTTGTTTAACAGGGCAGACTTGTACTCGTCAGGAGGAGATGGTGGGGAAGGAAATAAGATAAAGACACAAAGGACTGTGATAATGGGTGGTCTCAAAATCTGTCGAAAATGTATATTCATACAAGTATAAAACTTGTGTGGCTAGCCTTTGCAGTTTGCCTTTTTTAGAAAGGCGTCCGATTCAGTGCTGAATTGTAAAATAAAAATATTATTATCTTTGCTTCGAAGACTTTGTCCTTTTTCATATTTTACCAGTGGAAGAGTGTTTCTCAAGCGCACAGTAATAATGGTTTGGAAAATTACAGTTTTTGCGGCGGGAGCAAGATGAACCTCACGACAAATCGATATGATTTCAGATAAAGCTTCTTATTATGGGTTAACTCACTGCTTGTATAGACCAAGCAGGTCAAACATGAGGTAAACATTGATTGGTCACTTCTACCCTAGTAACAAGTCTTCCTTGGCAACTGCCCAACCCACATAACTTTGTTGCTAGGTTGCAAATCCTTACCCCCCAACTTCAGGTTGCTTTGTTAACAGAACACAACAGAGTCATCACCACCTTTGTGATTTTCCCAGCTCCACCCTGCCAGAGCTCATTGTATTATGTTTACCAACATACAATAGCTTTTTCCTGGGTTTGAGCTGGAACACCAATACATAACTCAATCTCCTCCTCTGTGGGATTGCCTGTGATCCCCACAGTCGTGAAAGTTAGTTACAGGTACCATTAACATACAAGTGGTCAAGTTAAAAGAAGGTGAACCCACAGTGACTATGGTTTTGAGGACTTTAGAGACCTCCTTTCTAGAAAGAGTCCAGAAAAAGGGCTGATGTGGATAGTTGCCCCGTACTAAGCCCACCTTTATTAATATACAAGTTTTTAATAGGGTGTCAGCCTTCATTTTCCCCACTGTTCAGTACCTTTCTGCCTTCCTCATCTACTCTTTTGCCGAGAGCAATGGGATATCAATATCTTCTCAGCAGTAGCAGGCAGTCTTCAGGGGAGTTTTCTGGCTTTCCTTGAACACCTTCAAAGGTGTGAATTTGTTCTAGGACCAGACTCCTTTCCAGGCAAATCTTACAGTACACCTTTTTAAGGATTTAGGCCAGTCTGTTTTTATATATCTCCCAGAACTCGGGTATCAGCAACTCTCACCCACAGAATAACTTACTAATTTCTGCCTGCGTCCTCCCTTCGATATACGCTGAATTATTGTGACACTTTATACAATAAAGCTGCCTCCTAAAAGAAATACAGGTCCATTTCTTTTTATAATTCAAACATCTTTTGTAAAGTGCTTCTAGGTGGTATTTGGAACCACTAATATAAACTGTCTCTTACTTCTCTCCTGGGGTGATTCATTCACTTGGTTTGTCTTTCCTTATCTTCAACCGAAGATCTCCCACTTCAGATGTCACATTTCTCTGGGAGGAGAGGTCCTTTAGTAGCATGTGTCCATCCCTTTTCCGCTGTTCGTAGTGCTGTATCCTTTCAGGGTCTAGTTTCTTATATCCTTTTATGAGCCAATGTCCCAGGAACTTCACCTCCTCTTCGGTAAACTTCAATTTGGACTTAGAAACTTTTAACTCCTTGAGGCCTAAGAAATTTAGTAATTTGATACTCTCATTCCTGACTTCCTCCTGAGTCCTTCCAGCAATCAACAAATCATCTACATACTATATTAAAAATCAGTCCCTGATTTAATTCATAGGATTCTAATAGGTGTTCCAAAGCCTGCCCAAACAGATTCGGGAATTCTGTGAATCCTTGGGGTAAAACAGTCCATCATAATTGCTGTTTCCTATGTGTCTTGGGCTCCTCCCACTCAAAAGTGAAATAGTCTCTACACTTTTCTTCTAAGGGGCAAGTCCAAAAGGCATCCTTCAGATCTATAACACTATACCATTTATACTCTGGACTTAATTGATTAAGTACAGTGTGTGGGTTAGCTACCACAGGGAACTGCGTGATAGTTCATTCATTTACGGCTCTTGGGTCTTGTACTAATCGATAAGTCCCGTCTGATTTCTTCACAGGTAATATAGGTGTATTGTGGAGAGACATACGGGGTTCCAGGAGCCCTTGGGCTAAAAGTTTCTTGATAACTGTCTGCAACCCTTCTCTCCCTTCCCTGGAGTTAGGATACTGTTTTATCCTAATTGGGTGATCTGGACTTTTTATGGAGGCTGTAATTGGTTTGATATTTAATCTTCCCACTGACTCTGGGTTATACCAAGTCTCTGGATTAATTTTAGCCTCAACTTCTGCTGTTAATAAACATATTCTGACTTTCAATTTTTCTTGATCTGCTTCTAAATTGATTCCTAACTCTACCATCAAATCTTGCCCCAAAAGGTTATACTCAGCTTTGGGGACTAATAAAAATGTTCCCATCCCGTGTTTATTTGGGGCTTCTATAATTACGTTTTTTTTATCAAAGGTACTTTGAAGGTTTCGCCCTTTGCTGCAGTTACTTGGAGTTCATCTTTTAATTCAACACATCCAAATGGTAATTTTTGAACAGTAGATCTTTCAGCGCCCGAGTCCACAAGGAACTCGAAGACTTCATGCTGAGGACCCAATTTCAGTTTTATCAAGGGCTCAATAACCTTATGAGTCCCCAGCAAATAGAGCCCCTGACCCCTCTAATCTTCTTGAAAAATCTCTTCATCCTGCATTCTTTTTCTACAATTCCTTTGTAAATGTCCCTTCTTATGACAATAAAAACACTCTATCTCCTGCGAGTCAAACCTTTTTCTCGGGTCTATCAGGGCCCTGCGGGGACTGTCCCTTCCCTCACCTTGATTATCTCTCCTCCTGTCCTGATGAGGTCTCCTATGTTTTATAGGTCTCCAATCCTGATTGAATTGCTTGTCTTGATTCTGTCCTTCTCTTACAGTTGCCATCAGAATCCTGGCTTGTTTCTTTTGGCTCTCTTCTTCCCTCCTTACATATACTTTCTGGGCTTCTCGTAGTAATTCATCTAAACCCCTTTCCTGCCAGTCCTCTATTTTTTTCCAGCTTTCTCCGTATATCTGTCCAGGATTTAGCCACGAACTAGGTTTTTAACAGAGCCTGACCCACTTGGCTGTCGGGGTCTAACCCTGAATACAGTTGTAAACTCTTTCTTAACCTTTACAACTGCTCAGTAGGGGTTTCATCTCTTCTCTGCTGTTCACTGAAAGCCTTATTAATGTTCTGTCCCTTAGGTACAGAATCTCTTATTCCTTGAATTATTATATCTCTGAGATCAACCATATTATTCCTATGTGCTGGGTCTTGGTTGTCCCAGTTGGGTCGCTGTAAGGGCCATTTGACATCCCCGGTAGGACCGTGCTGGTGTCTTTGATCCCAATTCCTCATGCCTGCCGTTCTCGCTCCTCATTCGTTAGAAAAATTTTTAAAATGGAGTCCATCTCGTCCCACATATAAATATGGGGTCTGAGAAATTGATCAAAACGTTCTGCTACTCCTAATGGGTCCTCTAACAGTCGCCCCATTTCTTTCTTAAATTCTCTCACATCCCCAGAGCTAAGGGGCACAGATACAAATCCAACCCTGGGTTGTGGTCCCCCCATGGCAGTCTCCCTCAATGGGTACAGCAAGTTTTCCTCCTTTCTTTTTCTACTTTGGCTTCTAGTTATTCTTTGGTTAGGAGGAGAAATCTCTTTCTCATGTTGTGAAGGGGCATTGGGAGGGGGGTCCTGATCTGAATCTTGTGGTGGCGAAGGAGGTGGAACATAGGGTGGGGGAGATGCTGGTAGTTCATCCCTATCACCTCTTCTCCTTGTGTCTTTTTTCTTTTCTTTTAATGGGAATAAATTAGCGGTCTGGGCTGTACCCAGGATCCACAGAAAGTCATAATCACTCTCCTCCTTATTAAATGGTTGCTTATTGTTAACATATATATTTAATTGTTGGCATATCCAATCTTGAAAAGATCTGAAAATTGGCCAGTGTAAGCCTGTTTTCCTTATTTGTTTTCCTCCCCATATCTCCATACAGTAATGAACCATTTTCTCCTTAGATTTCTCTTTTCGAGAAGGAACTATCCCAATTTTGAATCATTAACCCTAATGGGCTATCTGGGGGTATATCAGGGAGACCACCCCCACCCCGCTTCTCCTGCATGGGTCCAGAAACTTTACTCTTTTTCTGGCCCATCTTCTGAGAGTGCCTTCTTTTACTCACAATTCACTTGCTTCCTTCTTTTTGTGACCCAAGTCCTTGTGGACAATGGGAAATGCAGTAATGGGAAGTCCACACTCACTTCATCCGGTGGACTACTAAGTCTAGCGGACATCTCAATCACTTGCACTCCGGGAACCCAATCCCCGACCAGACGGAATCACAAAATATACTTACCTACTCCTGAGGTCTTCGCCTGGGGGCACCAAAACCCCAAACAGATGGAATCACTTTACCCATTCCTGGGGTCTTTGCCATGGAGCACCAAGTGCCCGAACAGACGGAATCACAAAAACACTCACTCTTGGAGTCTTCGCCTGACTCTTTGTGCACAAAAATTACGAGGAACTGCAGTACCTCTTTTTTCTCTCTTTTCTCTTATTTATTACAACTACCCTTGTCCAGGTCCGCCAAGCCATTATCAGAGTAACCCAGCCTAATAATCCACAGCTGCTTCACCCACCACTCATTCACCTGTTCTCAAACACCTCGTGGTAGGACTTCTACAAGTCCCCACTCTGCTCCTTGAAACAGGAACTATCAGTTTGGTGTCTACGCCTCTTTACTAAACTTGCCAGCAACTTTTGATGCCTGCAGTGGCACAAGTATTAGGTAGGGGGCATCAAAGGAGTATCTCCCTGATCAAAATGTTTTACCAGTCTACTAACAACAAATAATTCACTCTTATCTATCATGCAAAATACATTTTTTTGTTCTCTTGCAATGATGTACTACCATGAGCAGTAGCTTTGCTCTCTTCATTGAAGAGAAAAAGCTTTTTAGCTTTTTTTTGAAACTCTTGGAATGTGCAGGAAGGAAAAGAGCCTTTGGGAGAGTAGGAGCACCATCCGAGCCTTTCCAGCATTACTTGTAACTGTCAAAGGTGGTCGCACTATTATAAGTGTCAAGGTAGTAGATTCAAATGCTATTTGGGGCTTTCATTTGTGATTAGGTTTGGATGAAGCAGACTGTCTTTCCACTCTTTGTCTTGTTCCTAAGAAAGTTACTGGAAAAAAAAAATGCTTATGGCAGTTTTGTCAGTATTTTTTCACATGCCATTCAAATGGAATGGGGAAGACCCATGCTGTACAATTTGTATTTCATGTGAAATCATTAGCTTTCTGATCCCAGCCTGGCACTTTGTCCTTTGCCACTTAAGAAGCCTACAGCAGCTCAAAGCCAAAGCAAGGAATTTAATACTGGGATTGTACGTGAGACTGCATAGGTGAAGTAACTCTTGATGATTGAAAACTTCACAAAGAGTGACGTTTATTAAAAACAAGGACTTTATAAAACCTGTTTTTCCTTTACAGCCAAATGCAGAATTCCTGCAGGGGAAACCTTGGGAATGAGTCTTGGGATTTGCAAAAATGACAGGTCCAACCCTTTGCCTGTGGAAGTCACAGGTGAAATCATTCTGGTTCAGCTTTATGTAGAACTCATTTCCAGTCTAACAAAACAACCGTGAAAACAGCATCCTGACAAAGAAGATTGAGAGTACGTTTTGGATGATTTTACCTTCTGGAAAGGGAAAATATGATAAATGTATTCTGATCTGAATCTGTGTTTTTCAGACCACAAAATGTCATGATTGCTCACATGGGCCTCAAAAAGGTCAGCCTCGGGAAGCGGATTTTGCTGTATTTAGATTGCCTTGAATTGTGTTTGCCATCACTTACAAACATGTTTTCACAAAATTATTTTCTTTTAAGTGCTAGAATTCGTAAGTATTTTGGTTAACTTACATTTTCACACTGGTCTAAGTACAGCCTTTATAGTATCCAGAAACAACAGTTACATAGCAAAGCATCTTTCAGGTGGTAGATATTCAGCAGCTATCAATAGCAACTTCCAGCAATTTACTTATTCTGAACTTCTGGAAAGGAATTTTTCTTTTTTTTTTTTTTTAAATTTACCTCTGATATTCTCCCACTTATCTCCCTCTCTGCTATCCCTTGCTTACCAGCTTTCCCAGTTTCTCCTTATCATGGGACAAGTGTTGAAAAAATGTTAAAAGACAACTCCTCTGGTATTAACCACACTTTTTTTTTCTTGTTTATATGCTTCTTTCCCTAAGGATCTTATTGGACTACTTTATTTTGCAAGAAACCAGGAAATGACACTGTGAGTTGCGGAAATTGTGCACATTTCTGTTACTATTCATGCTGCCAGTATCAGCATTGCAGCAACCATCCATTTAGACAAAAATTTGCAACTTACTGCAACTTTCTTTTCATAAGGGAGGAGTAATCTTCAAAAGCTAGAACATTTATCACAGGAGTATATAAACATCTCCATGAAGAGTGACCGCCTGGAACCACTGTCTGCGGCTTTATGGATTAATACCAAACTTTGGATTATGTAAAACAATATCCAACAGTTCTGAAAATCAGGAAAGGCATGGATGTTCAAATATGACTGCTGATCGTTTTAAGCCTGTCTGGTTTTTTGCTTGCTGTGGACTAGGTGATGCCTTGCAGAGGGAAGGTCCTTTCTCAACATCTTTTTTTCTGTCATTGGTCATCAGAAGGAAAGCTCAGATATGAATTCTATGGGCCCTTCTGTCACCAAAAAAAAAAAATAAGGGAAGTAATATTCTACCCCAATTAATAAAACAAACTGATATAAATTCCCCACTTAAGTTATACTTCCCACATCCGTAATCTCTGCACTACATTTTATGTGTAGTTTTCCCTTGGGTAAAAATTTGTGAGCAAGTAAATGCTTTCTCATATAATCTTGCTAAAGCACGCTCCTGCCTATAAATATTCATATCACTGCCAGAACATTTGCAAGCTTTCCCTAAAGGTGAAGTATGTGTAATGTACTTTGCCTTCTGGGTATAAATATTATCCAATACATTTTTGTTAATATGAATACACTAATTATTCTTGTAACCCTTCTTTAAAGGGTCATCCTCATGATGTAAATTTTTTAAAAATGTAATTACATTAATTGGATACTTAATCTAATTAAAATTTGCTTTATCTTTAATGGGAAATTTTCTAAAAAGGCAGAGTGACAATTGTCTTTCTGATAATCACTGTTTTCCTTCAGCTAGAGGATGCATTTAGTAGAGTAGAAACCAGAAAACATGGCTTCTTTACTACATGCCAGCCACCCGGGGCCAGTTAAACCATTATATTTTATCCATTACCAGGCAAAACTTTCACTTTACTTAGAAATAAAAGTTCTTCACCATGAATTGATTTCATTGTGGCTCAGGTACAGATAACTTAGGGAAGGTTTATTGTGCTGACTATGATGCAAAGCCTTCCTTAGAAAAGATGCTCTATGGAGAAGATGCCAGTCTCACAAACTTGCCTCTTCTGGTGGCTGTAGACACAGTCACCCGTATGCTGACCTCCGCTATATTCAGGAGCTGCACCTGAAACCCAGTAAGCTTGGGGTGCATGTAAATGCTCATTGAAGTCAGAAGAACTCCAGTACAAAGAGAACTGGAATTATCTTCTGGGTGTGTAGCTGGGATCTAATTCTTTAGAGCATGATGAGAAGTAGCAGTGTTTGCAGAGGAGCTGAGGAAAGGCTGGATGGAGATCATGCTGTGATTGAAGCTCTACATTTCAGCGCTAACTCATACATAGTACTTGTGATAGAGAAGAGGCTCACAAGAGAGTTCATGACATTTATGTATGGAGAAAAATCATTAATTTAGAAATGAAGTTAGCGCTAATGAAAAGAAGCGCTTCAATTAAAGACAGGAATAGGGAAACATTGATCATAAAAATAGAGTATGAATTCAGAACAGCATAAAAGCTACCAAGGAAAGTCTCTAGCTTCATTTGAGAACTGCTATTGTTACACCTAATATAAACCAGAGAGGAGGAGCTGCTTGCTCTGAGTGTGGTGATTTCTGTTTTGTGCTGGCATCTTCATTACCCAGTGCCATTTCTGAACTCTCTACACACCCCAGGGTTTTACAGAGGTGATGTGGCTTCACCTCTCCCTGCTTGTCTGGTCTTTCCCTGTTTCAGCTGAAGAGAACGTGCAGCAGCAGCTTCTGCCACCTTCTAGGACTTCTGACGTTGGAAGGAACAAATTGAGTTCTTTATCTCTTTTCTATTGAGATATGGTCTTTGCTCAGCACTGAAAAGCAAGCTCTGATAGAAATCTGACTGGCCTTTCACTGGTATTCACAACAACTTCAAGCATTCGAAGAACTGCAGCATAAAAGTGGAGAAGTCTCGCTTTGGTGCTGTGAAAAGTTCCTGACCCTGTTGAAACATGGAAGGAGTTTTCAGGAATGGTAAATCCTGGATACCACTGTGTTCCCCCTGGGAGTAGCACCCCTTTTCACATTGCTCCAGCTATAAACCAGCTTACCCATGAGAGCGGCCCACCAGAGTGCCATTACTCCATGTTATTCTATTATCAGCCTAAATTTCCCTGCAAGGATTTCGACCCAGGGAAGAAACTGCCTTCCCTTTTCCCTGAATTCCCCTACTTTTACAAAACCAAGCACTGACCTGAAGTGAAGTGTGCTGAACCTGCCTGGTCCACCCAACCCTATCCACCTCCTGGGCCTCCACCAGTCCTATTCTTACACAAAATATTTTCATTGCTTGCATTCAGGGAGTTTTTTTTCCCCATGCCATTGCTATTTCCCTGCTCTTACAGAGAAGAAATAAACCAGAGCAGGCGTGCAGCATGCTGTCAGAGAGTCCATATGTGAATTCCTCAGAGTAGTGACACGCCCATGTGGAGAAAGATGCCATAATGCACAGGTGTTGGTATGAAATGAACAAAAAGAAAAGAATGCAATAATTTATTCTCTGAAATTGCATTTTCTGTATTATTGCCCCTTCTACATGCGCTGCCTAAAATTGCCTAAAGCTTCCCAGTTTCCACAGGCTTAGAGAGGTGTTGGATTTTAACCACTAGTGATTTTGTGCATGCTAGTAAGTTAATGTTCTGCTTTAGGCTGAACTTTTGAGTTTCGTTTAATCAGAATAATCCTATTTTCCAGAAAGGTTAGGGGAAGATAGAAGGTTTCACCTATGCTGTTGTATGTTATCTTCTGTGACAGTAGAAAAAACATTTCCACGTATTCCTGTGGCAACGCATAAAAGTGCCATGTCTCCTTTTAGCCTAGGGATGAGATTCTTTTGTGGAAGCAACACACAAGGAAGCCCATGTGGATGATTGTGGCGTGTTTAGCTACTGGAAACGGCTGTTCTGAGTCAGTTTGGGGAGGAAATTGGAACTGATAACATCCTACAAGTTTGAAAGACAGCAGATGTACTGGTCTGAATACACTGAATTGTGACCCATAAACATAGGTGGGCCTAAAAGACACTTGACTGACAGTTAAAGCAGTTGCGTTGCTTACTTACCTCAAGTATGCCAAAATGAGGTCTGAAGGACTGGAAAGCATAACCATGGATGGTTCACACTTGAGTAACACTTCCGGGTTTGGGATCATCTCTTCCTCAGGTCCCTGACCACTCAGGCCTGGAGAGAAGGGACTGTTTTTGTGTAACCTCCAAAAAGCTCATGGCTGTTGGGTGTTGTACATTTTCCTCCTACCTCTAAAGCAGAAGTGAAGAAGACAAAGCAGCCCATGAGCACAAAGATCATCAAGCCAGTGACCCTCTGCTTTCGTATCTCCAGAAACTTGGGTTGTTCTGGAGATGCAGTCAGGCTCTACTTTGAGGATCTTTACTTTGTTCATCACCTGGGTGATGAACAGGATGGTCACAGCCACCATAAAAAGGTCCAGGTGGTACCTGCATCCTTTCTTTGGAGAGCAAAACAAGAAACCAAACATCTCACAACACAAGAGCAAGTGCTCACAGTGTCACAAGTTGTACTCAAACCCTGACAGTTTACACATTTCCAAGATTAGTTGCATCATGTGCATGAAAGGTGAGGGAGGAATCCTGAAGGAAGTCATATATTGAATGTTTGGGACCATGTGCTATGCAGTGGCAAAGTGGCTTGATTCCTCTAGGCAGAGCAGCAGCGACCCATGAATCCCCAGTGGGTGCTCCCAAGCACCGATACGCTCCAGGGTGCTACAACTTGTTGGAAGCTGAAGCACCCATGTAACTCCAACACTTGCATTTTATCACTCCCATAAAGTATCCTACCCGGAACATAACAATCTTAGTTGAAAGAAAAATCACTAATAAAATTATGCTGATTAGGTCAAAATCCAGAGTATAATATAAGAAAGTGTAATTCCCCTAGTTTAGCTTCTCAAGCTGGCAGCCAAACTGAGTGTCAATCTTATCCCAGACAAGGCCAAAAGTGCAATTAAAACCAAAGCTGACTAAGTAATGCCCAAAATTCTCAGGTAAGGCTACAGCTACACATATCAGAAAGTATATTACAATGAGACCACAAATAACAATTAAGATTTTTTTTAAGAGCTTAAAACTGATAACCACCACAATGATGCAGAGAAGTAGTAAGCCATAGCATATCTTCTGTCGTGCATGCCACATTGAGAAAACCAACTGTAAACAAAATTTCACAGGGAAATCATCGGGGAAACAGACTAATTTTAATATTACCAAAATAATCAGGCTGAGGTCATTGATGGTGTTAATAATCTTTTCCCAGTGCCTCCAACTGATAACACACAAAATAATATTGAGGTCTGCTATGCAGGCGACCAACACAAGTCCCATGATCCATATGTTGGTCATCAGCATCTACATTGTTACTGAGTATGTTACCATTTTAATCAACAGTTGTAAAAAACTTTACAGGAACAAAACATAATAGTTTTCTCAAAAGCAGCATAAACTGTCTGTTTTAATTTCCAACCCATCAGCTCTCAAGGAGAAAAAAAAAAAGCTATAAAAACTTTCTGGTTGGATTATATCATTGGTACAATCTGCAGGAGAGCTCACTGCCTTCAGAACTGTTATACAGAAACACTGGATTTTAAAATAAAAAATCCATGGGAACTGTTTTGTATTTGTAGATCCTACCTGAAAGGCAAAGAGAAGGAAGAAAGGGAAAACTAAATGGGGCAAAGGAACTGAGTCAAAGACTCCCACGATGGTACTTGTGAGACTGTTATTGTCCCAAGTAGAATTATTAAGTCCACCAAAAAGGAATGGAGAAGAGCCAGTTTAATATTGTACAGCAACTAAATGCTGGATTCCTTAGATGTGACGGTGAAGATGGTTATGTTTCTGGCTGTCAGGGCTGGGACAGAAGTGAAGTATTCTGAACCATGGACTACCTACAATTTTTTTTTAAATTTTTCTATTTTTTAATTTGTTATGAATTTTTTAATGTATTTCTCTCTACCAGTAGTTGCAATGAGCTCTGTGTTGCAGGAGGGAGGAGACAGCACCTGGATTGCAGAGGGTTCAGAAAAGACAATTAATGAAAATTACATTAAATCTAAGGAGGTTCCATTTATCTTTCATACAGTATGCATTTTAAAATATTTCTTTCGAAATCCCTGGCAAGGGATGTGGCCCAGCAACTCCCAGGGACATGGAGACAAGACCCCAAGTGGGGACGAACCCAGGGACCTAAGGAAAATTCCTTGTGGACCTGGGGACACCTGAGCATTGGCAGGGTCAGCTCAGGACAGTGAGACTAGACCTGGAGGTGCAAGGACTGATTTAGGCCCAAGACAGTGGTTCCTGTTGGCAGCACACCCTGGCAGTGCAGGAGAAAGCCATCACCTCTGCAGACATTCAGGCAAGGTCTCCACTTGTGTTTCCAGCTGACCCAGTATGGACCCAAGGCTGCTGAGGGCATGGAGAAATGGGGTCACACTCCTGCAGCTCTGGCTCACAGACCAGTCCCCATGTGTTGAACCCCTCGCTGGTGCTTGAGCTGGTGCTTGTGCCTTTCTTTCTCTATAAAAAATACTCCAACACCCTGCCACTATGGAAAGATACGCCTAGCCTGATGGGGATGTTCCCAAGGATCACTCCCATGCTGGATATGGCTGGTGTGCCGGCGGCCTTTTCAGGCTGTGCACAAGCCATTTTCTTTCCTTTATCAGGTGTGCCATGGAAACTGAGGCACCAAACGTTGTCCACTCTGAGCCTGACAACTCCACAAGCGCTGAAATCTTACTGGAGCCGCTCCCTCATGCTGTTAGGTCTTGGCTTTCCAAACTTAGGATTTCTGATGGGATGGGGGGGACAGGCATGTAGTGACAAGAGGAGACCGGAAGCCAAATGATCCATCTGAGAAGCCATCCCTGCCACTGACACCCCTCGGAGCATCAGTTGGGCTGGGCTTGCTCTTGAGGATGAGAGAACACCAAAGCTGTGGAAGCAGAGACAGCAAATGGCACAGGGTGCTTTGTGTTGGGATCAGGAAGATGTCCTCCTGCAGCCACAGCTCTGAGAGGCCATGGGCAGTGTGGCGGCAGTGCCACCTCTGCTACTCCCATCCCCTCTGGTAGGACAGGGTCATGGGGGTCTCCACAGGCAGAGGTGGCTGCAGGACCTGCCTTTCCCCAGGGCAGAGGCTACAGGCTAGGCTGGAACCCTCTCCTCCTTCCCATATGGGCCTGGACGAGGAGAAGGGAGAGCAGCACCTCCAGGAGCTGGGGCCACTTGGCAGCACTGCTGCAGGATGGAGGCTCCAGGCTGGAGCCTGGAGGTTCTTGTATGTTGGGAAAATAATCCTTGTAGATATTGGTACCAGTCTCAACTGGTTCTACCACATTTGTTTAAAAGAAAATAAAATCCTGATGCTATTTCATTATTTTAAAAGGAAGGACAGTCTGAAGTTACAAAAAATTCAGCAACTTGTCTATGACAAGGTATGATATAAAAATCTTGCAGAGAAACTTAGGTGTTTCTCGTAAAAGGGAAATCCTTAGCAGACCAGATATGATTTCTGCTTTCACCATGGTCAAAAGAATGGAGGACACTTTCCACAATCCTGCTATCCATAAGTTTATTTCAGAGAGTGAGTTGACACTACACACAGCAAGAAATGAGTAGGGCAACTGAGTCCTAGTGGCCTCCTAGGCAGCTGCTCTGTTGTCTTGCAGTTATCACAGGTAGAAAAAAAGATTTGAATTCAAAGTATTAGTGAAAAGCTCTGCAATTTCTACGTGTCCTTGGAGCCAGCATCCTTGCAGCATGTGGAGTGTGATGGGAGAAGGAACCATTAAGCTGTGTGCAGCTGGCTGACTGACCAGCCAACATACCCATCCATATTCCAGCACTGTGGAGAGGAGAATGGGACCAGCTGAGGCAGTTGAGGAAATAATGGGTCACCATTACAGCACAGTGTGAATAATAAAGTCTGGATAGTGCAGACTTGGCTTCTCCCCTGCAAAGAGACAGTAATTGCAAGAGGAATTTGGCTAAAAGAAAAACTTGATTTTGACTGGAAATGTGAAAATACCCTGAAAACAAGGCTTGGGCAATTTGGAAGTATCAGAACTGTATTCTGGGGGGGGTGTGTGTGTGTGCGCGCGTTTGTGTGCACAAAATACATGGTCTCATGGGTCCTCTGATAAGCAGAGGTGAGGAAGTATTTAATCTTTTGCAGTTAAAAGTTAATTGCATAATTTGAGGAAGCAGTAAGAAACTGTTTTCACTGAAACAAGGTCAGCCTTCCCCCAGTCCTATCACTATACAAACATAGAAAACATGCATGAAGTAGCTCAGCCTGGAGGGAGATTTCAGCCCTGCTTGTGAGGTACTACTACAGAGAAGATACCTGTCTGTCTCCTGAGGAAGGGTACCCCCATGTAAGACCTGTGTGCCTATCTCCTATTCATTTCTAGAAGAGGGAACTCAGGCAAGGAGAATAGTCTCCCTTCACTGTGGGCAAAGCCATGGCTGGTTTTGGACCCAGCCTGAAAAGCTGAGCCTCAAAAGAGTGTGAGACACTCTGGCTACAATTTCCTCTTTCAAGGCTCAAGGTCATGCATAGCAGTCAGAGGTCCAAGGAAATTGATGGAAGAGCTGGCATTGGGACGAAGGACAGCTGAAGATAGATATGGATAAATATAAAATCTGAGTGACAAAACTAACACAGTTCCTGGAGACATGAGAGGGTTTTTTTAGAGTTGAGTGAAATCCTTCGGCAGCAGTGAGAATCACTGGTTAGGGAGTTGGTAGGATGGTCAACACTAATCATAGGGTGGGCAAGGAAACAGACAAGAAAAAATACAGTACCATCTGAAAAACACCATATGAACCTCTTTCTCATTAAGATCCCATAATCCGAGAGTATCTATTTCTGGGTTATTGGTTGCTGGGGGCATTAATTAAGTATTAATAATATTGCACCATTTCTTGGTGGGCACATAATGATGTATCTAGTGGCATATGTTGTGTTAAGAAACATCAAACCACTGGTGTTCACAACTTGTTCTTGTCAACTCCTTTGGATAGGGATAGCCCACAACACTCCAAACATCACATTTATTCTTGTACCTCAGCAGAATTCTTTGTTATCAAAGAGCTGCACAGCCATTTCTAATAGTGAAATCAGGTATCTCAGCAGCTTCTAAACCCTTAAATTTAAGGGGTTGTTGGCTTTTGTAATTAACTTCTTGCTATTGAAAAGTTTCTTTCAAATCAGTAATAAATTTTAAAGCACAACTTCAGTTTTTCCAGGAGATGGCAGTGCCACTACAGAAAATAGCTGAGCAGTTGCTCTCTTAAGGTGACTGTTCTGTAATTTGCTAGCTCAGAACTCATATATGTAACAAGTTTTGATTTTTTTAAATAGATGATCAGATAATTATACTTCAATGACTGTCAAAGGCAATAATGATAGCACACATTACAGCTTTAAAATGTGTCTGGTTTCTCAAGGGCTCACAACAGATGTTAATTCATCTGAATGGAAACAGGAGACATAATTAGGCAGTAACTCGTTTCTATCACATACAGTATATGCTATAATTATTTTTTGCTTTGTGTGTTCACACTGGATGTGGAACTGCCCTCGCCTAACACTCATCTCCTATGCCTCAACCTGGGTTGCGTGTGGATGTTGCAAAAGTTGCAGTACCAGACAACTAGATAGTGAATCCTGGATTCAGTCTGAGGAAATAGCATAGCACATCTGGCAGCACCAAGCAGATCTGAAGTATAAAGCAGGCTAATAAACATATTGAAAAGCAATAAGGAACACTGCACTGCACCAGATGTAGTGATATGCTAACTACATTGCTAAATAGATTACAGTATGTTAACTAGACTACCTAAAATATATTCTTGCTTTCATGAACTGTGAGAGCTGATGCCTTTAATTTTCAGGTTGAGCTTGATTTCTGATTATTTTTGTGACATCTTATTTCAAGGATTTTGTTATGATTATATGTGATTTACTAAAAATAACATCAATGAAAAGATGCGGAACTTACTGTGCTTCTCTTTCCATTCATTTATTATATTTTCATAAGTCTTTCATTACAAAAAAGGGCTCTGTTCATACTAGAAAGGCTACCTACCAGTTCAGTGAGAAGAAGGCAAGCAAAGAGTTATTCTACACCCTGCTAACATATTCATATAAAACTCATCCAATTTTGTTAAGACCTTTTGTGGAGAATCAAAAGTTAGCGAAGATTGTATTGTAATTCCTCTTCTGACCTGAAAGTCACACAGCTGGATTCAAGTAGGCCAGAAATAAGTGCTTTATAGAAACACCTTGTGGTTGGGATTTTTTTGAAGCTCTGAAAGTTTACACCGCTGACCCTGCCCTCCATACCAACAACTGAGTCTCTACTAGGAACTCATGGCAGAAGACAATTTGTCGCAACCGTCAGACAGCTGGCAGAAGGAAAGATCCACCTTGTTTCATCAGTGTCAGCCTCTGTGTTTTTCTTATAACATGGCAAGTGTTATGCACTGCTCATTAGACCTGAGAGATTCTAGTTTTGTGGGACACAATCAAAATTTAAATACCTGGAGGAAAATAATTTGCTGCTTGATCCAAATACACTTTTTGAAGTCTGTAAAAGTGCTCCTTAGCATCAATGAGATTCAGATTAGATGCTTGTTTCTTAGTGTTAATATAACATAATTAACTGGTCAACATCATTTTCTGCAAGTCATAGCAATTCATGGAAAACCATATCAAGAGCAATCTTATTGTAACATCAGCAGCACCCCAACGTCTTTGCAGCCAACGAGCATGCACATTATATCATATCCATCTCTCCTAGATGGTGCTAAATCCTGCCCCATACTATGCGGGGACATATTGCAAAACACTCACTGCACATTTCACTGGGGGGTGCTGGCAGAACTGAGTGTGACATTTATGATAATGGACATAACTAAGATATGAGAAGGAAATACAGGTGTTGCATAATATAGTTTTCTATATCAGTCACTTTTAATTCTCAGTGTTAATGATGATGGTGAAGTAACTGGTAATGGTACTTAGCATTACATATCTGATAAAAACATCAGGAATGTCTGTTGTATAGAATCTCTCCATTACTTATGCCTTTCAATTTATTGCATAGACTTGATGACAAAACACATAAATAATGTGTTTAAATAATAACTCTTCAAATATAACGTTCTACATATTAAACTGCATTGGATGAGTAGGACTAGTCAACACTAAGAGCTAATCAAAAAGGAACTCGGGTACTATGACTGATATCTGTCATGTTAGAAGAAAGAAAAATGTCAAACATACTGACTTCTGACTAAGTCTCATTAGGGCCAGTGTATGACTGCACTGGTGGGTAAGAAAGCAGCTAAGCAGGCCCTGAAAACTGCAAGTCAGCAGAGCTGCCTTGTTTTATAACCACTCAGCATTTAATTCAGTGCTTGTATGAAATACTGTCATTTAATGCAAGCAAGGCCAACACAGGTGTCACAGATCATATTATTCAAAGGTGTTATGCTGTACATGGGAACAACAACGAGCTAGTACTGGAGCACATTTCAGTGTGATAACTGAACAGGCCAAGTACGTGTGGAGAGTGAGATCAAAATTAGCAAAAAGAAGACAGCAGATTGTTGCATGTGAAGAACAGCCAAATACCAGGGGTAAAGCACTTCTCATGCACATACCTGACAGCACAGAAATTCACAAATCATAAAACTCCAACCAGACCCTGGAGGAGTTGTCCCTCCTGGAGCTGGAAGCAAGCTAGAAGAATAGGACTGATAGGATGCTTGTAGTGTCCATATAATAATGTCCATAATACCGAAGTATTTTCAGACATGAAGCCCTTTGAAGGCGCGTATACCTCCCACACAAGCTCAAGTGCAGCTTACTCTTGGGTGTGATTCAAATGCCATTTCTGTTGTTGAAGAAATGCATGGACAGCCCAACTCTGTACAGCCTATCCATCCCTCTGCAGCTGTTCAGTGCCAGATAGGACTAGTCACCAGAAGACAGGCAGATCAAAGAGCAGAACATTAACCATGGTCACAGGGGACTTGTTATTTCTAGAGCAGTTACTTACTTTCCATGTGTCTTTACTTAAGTCATTCAAACTCTCTTGCGCCTATTTTTTTCTGCTTGGTTGAGCTCCTCCCATTGCTACTGGGACTTCAGCTATGGCCCCATTGTTAGAGCTTGATTGAAGCCCCTAGGCACAACAGTATTGCTACTGCCTATAGATGTTTCTCACAAATGAGAAAAGGAAGAATCACTTGAGTACGTTGTCTTGTAGAAAGTCCCATTCTCAGATACTGTAAGAGGAGATACTCTCAGAGACAGCCACTGCAGCTGCAACAGCACTGGGATGAAGGAAGAATCAATGACTTGGTGTAAAGGATAGAAATAATACCTTATGATTTTCCATGATAAAGGCTGAGAAGACATTCAAGTTTAAATAATCTTTGGATGTGCAGCTGTAGGGACATTTAATGCAGAGTTCCCATTAAAAATCTCTCTGGAGATCTTGTAAGATTAAGTAAAATTAGCCTAAAGGCCCAAATTCTGCCTACAAATCAGGCATCATCCACTGAACTTAAAAAGCCCCTGAAGAGCACAAGATCAGACCAGCCACATAGTCTAGCAGTAACCCCATGCTTGTCTTCCCCATGTGGCCTCCCCCGTCAATACCTCTTGCCTGCTGTACCCACTCCATTCAGCTCATGATCCCAGTCACTGTGACATCTGATTCTCAAGTTTGTGGTTTTGCTTTAGTATGAAGTATGCAGTTAAACTTTGAATAATGCAGAGAAAATGCAGTTAGCTGTAACCACGAGGACTGAGGCTTGCGCTAGCATGGATGTGCCTTATATGACTGCTCTTGAAAAAGCCATGCATCTACCTTTTGCCTATGTAGGCGCACACATCAGTGACAACCACAGGGCATACATCTTGTGTTTCCTAACTTCTTACAAGTAGAATCTGATATAGCTACAAAAAAATCAGTGTTCTAAATTTCACATTAAGTGAATTAAAAAGGGGGAGAAAAAAAGAAAGAAATGGGAAAAAACAGAAAGAAAAAAATGAAATAGAAAGAGTTATTGATGAACATTAGTTGATGTTGCAGGTTTTTCTTGCTTTCCTCAGTCATTCCTGTTATGTCCTTAGGCTGGGCAGCAGACCATGGCATTTTGCAGCAGTTTGCTTTTCAGGGTTTACAACTGTAGTGATGGGGCTCTTGTCCTGGTTGCAGACAGATAACTGGTAGAACGCTGCTGAAGTGGGGGCAGGAGATCTGCGAGCCATAGCTTTGCAGCATGCCGAGTTCCTCTAACATACCAGCCAAACTTTTTATGCCAGTCATTACCGCCTGCATTTGGCAAGCCCTGGGCATTGCCAAGTACCTGCACCTGCAAGTAATTCCCCGGGAGCTGCTGGCATTGCTTGTGGAGCTTGGAGCTCAGCAGCCTCACTGCTGGTCCATTAACTCCAAGAGATGTTTATTATGAAGCTAAAATTTATTGAACTGAATCTCACAATGAATAGAAAGTGTAAGATAAATATTAGGGCTGTACTTGGTAGAAACATTAAAGAATATGCTGTTTACCAGGGTAGATATGAATGCTGTTTAATTTGTGTCAGAAGTAGTTGCCAGGGGAGACCTCACTATTTTTCTACAAAGCTTTGCTACAACTTTAAGCAGACTTTTTCTCTCTGGTACTTAGGAATATCTCTCTGCAGAACTTTTTTTTTTTTTTTGCTTAAAAGGACTAAAAATTAATACCTTTTCCTTTTAGTAACAGATTTAGTCCTCTTGTAGTCTATAGGGCAGATGAATTGTAGGAAATACGTACTGTCAGACAGGAATTCGATCCGGTCCTTTCATGCAAATCCTTAAAGTTAGGTAATGTCCAGCTCCCAGTAAAAAATTGTGCCAGTGACAGTTGTTCACCCATGTCTCAGTCACTGGAAATGTCGTAAGCACTTAAAGGCAGGTGTCACAACACTTCAAGGACCAAAATCTTAAGGCCAGATTTTAAATGCTATTGGTGTGCCTAGTTAATTTACAGAGCACCTCAGGGTAGTCCCACGTTGGCTTTCAGGCTACCTTAGTGGGGCCATACCTCCTGGGGACATTGGCAGGACTCAAATCCTGCTCCACATCTATATGTTTTGGGAGTATGTCCCTGCATTTTTTTCTGCAGGCATCAGCAGCGACCAGATGTACCAACACTCATAAAGCTGCACAGTTATCTAAGGATGAAGCTGGGGCTCTTACATCTTACAAAAAATCAATAGGTTTTAGGCTAAGGAGGCTTGTGTGCTTGCAGACATTTAGTTGCCTCAGGGCTGTTGGGGCTTAGCATGTAGTGCCTGCGCATGGATCTGTCTCACTGTACTAGTAGATAGTCTAAGACATGGTGTACCTTCTCCAGCAGTGCATCTGTACACATCCAACATCAATAAGGGACAGTTTGTAGATCAAAGTGGAGGATAGTGGGAGGACAGTAATTTAAATCATAGTACTTAATTGGATGTAAGGATTTGTAGTATCCTCTTAGTTTCCTAATTGCTAATAGTCTTAGCGCTGATTTTATCAATAGTCCGTGATATAGAAAATTACTTCATATTAGTTCATTAGTTAATTAATTAGAAGGGAAGAGAGAGGAAAAGAACAACAAAACCAAAAGTTGATGGAGGACCCAAACTTCCCTTCCCCTTCCTCCTGTTCAAAGTGGGGCAGGAAATGGAAGAAAGCTTCTACTCCAATCCATGTTTTTTATCACACAGCAATCTTCCCTTTTACTTCCAGTGAGACAAGATCTGATTGGTTCTCGATTATTAATATCATCAACAGAGCAAAGAGATCATACTTTCCCCCCCCACCCCCCAGCATTGGCAAAAGGATGGTTTATTTTTTTCCTAATCTAAGATCTCCACAGAGGGCCGGAGGCACCTCTGCCCAACCTGTTCCTAGTTATTTCCCCTTCAGCTTCTGTGTGTGATACATAAAAAACTATCTTTACCACTGAAGAAAATGTGATCAACTCACTAAAGTGAACAACATGAATTTTAGATTTGCAGCCTTTCACTTTATTATCTACAGAGAAACTCAAACTCCAACATTCGTTTCATGCTGATTATCCTTCTGTGGATATGAAGAAAAAAAAATCAGGTTTTTTTCTACCCTCATTTCCCCACTGCTTCTTTGTGGGTAGTCTATAGACATCTTTACATGACTTTTTCCTCCTGTTGAAGACTAAAGTGAGGATTTTTTTGCAGCCACAAACTGCTACAACCACCACTGTTTGTCCCATTTCTCCCCAGATCCTACACTTACCCCTCTGGTTTCATGTGACAAGTTATTGCTAAATAGCATATTTTCCATTAGAGGAGAAGAAGAGAAGGGAGTACCAAACAAACTCCAGTGGCTGTATTCAAAGTGTAATGCTTCTTATCACAAATAATTTAAAAAATGCAAGAACCCCAGTTTGCAGCTAGGAGGCCCACTTGAGGGATCAGTTAAATTTTACTCCTTTATACGCATGCCAACTTTGACTTCAAAAAGACTTTATTCCCAAGGATAAACAACCCAATATTTGTGTAATATAATTAAGTGAAGGCATCTTTAAATGTCATACCAGCTTGTGCCATGCTTTAAATTGTTATGCATCAACAGAATTTAACGAGATGGCCAAGGATCCTGCTTCCTGCGTGAATGCGATAAGCCACAAATACTGTATAGCTCTTTAATAGATTGCCAAAATAAAGCATTTTGTATGCAAATTATTCATGGAGTGGCAAAGCTAATGTAGTGCCAAAATTACGCCCACTGGTCCTCTGCAATTAGTAGTTAAGTTGAAGTATCTTCAAACTGCAGAATTTCTTTCAGTGTCTCCCAATACTTGAAACATCTCTTAATTTATGAAAATAGGAAATAGCAGCTTTTATTTTCCTTTTATGGTTTAGGGTATGTGCACGCTATAGCAGAGAGGTGATGAGAGGGATCTAATCAGAATAATTGCATATAGGCTACCCAGGAAATAAATATGAAAGTCCAGTGGCTTGTGAGAAAGCTGATAGAAACAGAAAAAAATCGATTTCCCTTTTCCCAGCCCATGCCCCTAAAATAAAGTATATGAGCCCTGTGAAGTCAGACTGAAAAAGCTAGCTAAAAAAACACAGTAAGACTGAAGTGAAAATACAAGCACCTGGCTGACAATGTGGAAGAGCTGATGCTGCCCCTCACATACAGCACCTGCTCATCTCCTCCAGAAATCTACCTGTCTGTCAAACATCCATGTCCTCCTGACAGCTTCCTTGGGGTGCACCAGGCAGAAGAGCCACCATCACGAGAAGGCCAACACCTGTAAGTCATTTAACCTATATAATTTTTAGCTGATGGCAAGAAATGACCTGTAATCTTCTGTTCTAGCAGATTCCGGGATAAACCGTCCATAACCAGGAGTCTCTAGTTTCAAGTTAAGCACGCAAATACAATAACTACCATGGGAAGCATGGGAGGAAGAAGGAAAGAAAAATATTTCCCAGTCCTCATATTTCCAGTGAAAAACCTCATTCCTTCTTCTTCAATTCTTCAAGTTCATCTCCCTGGCATACCTAGGGCCAGACAGGGGTTTGCACAAAGAGGGGAAAACCGAGTTCCTTGATGGAGAAGAACTGATTATGAAGAAGATTTTTGAGAAACTTTAAGCGGTTGAATTAGGCAACTGCCAAGTATTCAGGCAACTTTTACCCTCTTCGGTGTCACTTGCAATAGTGCATGGAGCTGAAGCTTGGTGAAGAAGTGGAGGGGCAGGTACATTCTATAGATCACGTTCTTCTTCTGGAAAGTTAATACCAACTGTATTTTTCATTTACAACCTAATCACCAGAAAAGAATGGTAGATGTCAGGGGCTTGGGACAGTGATTTAAGGAGTCTGTGTCAAACCACTTGGACCTAGATGGCCTTTCTAAGCTGCCCGGGAGGATTTACTACCAGCTAAACAACAAATGTAATTTTGGTCACAAGCTGTTTTATGAAATGTTGTGGAATACCATAAACAACAGTATTCAGTCCAGTGAACTCCAAAAGCTGTTATCTACAGCTTTTGCTTAACCGAGAGGGAAGTAGGGACACACAAACCCAACAAGCTCCTCTTCCATACTTTGATATGGAGGGAAGAAACAGACAGTGCATCTTATGGCAGAAAACAGCAGTCCCTTGGGAAAATAACACCAAACAAATAAAAGCAGCTACTGCCATTAATAACACAGATCTTGCATTCTGTCCTTTGTAATAGTGATGCAGGTTTAAATGTCCATTCCACAGAGGTGAGTGCTACCATAGCATCTGTGCAGGACAAAATCGAGCAGAAGGCATGGGGAGCACATTGCCCCAGCACCTCCAACTGTCAGCAGCCCTCAGCCATGGAGAGAACTTGCTGGATGCTATTGGTCCGGATCCCGCACTGACAATTTGTCATCGATTGCATTAAAAAAAAAAAATAAAAAATGGCAACCAATGAAAATCAATCTTCTGATGCTCGGCTGCCTTAAATACCAGTAGAGCAAACAAACAGCCCTAAACAATACAGCAGAACCCATATATCAATTACCCTAAATGCTCAAGCATTTTTACTTCACAGCCTGCAACATCCAACTGTGGTACCCGCACCCACTGCACTGAGATGATAATGGTACCGCATTGTTCCTGGGCGCCTGGCGGCCAGATAAGGGCTGCCTGCGCTTAGATGATAATGAAAGTGGGCAGACTTAACATTGTGATTGGAAAATTTCTTGGGTCTCAGAAAAAGGTTCTATTAAGCCCACTGACCCCAATTGAATATTAATTAGCTAATTAACAGATTTATTGTTCCACGCAATTTCTGGAGAGGCAATTTTTTTTCAAGTGCCATTATTTTTTTAAATTATTTTTTGCATTGTGTATAATTGAATCTTTGCAGCTGCCAGCATCTTCTGCATGATTTGGCAAAAAAAAGAAAGGAAAAGCACTTATAGCTTTCCTTTTTTTTTTCAGACCCAAATGTTTCCAAGCGCTTTAGCAAGTGTTTGGAGATGGGGGAGGTATGGAAGAGGAGGGGCAGCTGATTTACATTGCATTCTACACATTTATTTATTCTTAAAAGCTTAATTTAAAAATACCCACACTTTTTTTTTCTCCTATTACGATTCACCAGTCTATCTTTTAGCCTGAGGTTACTAAGCAGTGCACTCTTTTCCCAGGAAAGATATTGAGGCCTATGCACTTCCTTTCTTTATACATACTTAGAAGCATTGTGTATCTTTCCTCTCAGTTTACTGATTGGCTGCTGTTCATTTCTCGCATAACACTACTTTTTGCCCAGCTAGAGAGGACAGGGAACCTGGGCAAGTTGCAGGGTCCCTTGCACAGACTGACACAGATTATGGTTTTTTTGCGAAGTGTATTTCTAAATACTGAATTATTGGTAAAGAGAGGCAAGATGATATCTTACCACATGGATGATTTCTGATCATTTCAAAGTTTATTTGTCACAGACCATTTTAAGGGCTTTGCACTTGATTGAACAAGGGCCTGTAGTGATCTGTTGTGGGATGCTGTTATTGGGGCAGAGAGGTTGTTGTAGATTTCTTACAAATCAATTACTATACCATCATTTTCCTAAAGAGGCAGGCTGTCTCTTAAAATAAACCACATTTTTTTTGTGAGTGCTGCCCAAAGACATTAATGTCAACACTCCATAAAGTTGCAGAATTTTAAATCAAGATATTCTTACAATGTTACAAGCCGTAGTGGAAGATGTTACAAGGGAATATCATTATCCTGTTAAAAGAACAAAAGACAGAAATACTCTTGCATTATAGAAAAGAAAACATCCAATTTGTATGGTGCAAGGGAGTGTGCAGACCTCTTTAGTCCATATACCTGGGCTTAGGGCTACTTCTTGTGTACAGATCCAGGATTTGCATAATCTGCTGTAGCAAGTGTGGCTTGAAACTGAGACCTGGATCTTCTAACACTCTCTTCTTTTAGGGTATATGTCTTAGTTCTCTGACCGTCCTGCAGAGGCCCATGAAAAAGTCTCTGGCACCCGCAGAAGTGAAACCTAATTTGCTTGTAGCTGCCACAGCTACAGGTGGGTCCAAGGATGATGAATGCTCACAAATAGTTCCTCCAGACTGATGATTATCTGAGGGTTTGGGGTTTGTTTTAGCTTTAGTTCTTGATAAAACTACCTTTGTTCAGTGAAATAATTAATTCATAGTTTCTATGCAATTCATATTTCTGCAGCTCACAATCACATTTAGAAACCTGTGAAACAGGTCCTTGATAACTCAAGATACTTTGTGGATCCATAGAAATTCCACCCTGACAAATTAAATGAGTCTAAATACATCAATCGTCTCTCTCTCTCCCAACTGTTACTGGTGACACTCGTGCAGATTGTGGACTGCACTTGCACAGTGACATAAAAAACCCGACTTGTCACCCCATTTCTGAGGAGTAGACAGAAACTTTCACTCAACATCCAAAACTAAGTTGTGTGACTTAGAATACAAGCCACCAGAGGTGGCTCTGTGCTCTGACTCAATTCAGACCCAGCTAAGAGTTTTATGAGTTATGGGGAGGAGAAGTGCTGGTGTCTGGATGCTCTCGCTCACCCCAGAGATATAATTGAACTGAAATACTTGGACACAGGGCCCGTGTTTGCAACACTTTGCCCAGGACCTACATCAGGTCCCATGCAATGTTCGTCACAAGATTGGCCTAGCTGAATCAAGACTCTTTAATGAAGTGCTGCTGTCATAAACTTCTTTTTATTTAGATTTCCCTGCATTTTTTTACAGTGATACCCTCTCTTTAGACACGCCAGTCAGGGAGATGGTGTTTAAACCACACGATAATTTACTTCCAAGTATTAGAGGAAATACTACTGGGACTCCAAATGAAAACTAATAAAAACACCAAGAAATGTGATTTTTTTTTAAAATATAAAACCAGAGGGAACAGGGAAGGAAAAACAGAAAGCTTGCACTGGGATTATAGAGATATATGAACTGTACCAGTAAAGAGCCTAGACTAGACACATCAAAAGCTTGGTGGATATTATTTCATATTGACTTTGACCTCCTACTCTAATGTAATTACTAGGAACAATTTAAATAACTTTCTTTTTTTTCTAGAAAAAAAAAGAAGTAAAGAACAAAAAAAAAAGAACGCATTTTCCATTGCTTAAAACTGGAAAACAAAATCTTTGATTGAGGTCATCTTGACATCCATTAGTGTGATAAATGAAGTGGAATTCAAGGCTGCTCCATTATCAAGGTTCATTTTTGTTGTTCAGATCTGGTTTCCCCTCTCTCTCTCCCTCTCCTTTCCTTTTTTTTTTTTTTAAAAAAACAACATGGCCTCAGACTCAAGGCTGATTACAATAATTACATTTTCTACCCATAATAGTACAAATGATTCAAAGAGTTATTCAGAATGTTTCAATGTCAGCACTTAGATAAATGCTCCTTCTTTCCTAGGGATTGCATTTTTTATGCAGAAGGTTAGTTAGCAGCAGCACTAACGGTATAGCTGTCAGAAAGCCATGAATTTACATGCCCAGTAACTACATTCACAATTGTTTGGTACTCGGCGTGGCAACGAGACTGAATGGGATACTGGATAATTTATAACTGTTCCCCAATACAAGAAGAACAATTATATTGTGTGCAGTATAAAATGGCCATTATTTAGCTCAATTTTTAAAAATTATTTGAACAAAATGCCTAGCCTTTGCAGGGCTATTTTCTTCTTGTGTCTAATTAGATACCCGAGGAATACAGGATATATAAATTTTAGCCAGCAAATATATTTATGGAATTTTAATTTGCTTCTTGTATAACTCCACTATAAACCTTGTAAGTCTTCTTTGGGTGATTTTTAATCTTAAAAGTAAAAAAAGTGAAAGAAAGCAATAGTCCTACAAAAGGTAGCTGCCATTTTTCTGAATGAGCAGCAAGAGCCTGCCAGCATGCCTCTCCTCTCATACTATAAAATTACTGCTCTGTGTTTTATGAGAACAGGTTTGTTTCTGCAGACTTGACAGGTTGCATCTTCTCCTAGGTAAGAGGGGGCCAGCACTGGGCAGAGATTCAGAGGGGCCTCAAGCAGGCCAGGATCCACAGGACCTTCCAGCACTTGAGCTGAAGCCTCCATCCTCTGCCCCAAGCCTCTTCTTGGTGTTTGTAATGAGCAGATCAAATAGCCGATGAAGAAACCTTATTTTCAAAATCCTCCAATGTAGCAATTTTAGCACCTCATAGAAAACAAAACAAACCCCAAAACAGTTAGGTTCATGACTGACTGCCTTCCTTTGGGGGTGACAGAGGTAGAGAAGCTTTGTAGCACTCGCCACATCTGGCTGTGCCAGTGGTAGTGCTCAGTTCTTTGCAAAACATCGAAATTTTATTGAGTGCAAAAGTGATTTCTGTTAACAAGGGAGGCACCTTTCCTCATTGTCTTCAAAAGTATTTCAGGAATGGACAAACCACATACCTAGTAAGAATCAGAGGAGACTTCGGTTTCACCAATTTCTGTATAATTTGCACCTTAGTAGGAAATCAGGTAAAGAAGGGCAGATAAAAAGATGGACAGATGTGAGGAGGCTCAGACTTGTTAGTAGCTGGCCCCAGTTTAAGACATAGCTGAAACTTAAATTTAGCCAATTTTGAAAAGAAAGTAGTGTTGCTGTTACCAAGATGGTCTTTCAATCAAAGTCTAAAGTTAGGCTTCCTTGTCTTGAATGAAACCTTAAAATACCTAATAAATATTAATTTAATCATTCTGTCTAAAAGTTGGTGCCTCCCATCACTGTGTAGCCTGGTCACAAAACATTACATTAACTCTTACCTTGAGAAGGAGGTTTTTATGGAATTGAATCTGCATCCATCTATCTAAAGCAAATTCGATCACATCTCTTGTAATGGAAAAAAAAATTAGCAAGTGGGGACTGGGATGGCTGTGGTGGTGCCCTGCTAGCATTTCAGCAAGGCTGTGCTGCAGCAGCTCCCACCTGCCTTTTCCTTCAGGGTCCAAGGGTATGGATGCAGGAGGGAGCTGGGATGAGAGGCTGTGCTGAGTGCAGCTAATTTATATCTCCGTTTAAATAAAACCCTCTCATAGTCATAGCCTGGGAGGAGACAGCACCACTTGGCAAACAAAATTGTATTAAGTGCACTCCACTAGAAATGTTTATACTTAGTCCCTGAGAAATGTTTATGTTGGAGTACAGTATTTAACTTATCAATTTGAAAATGAATGACAAAGAGAAGAGTACAGAGGTTTTCTTATTTCAGAAACATTTGTTAAGTGCCTTTCATTTGCAACAGCTCCAAAGTCGTTCTTATTTAGAGGAGTCTGCAGTGACCAGAGCAATGCTAAGCATGCTGGCGAGGACCCCCCAGCAAACATGAACCTGAAAAAAGAATGAAAGTTTGGGGAAATTTCTTCATTTCTGATTAAATTTCTTTCTTCTCACCCTGTCCTGGTGCTGACTGGGCCTCAGGAACCTAAAATTACATTAGAGCTGTTGGACCAGGCTTTTCAAATGTATGAGATTGTACCCGCGAGCATGGATTTCTGAGTTTTTCAAATAATATCTCCTGGCTAAACTCCAGGTTCCCAGAGAAGAATGCACCCCTGGCATCCTTGCCCTGCATTTCCAGTGCAGGGTGCAGGGTGTCATCATAGGTGATAGTCTGCCTGCAGGGGTACAGGAGCAGCCTACAGCCATGTGCATAATGCACACTGCAGGAACTTTTTCCTGCAGAGAATGGCTGGTCTTCTGCTCCAGTTAAAATAGTTTTTTAATAAGATATGAATAAAATCTACTTGTATGTGCTGCCTCAGTATTTTTCTCCTGCAGACCTCATGGGATGAGTGTAAGCTAAAAGGATCCTCCCATAAGATTCTCTCTGGGTTTCAGCACTGTGGATGCTCCTGAGCAGTCTGTTTTGCAGGCAATAATAAAGTAGATTCCCACTTTGACAACCCCAGAAGCTACTAAGAAATTTTGGCAGCAAGGTCACCTCTCTCACTGAGCAAACTGGTACCTCCACAATTTGGGAATCTGGGCTTGGTCAGTGGCCAGCAGCCAGCTGCATCCAGCACTTGCATTGGTGTTGCTGCTGCTGCATTATTCTGGACATTTCTGGATCAACCTGCATGGCCCAGCTATGCAGACCTTTCACTTGCTTTGGAGTTCAGGTTTCAGTCCATAAAAGAGTAAGGTAGCAGTTGAATTGGCTCACCTTTAACAATGGGTCTTATTCTGGGCCAAATTAGCTGAGCTGGGTCACTGTGAGCACATTTTTAACTGAATGCAAACCTCTTTATCCCTTTGTGTGAACGCTGGATACCAAACTGCTGAATTGGAGAATTCAAATTAAATTCCATTTATTTCACTGCAGCATCATACCTAAAAATAAAAAGGTCAACTGTGGAGCTCAAAGACATTGGTTCTATATTTCAAAGGAGAAGGAGTCTTCTAATACCTGTTTGCATGAGGACTGCTCTCTGCCTCCTCTGCTGCATGAAAATAAACATACACATGCTTAGTTCATGCTTCCTTTTGCTGGCAATTTATACTTCTTTCAGGAAAGCCTGTAGGCTTCACAAGATGACCATTTTGCAAAGCTGCTCAAGGTATTCTTGTAAGACAATGGAATGGTGCAGAAGCAGTTCTCTGCAGATAAAATTAAAATTAAACATTACTGCAGAAGGACAGTGCAAAGGTGTCCTGTGTTGGGCACTTTCAAGAAACTTGAAACCAGGATTATCCTGTCCTACCCACTCAAAAGTTCATCTGGCAGCTACCAACAGGAGTGACCCAAACCGTGAGCAATCCCAGCCACTGCAAGAGTGGTTTACTCTGCCAAAAGTGAATCTGAGCAGGTGATGAGCAGTGATGGTTTAACACTCCTTTCTGTGCTAGTTAGTGCTACAGACCCCAAATTCTTACCTGAAAAGCTGCCATATGTGAACCCCAGCTGCACCTCTCCCTATGATGGCAGCACCACAGCCCTCCCTGCTTGCGTGCTCCCAAAACAACCCATGAATGGCTATAACCAGCAACTGTTCTACCAGCAGTTTCATTCCCCCATCACACCCCAACAAAACCACGAGGACTTTGCTGCTAGTGTCCTAGTTACTTTTGCTTGATATAGAATCACAGAATGGTTTGGATTGGAAGGTACCATGAAGGTTATCTAGTCCAACCCCCTGCAGTGATCAGGGACACCTTCAACTAACATAACAAGGATGGAGAAAAGATCCACTGGAGGAGGGGGAAGAATAATTTTTTTAAAAAAGAAGGAATAGGAGCAGAAGAGGAAGGAGTGTAGCTCACTCCGACCATGATCTGTAACGTCATAATTGATCTTTACATGAGACTCCCAGAGAGACAGAGATATGCTGTAGGTATGAATCCAGGAATAACAATGTGCACTTAATATTTCTCATTGTATGATGAAGTATGACACTGACATTTTACCAATGTATCTTAAAAGGGTGTCAATGAGGGAAAACCTGCCTGAAGCTGACAGCCTAGAACATGCCAAACAAGAGAAATTGTTGTTTCTGAGAGAGGACCCAAACGAGGGAAAAAGAAGCACAGAACAAAACCCTTTGTGCAACCTGTGTGATGTTTCAGTGCCTAAAAAATGAAAAGCAAAGGAGGGTTAGCCCCACACCAGCAGGAAAGCAATGAGGGGCATTCAGCAGCTCATGGACGAGGAGAAAGAGGAGTAAGAGGACCTTAAAAGCTGCACCTCCTCATGGCACCCTCAGCACTGGGCATAGCATCAAACAGACTCTTCTTCATTATGTCCCTAATTTGACTGTCCCCAATATTTGTTCTCTTCTCCAAAGCTTTGCTTTATAATATACATGACCTAGATGAATGAATCAGCTCAGAAGCAGCATTGTTGTGTGTTGTGATGATGATGATGATAATGATTATTATTATTATTAATAATACATGCAGAGTGTGAAAAGTGTGCCCAGCCTCTGAGAAACCTGAAAAACTCTGCAACTCTTGGGTACAAGCATTAAGTGAGGTTTAAAAGCTTGTCACCCTATCTAGCAGAAGTGTCAAGAGCAGAGGTGGTATAAGACTGCAAGCGAATAATTTGCAAAGAAGGGGTATAATTTATCAAATCTTGCGAAACTCATCATTTTGCATTGGACAGGAACTTGTAGCAAAAATACCTAGTGGTGATGTCTGCGTTTTAAAAGAGGTGGCTGTTCAAACAGTGCTCTGTGCTATGCATAAAAGAGAGTAATTTTAATTTTAAAAAAATTTTGGTGACCCCATCTTTGCTTTAGTCACATCCCACTAAGTGAACTAGACAAACAATAAAGAAAAGGTCTTTGAGAACAGCAATGTGCCTTGGCCCATTATTTGAATACAGAATCATACAAATTTATGTAATTGTAATACCAGCTGCTTCAGCCTTCAGTCTTACTCTCAGAGACTGTATTTACCATCACATCAAATTGTAGTGATGCAAACACCAAGTGGCTAGGCAGAAGGAGGGACAATGAATGAAGCTCCTGCGCAGCTGTGAGTTGCCAGTGGCTAGCAGGAACCTGAAGGAAAAGGCCGTGTGCTTCTTTGAGAAAAGTGGGGATTTAAAAAAAATACTATTTTTTTAAGAATTGCATCAGATTTGAGATGGCTCAGTTGAAGTACTGTGGAGTACTGTTGAATAATTAGTTTGTTATTTCATAATGAAAAGAGGACAGAAAAAAGGATTAATTTAGTAAGATATGGAGAATTGCTGTTTTGACATCCAGCAGGAACAAAGTAGGAAGCAGTGATGCCAGACTGCATTAACTCCATCTGATGTAGCAGTGTAATTCGGCAAAGTTTATAGCCAAGCGATAAACGCATGAGCTCTCATTTGTGGAACAAGTGTTGTGGCTGGTGCATACCCATGTCATCTTACCCAGGCCAACAGAGCTGTTGCTTTGGGGAGATCATGGTCCAAAAACTGCGTTTTTTCCCTGATTTAATTTAGAAAAATTATACCTCATTGTTAAGAGTAACATTCCCCACCAATACTTAAAAGCATGTTTGTTATCTTTGAAAAGCTGTCTTCTGCTCTTGGCACATGCTCCCATGGATGAGATCTCATGATCATGGCAAAGCTTGAAAGATCAAGTCCTCTGGAAGTTATTTCTGATTCTGACACATGGTGTCAGAATTATGGACCTGGTGTAAAAGCTCTTTTCAGTGTACCAGGGTGGGGGGATTGAATGGCCTTCCTCAAGGTTTTCCAAAGCAGTGAATCTACCTGTGCACCTCAGGAAGCATCCCTGAGAAGTCCCTGTTCTTAACTGTGGCTGTCAGCATGTGATCTCACTAAGCCTAGCCCAGCCTAGCCATTTGTTTCAGGCTTTCTCCATCACAAAGGCAAGACTCCAGGTCCCCAAAGCCAGTGGTGTGCTGCTGAGGCTGGGGCATGAAGGGCTCACCCCAACTTGTTCCCCACTTCTTGGCACTGGCCTTACATCAGCAACCACGTGGCTGAACAAAACCACCACCCCCCTTACAAAGTGCCCCAAACCCCAAAGACAGACCATCCTCCAAGGGATCAGCACATCTCCCAAATGCATATGGGCAAGATACGTGTCTTGGCAACAAGCACAACTTTGTGCCTGCAAGGCCTCTGGGGTGCAACAGCAGGGCTGCTCCCCCATGCCAGTGGCTCAGCCGCAGGAGCAGAAAATGCACGGTCAAGAGAAGTACAGAGCACTGCCTGAATTGCCCCCAAGCAGAGGAAACTCATCTTTTATATGCACTGCCTGCTCCTGAACTGGAAAACCGCAGGGTCCCTCCTTCACCCAAAGCTGAGATTTATATGGCAGGAGGTGGGGGAGCACAAGTGTGCCAGCTTGAGCAACTGGATACCCTTGGATTTATACTCCATTTGGGATGATAATGAGGTGGTTAATACAGAAATACAAGACAGCAATAAACCACTGACTTTTATAGATCTCTGTGTGAATCTGAATCATCATTTGGAGACCAGGGAATGGGTAATATAGAGCAGCCTGTCCCGCCCTCACTCTTCTCGTGGCTCCCTGGGTGAGCAGCAGCGCAAGGGAGCCTGCAAACGTGGAGGCTGATAAATCCCACCAGGCTGTGCAGGAATGGTGTCCACAGGGCAGAATTTGTTTACAGGATACGGATCAACTAATCTCAGTTAAAAGCATGTTCTTTTTACATAGAGATCCTTTTTTCTCCACACAAGTTGTGCTCATTTTTAAACTCCTTAATTATATTTGAAGTGCACGCTGGCAGCTGAAGGCAGATCTTGTTGCTAGCTTCAACAGAAGAACTACAAACAGCTTGTTTTCTGATACATCTCCTTTCAGGTCACATAAAGTCATCATAAAGTCATCCAATCTTGCATTAATCTGTTTGTAACTTTGAAAAAATAATAAAATCATGGAACAGCTGCTGCAGAGGCCTGGCCCCCTAAGCCCAGACACTGGAGACTGTAAGAACATCACAGGGAGATGCATGGCTGTAGGTGCTTGTCTGGCATTGCTGCTCTTGCAGATGTGCCCTTGGCTGCTGCCACAGATCCTCTTTACTGCTCAACTACTGTGGTCCTGGTTTGGGGGAGCTGCCGCTCTGTTGTGGGGTAGAAGAGCCAATAAACTCTACATAAATACCTCCCAAAGCAAAATAGTGACTTTTGGGTATCCAGCTTTAACAGAAAGCCTCACTGCCAAGAGCAGACACAGCCAGCAGCACTGATCAGAAAAGGTGCCCGTGAGCTGTTGTGCAGCTGGGTTTACCCAGCAGCAAGGCAGTAAAATCACAAGCAGCTTCCAAAAGTATCCCTCTTTGTGTTCATTTTTCTGTGAGAGAGACTTAGGAGTTGCAGTGATATTTCATTAAGGTAGCCAGAGCTAATCCTTCCTGTCGCTATTCTTCTTGAAGGCAGAGCTAGCGGGCAGGGTTGGGCAGCAGGGCTCCTGCTGCCTCCAGATCCCAAACCTGCCTGTTCCTCTGAGAGTGGAATATAGGAGGATTTATATGATTGAAGAAAAAAGATAAAATGTTAGAGGAAATGGTCCAGAAATGCTGAAATAGAAATGAATGACTGAAATAATCTACCCATACTTTATGAAGTGGCATAGATATTTAAAAAAAAACTTTTTTTTTTTTTATTGAGAATCCTTTCTCTTGCCAAGAAAGTTGTTTATGCAGAATCTCCTGAGAAGCTTCATTTTTTATTTATATGACCATATATATGAGTGGTGGTAATTTGAAGTCCTCCAAACAATCACCTGTAAATTACAGTCTTTCTAAGCAGCAATATATATCCACAAATCAGTCCCAGGACACTGAAGCTATATGTGAAAAGGTCTATTTATGTCACTCCAGACAGAGGCAAAAAAATTGCTCTGTTTTATATAAAAGAAGGTTTCTTATTAACATGTATAGTTAATTGGATAATAAAAAAGAAGAGCCCTTTAAAAGACCTGGGATGACTAGGAAGTTAATCTACTGAACTCTTTAACATCATGATTTACCAGGCCAGTAATACCTGAGCCTCTCCCTACTCTACAGATGCAGATTTATCTGCTGCACAGCACTGAGCACAACCACTGGGAATGGCTCTTGTGCTGCAGAGATGCACTGGGATAGCTGCTGGGGAGCGAGCAGATATATTGCTGAGCATTAGTCTGTAACAGAGAAGTCACCAGGAGCAACTCTGCCAAAAAGCCCTGCAAAACCCAGCACAGAGATGACATGAGTGGGGGCAGGTTTGGAACCAGACACTGAGGGAACGAGACCCCTAGTCAAATATTCACCCCTCAGCAGCTGTGGCAGGCAGACTGCCTTGGAGCCCATTTCTGCATCACCCCATCACCAGGCATCGGAAAACTCTACTGGTCTGAGCTATTGCTAATGGGGATAAAATTGGGGCTTATTTTACTTGTCTGGTGTACTCAGCCATTTCCATATACGCATGCAGGTGTTGCTCATCACACCTTCCTTCTGAATAAGCATCTACCCAAGTTACACCCTGGGCCCCCTGATTTTTGGGACAGAATTGGCATCAACCAGCAGAGTTAACTTTAGCCAGATCAACATCACAAGTGATGTGCATGTGAGGAAAGCAATAACAGTTCAAACCATGGTGTATTTGTTCCCGTAGCTTTCTCAAAAGCCTTTAACCTACTCATGACCCTTATCTCCTGCTGTAAATGCAACATTTTGGGGTTTTGGGGGAGGAAGATTTCAGGAGTGCTGCTAGGTCACATTACCAGCAATAAGGGAGTTCAGTTTCCAGGACCTTGAGCCTCATCACTTGTAACAGCACAGTTCAGATTATGCAGAGACATTTTTTAAAATACACTTTTCCTAGAAGCAAGCTTTTGAAAGAAGCTGCTCACGTAGTCAGCAAACGACACCAACCAGAAATGCCATTCAACAAGTGGGCACTTAAGAGGCAGGAGTACTTACTTTATAGAGGACAAAACATCTGATGGCTACATCTTTTCCCACCATAAATGACATTCTTGTCTTCCCTCTCTTCCTCTTCCTCCTGCCTGGCTGAGCATCACTGAAGATGCAAAAGGAAACTACCAGTTGCTTTGGGTCAAACATGAAATTAAATATTACTGGGCAATTGTATCCGAGTCATTTTCTCAGACACTCAGGTGAGTTTAAACATGGGGTTGCAACAGCCCTGCTTAGGTGGCTTTTGTCTTCATCTTCCAACAATGAGCAACATTTACCTGTGTGGTATTTTGTGTTAGATGAATATCAAGCCTGTCCGTAAGTCCTTCCGCTTGTATTTTTTGGGAAATGGCATATTTCCAGGGTCTTTGTCATGGCTGGGCAGAGGCAGAGTGCTGAGGAACTCTGATGTTCTAGGGTACCCGAGTTGGGAACTGGTGTGAGCAGTCACAGTTCACCAGGACAGCCGAAGTGTGGCCAGCACATACTCACGTGTCCCAAGCAGAAAGGATAAAAAGGAAAAATCCATTAATTCTGGACACCAACAGATTCAGGAAAAGCACAGCTCCTTTGCAGATGCTCAGGAATGGGAGTTGTTTCTAAGGCTGTTCTTTGTTGAAGAAATTTTTCACCGTGAATTGTTTGCTCTACTAATAAGCTGTTTTCTCTCCACACTTTGTGCTCACCTCTCCTCATACATACATGAGTATCAATCAGGCCTTGCTCTGCAGAAATTACCAGTATCACCCAAAATTTACAGCAATGCCAGGCTGAAGAGACATCGTCTGCATGTGTGGGTCGAGGAATAAAGCTCTCAGACCTGAACACAAGCCAGGAGCCTCTACCATGGCTCTAGGCTTGGTGTCAGGTTGCTGTCACGCCACAGGGATGCTCTCCTGGAGAAACGCCAGAGCCACCTGGTGCCGCAGTCTGTCTGTGGTGGTTTAATAGCAGGAAATCAAAGGGAGCATATGCCGGCGATGGGAAGAGACAGAGGAGCAGGATGCTGGTACTCAGAGCGAGTGGTGACGCCCAGAAATATCCATAAAGCTGACTTTACAGCCAGTGTGCTTCTTCCTATGGATTTCCCAATGTGGGGGTTCTGATCTTGAATCATTCCCATTGTGAGTTCATCCCCTGTGGTACTCCCAGCATCAGGACAGGGCTATAGGCAACCCATGCAAAGTGGCATTGTCCCAGGAGCCTCAACCTCCCCTGAAGGTCATGCACCCTATGCACTATCTCCCCAAAGCTGCCCAGTGAAAGTCAGCTTGACCATTGGGCTTGATTCTGCAATTTCCTGTCCCACACTGCTGGCCAAAATCAGCAGAAGGTCAACATGTTCTAATCTTGGGAAAATTACGTGCAAAATATGTCTCACTGCCATAGTACAGAGGACAGCAAGTGCCATCAGGTTTGAAAGGTTTCAATAACTCAAAAGGTTTTAATCTTGCAATTATCCTTTTGCATAGTGCAACTTAGAACAGACTTTGATTAAGGGATGTCTTCTTAGCTAACATTTAAAGGAGGGTTTTTCTGTAGTTTTTGGGTTTTTCTTAAGAGGGATTTAATGCTCGTGCTGTCTTCACACCATTGAAGCACTGTGACACAGCTGGGCATTGCAGCAGCCTTGGCAAATACTGAGCTCCTGGACATTAATTGCCCAGTGTCTCAATGTCCTCTGGCTCCTTCCCCCCTTCCAATTCCAGACATTGATGAATTTTAAGCTAAAAGGGCAGCTGAATTTATTGTCTTCCATTAGTCTAATACAATACAATTTATTTTTAAACAGCTTCTCTCATGCAAAAGCATCCCAAAATGATTCACAACAAATGACAGGCTCTGCATGCAAATCTAGGCAGTTTATACCCTCCTGCTCCATGCAGAGTGGGTCATCCCACTGGTTGGACTGCACCCAGGCAAATTTAATTATCCACAAAATGGCATCATTGCACTTTGTTCCAGAGAACATGCAATCAAGACGAAGTAAATAGAGGAAAATAGATATAGACAGAGCCAGAGGAGAAACCAATGTGGATTAAAACACAAAACAAAGGTTAAACAAATGACACTGCAAATAAAGATGCTTGAGTACTTGGGAGGAGAGGGAGAAACACAAGGAGAGAGCAAGGCAGTGGCTGGAACCACAGAAAGCAGGAGCTACTATGGAGGAGCGAGGAGCTGACCCAGGACTTGGGAGATGAGAAAAGCACAGTGACTTGACAGGAGATAAGACAATTTTTGTCAGTTCAGGATCTATCCTGGTGCATTACCACAAGAAAACAACAAGCAATTTCCTCAAAAGCACTTACAAAAAGTTGGTTGATCAAGCCTGTCCCCTGAGTTGTGGTCAGCAGATGCTTATTTAAATGATGCGGGAGGAAATCCCCAGCACAAGAGTATGGCTGAGTGTGTGCTTTTGTCCCACAGCCTGTGCCCTTGGAGGGAGCAGTTTTGTGGGAGCCCTGTGACCAAACGTGGTGTTGCTCCCACCTGTAGGGCTGCATGGTGTAGGGAAGGTGAGGAGGGCTCCCCCCACTTCACAGAAGATGTGGAGAGGTTTGGTATACCAGGGAGTGTGGCTAAGGGAGTCCAGTACCATCTTTTTCAACTGGCAGTGGAAGATGATTTTTTTTTATCACTTTTTAAAGTAATAAAAATTACAGACAGCTTGGCAATTCAGGGAAGGAGAGATATAAGACGACAAAAATTTGTCTTTTGACATTTCCTTCCTCAGGTACCATTGGAGCTCTTAACTAGAGGTCATAATTACACATCACTTACCCACAGCCATCATCTCCCTCACCATGGGGTTCACCCTGTTCCCTGCAGACAACTTCTGCACTTTCTTCAGCGCAAACAAAAAGCCCAGAAGAGCCGAGAACATCCCCCTACCATACCTCTTCCCACTAGTCAACCTCAACATCACTCCTCAAGCCAGCTCCACCACCTCCAGAAGCTGTAGCCCCAAACATCTTCCAAGCAAACAGCCTGCAGCTGCTCCAATTTAACCACTTGTGACAATTAAGGAGACAGGATAACGACCTGTGGGAAACCACGTGTCAGCAACCTGCCTTTCTCCCCATCAGTGAGGAAGGCTTTGTTTAATTTTCATGGCCTGCCTGCCCCTCTACAAATAAATGAATAGAGGATCATCAGGGTGAGCTGTGCTTCTGATAACTCTCATGTTTATTAAACCTCACCAACAAGACCCACTATGGACTGGGAGCATGTGAGCTGTCATGCCAATAAAGCTGGTTGTCTGCTGGAAGTGAAAACTAAAGTAATGGTGAGATGCGGCTGCACTGGTGTTTCAGTGAGGTTCACATAGGGGTAGTCAGGATTTTGATCAAGCTCGAGGTAAATGTGTAGGAGTTTTTCAGGATCTCATGCTTCATAATTTTATTGATCAATATAATAATCATGGTGCTTCAGCTGTTTCTGAAAAGGATGGTGACTCTGCCAGAAAAGGACTTGTTGTAAGGCTCATTCTTTATTTAAAAGCCAGAATAAAGTTATTTGGGGAGAAATTTGATCACAGAAGTAAGGAGCCATGAAAGGATAAAAGTATGGCTTTAAGCAGTATATGTCTCAGAAGTTTGCTTTCCCAGCTCCTAGCTAAAGTCTCTGAAGCAAGACCTCCAGAAAGCAAGGGCAGTGGCACAGGCAAGCACCATCACCTGCCAGCACTGTAACACACCTGTAAAAGTGAAAGAAATAGTAATTTGTGCATGAGGACATCCTGTAGTAACAAAACAGCTGCCTGTATGACATGGCAGGTGATGGCAACGTGGTATTAAACAACCACAAGCCAAACTAAAACTGCCTCTACGATGGGTGCCGTTCCCCACTACGCCTTGCCTGGCTATCAGACCTGGCTGAGTAGGGGCTGACCCCTCAGTCTCCCCAGCACAATGGTGACACCGTCTCTGTGCTACAGCCCCTTTCAAAACTGGGGCAGTCTTCACCCTGGCTGCAGGTCAGCACAGCCTCACAGATTTCACATGCTTTATCTGGAAGACAATTCCCTAGGTGTTATTTCAAGTCGGACACCCCAAAAATCAAAGCAACCCCCGTGATTAATAACATCCTATGGGAATAATAGTGCAAAAGCTGTCTAGAATGCCTTAATTCTTTTTAATTTTCTCCACAAAAAAAACAGACAGCTTGTGCTGTATGGAAATAAATTTTTCTTTCTGATTTTCTCCTTGTCTGTAGAACATTTATAAAGTGGAAAAGCCAGCGGCAAAGTATGTCAGAATTGTCTTTTAAGGGGTTAACATTTGTAGGATGAGTGCTACGGGAACTTTTTTTTTTTTAATTAAAAAATATATTTCTGGAGCAAAAACACAAGCAATAAAGAGTGTTTGTCTGTTGGGAGGCTTGTTTTGTAATGTGGTATGAATAACCAGCTGACAATCCGATTTTTTGTTTTCTCTTCGTATGGGCAATGGCCACGAGCCAGCCAACTTTATTGTCCTTGAAATGTCATGATTTTGAGTATGCACAGAATTCTTAACTGCCCAAATTACTGCATAACATCCCTTTTTATTATATGGCAACAATGTGATCCTGGGCTCAAAGACTTACTAGTTAAGAAGATTATGTGTTTTCCTTTTTCTGTTTTGTTAAAGTGCCAAGTCTTGCATTTTTGGCATCTTCTAAAGAATAAAATGTCTTCTGAAATATTCTCTCCAAGCACAGAAGTTACCTCAGAGGAGCTCGGCAAAGCAGGGCTTTTCAGTACTTTCTCATTTGCTCAGAACTTCAGACGCATTTCTTTTCCTCAAAAGCTTCCAATTCTTGCCTCTTTGTGGGTACTGACAGCAAAAACAAAATGCCCTTCCTAAGTTTGTGTTGCTTTGCTTTAATTTATTTCTCTGTTGGCTTGAGGGTTTTTTTTTTTTTTTCTTTTTCCATCTTCCCGAGTGTTGGACATTTTCACTCATGGGCATGTCCAGAGAAGAGCAACAAAGCTGGTGAAGGGGCTGGAGAAAAAATTCTTATGAGGAGTGGCTGAGGGAGCTGGGGTTGTTTAGCCTGGAGAAGAGGAGGCTGAGGGGAGACCTTATTGCTCGCTACAACTACCTGAAAGGAGGTTGGTGGCCTCTTCTCCCAAGAGACAGGGGACAGGACAAGAGGGAATGGCCTCAAGCTCCACCAGGGGAGGTTTAGACTTGACATCAGGAAAAAAAAAATCACAGAAAGGGTTGTTGGGCACTGGAACAGGCTGCCCAGTGAGGTGGTTGAGTCACCATTCCAGAAAGTGTTTGAAGGACGGGTGGATGAGGTCCTGAGGGGCATGGTTTAGTGATTGATAGGACTGGTTGGACATGATGATCCAGTGGGTCCTTTCCAACATAGTGATTCTATGATTCTGTGAGCATTAGAGGGCCTGCAGAGGGCAGGTGCTCCCACCTCAGCCTGCCTGCACCTGCAGCTACATCTGCACATTCACCACTGCAGCAATCCTGTCCTGCACAACACCTGCTGCCCGAGAGCCTGTGCTTGGCCATGGGTGTTATACAAATGTACCAGGAGAACTGGCACTGTTTTGGCCAAATTTAGACTCAAAACAAGTGTGAAAGCTTCCTCCATGGGAGATTGTCCTATTGGCAGCAGGACAGCATGGGCTCCCACAGGTTCTTGTCCGCAGTGAGTGGACACAGCACAGCCAGAAAGTGTGGAGATCCACCACCCCAGCTCTGCGCTTCAGCACAGCAAGAAGCAGCATGACTTTTCATAGCTACCTTTGCATCCTGCCTGCACCAACAGCTTGTGCTTCCCCAGGAAGGGAGGCTTTCAAAAATGTTTTCACCGGTTGACATTTAAGTATGAATAAACAACTATTATGCATGCACTAAATATTCATGTTTTACAAGATTGCCATTACACTGAGGAATTATTTATGAAACTGCTGCTCCCCACTGGGATGAGGGGACCCAATATATTGTAGCCAGTAGCAGCCCCAGGGCCTGCTGGTGTGGACATGGCTCAGCAGCAACTTTGACATTTCTTTCTTGCCAAAGACTGGGGTTTCCCAAAGTCTCCCTTGAGATGTAAAGGCAAGACACTCTGCTCTGAAGGTTGTTGTGTCCTGAACCTTTGTGTTCCCATTGGGACTCTTGGGAAATTCCCCCCCCCACTTCCTCTGCAGCAGGCAGAAGTGGGGGCATCTCCTCAGCCACCCCAGGGCTCCTGTGACTGCACCATGTGTGCTGCCAAGGCAAGATGCTTCACTGTATCTCTGGGCTGTGTTTGGCAAGAATTTAAGAAATAAAAACAAAACAAAACAAAAAATCATGAAAAAACTATGTTCTTTTTCAGAAAACCAAACTGCAAATGTAAGTCCCCCATTCTGCCTCCAGTTAAATTTTTATACTGCAGTGGGATTATGCAAAAGCCTGAGTGCTGAATATTAAAAGGGTTTCTTAGGTTAAATAATAGAGTTACTGAAAAGCCATTCTTAAAGAATAGTGGTAATGTCAGCATGGTCTCTGCAACAGCACAATTTGCACGTGTGTCCAGGTGCACTGGGGTGTTGCAGTCTGTCTTCAGCCTCAGCAGCCAGCCCTAGAGAAGGTCACTCCACCTTTTCCAACAGCTTCTGCTGGATGGTTTGTTGGCCATTTATTGCCCTTGAGCTGAAGGCTGCAACTGGAGGACTAACAACTGCAACGGGACCCAAATTTGAGTGGAGGAGTGATCTGTCAGCTGTCAGGTAGATGCAGCTTATGGGCTGAACTTGGAGAGTGGCAGCACAATTAATGATTTTCCTTTTACCACCAACAACCTAAGTATAACTACGCTGTGGCTGGAGGCAAAGGATAGACACTGATGGCAAAGTGTACAGGGAAACATTTTAAGGGTGAAAAAAGCCAGTTGAGCTGCAGAGGGAGAGGCAGACTGGAGGGAATTGGCAAATTCCCTGCCTCAGTTCTCCAACCACATGCAGTCACCTACTGCCAGGATGCACACAGGGCCACAGGATAAGCCCTAGAGTGAAACACAGGTTTTTGAACAACAAGGTTTTCATTAAATAAAACCATAATTTTCTATGGTTTCTACAGGGATGTCAAGACCTTTAAGTAAATAGCTCATTCTATTTAGGAATAATAAAGCTATTCCTGAGGTAATTTTCTTAGTAAAATTGCCCATAAAAGCTTGGATTGTATTAGCAACATCTCTTTATAGCAACATTAGGAGCAAGGGCTGAGGTAAGCAGCAAGCCCTGTCTGCCCGCCTGGAGACAGCTGGTGGGTAGCATCCAGCAGGCAGCACCCAGCAGGCAGCACCATGGTTCTCCAGGGCTGGCAGGACCCGTGGGTTTCAGGACAACCTCTTGCTGGTGATAGGACACAATTGCCCCGAGTGGCTGCATCCTCCAAGTGGCACAAATGCACAACTCAGGCCATCAGCCACTGTGGAAAACATATTTGCAGCTGGTGCTGCTGGGTGGAGGGCACCTTGGGTGTGGGGCTGGATGTTGGGATGCAGTTGTTCAAAGCTGAGGTTGGGCTGGTGTACTGCATAATCTCCATGAGAATCTGCCACCTGCCATCCCAGCACTGGCCTTGTTAGCCTACATGGGTAGAAATGATTTGGCCAGTTGGTCTTGCTGTGACACAGCTTGGTGATAAGAAAAGGGTGAATTATGTACTTACTTTGAGGCACTGAGAAACAAAAGGAGCATTCCAACAACTTACTACTCTTCTAAAAATAAATTCATTTTTGTTACTGAAAATCATAGAATCATAGAATCACTATGTTGGAAAGGACCCACTAGATCATTGAGTCTAGCCATTCCTATCAAACACTAAACCATGTCCCTCAGCACCTCATCCACCCGTCCTTTAAACACCTTGTGGAATGGTGACTCAACCGCCTCCCTGGGCAGCCTGTTCCAGTGCCCAACAACCCTTCCTGTGAAATTTTTTTTCTTAATGTCAAGCCCGAACCTCCCCTGGCAGAGCTTGAGGCCATTCTCTCTTGTCCTGTCCCCTGTCACTTGGGAGAAGAGGCCAGCACTCTCCTCTCCACAACCTCCTTTCAGGTAGTTCTAGAGAGCAATGAGGTCTCCCCTCAGCTTCCTCTTCTCCAGGCTACACAACCCCAGCTCCCTCAGCCACTCCTCGTAAGGCCTGTTCTCCAGTCCCTTCACCAGCTTTGTCACTCTTCTCTGGACTTGCTCCAGAGCCTCAACATCCTTCTTGTGGTGAGGGGCCCAGAACTGAACACAGGATTCAAGGAGCTGTCTCACCAGTGCCAAGTACAGAGGGAGAACAACCTCCCTGGACCTGCTGGTCACACCATTTCTGACCCAAGCAAAGATGCCATTGGCCTTCTTGGCCACCTGGGCACACTGCTGGCTCACATTCAGTCAGCTGTCAACCAACACCCCCAGGTCTTTCTCCTCCAGGCAGCTTACTGGCCAGACTTCTCCTAGTCTCTAGCTGCATAGGGTTGTTGTACCCCAAGTGCAGGACCCGGCACTTGGCCTTGTTAAACATCATGCGAGGGACCTCGCTGTGCTGGCAGACAGACCTCAACAAGTTTCTGGTGTGCAGCGGGGGCTGATGTGGGAGCGCTCCTTAAAAGCCTGAGGAATCTGTTATTGTTGCAAATGTCTACTGCTGTGCCCATACTAAAGACATTTACTGTATATGTTTGCCACCAGGGAAAACTGCTGTCTACAACTCAGCTATATTACTAGAAGGGCAGCAATGGTACTTTTTCTGTTGTGGATACTGCATTTCTAGGACCTGATCTGTGGCTTTCAAAATCCTCCTTCCAACTCCCTATGTCCCCCCTGGGCCAATTAGCAAAAACACCTGGTTGGGGTGATGGTCCCCTCCTCCGCATGGCAACACCACATCGAGACACGCATTGTGGCTTGAGCCATCCCTTCTTGGCATTGGGAAGTGTGGTTTGCAAGCCAGTGTAGGAGGGATGAAGTGCAAATACAGCAGTTCCTGTAAAGTAAATTAAGCTAACAACGAGGTAACAAACTGCTGTTAATATTAGATTAACTTGTTTGGCAAGATATGAAATCCGGCAGGCTGGATTGCTGATAGGAGAGTCCTCAACAGCAGTAATGCTGCTCAGAGAAGTGTAACATCCATCTGAAAGACAGAGGCTTGCACACACAAAAAAAGAATTAAGGCTAGAGGAAGAGCCAGAATCTGTGCAGCAATTATACCAGCTTTAAAGATGAATGGAGAAGCAGTCTGAGATTTTGATTGTCTTTCAATACTAGCTTCTTTTTAATCTTAAAATCAGACTGTGCCGAGAGGGGAAAAAAAACGAAAAAAAATGAGGAAAAGATCCTAGATTTTAACACGTGTAGTTAAAATAAAAATATCCCTTGGATCTAAGATAAGGAGGCAAATGGCACATCATTCAGAACTGTAATCCCGTTGTGTACTGTTGGCAGCTGGCAGTGGTTGGGTTGTCTTTACAAACGATAGAGACTGGGGCAGAGGACCACGGGCAGCTCTGTCCTCAAAACAGAGACCAAGGCATGAGCTTAAATGTCATAATATATGCCAGTGGTCACTAAAGTGATTAAGAAGTGGTTATCTTTAGCAGCAAAAAGGCTATCTGCTAATACTAAATGATTAGAGTCTAAAATGCCATTTACTCTGCTCTGATTCCTTGAATGAATATTTATGCCAAGTGATGACTATAACACCATCAAAAGGTTTCCACGCTCTGCTCCGTAGAGTGGAAGTGATTATTCAACAGCAGGTCTGCACTCCAGCACTTGTTTCTATTAAGCAAATTTGCAGCATTCAGACAAAAAAAATCATGATTGCATTATCCTCCTGGGACTTCTATTTTTAAAGAAATACCACTTCCAGTGCTCTCTGAGGCATGGGCTGTGGCAGGTTGACCTTCCTTGTCGGCTGCACAGGCACAGAAAAGGAGATTTCTCCCTTGTATGTTTTTAAAATTTAAACCACTGGATATTCACTGTACCTCATTCAACAGGAAGAAGCTGTGTCCTGCCTCAGGCTTTCCTCCCAACTAACCAACCACCAGCTGGGGCTTTTGCATGGAATAGCATTGTGGAATTCCTCATTAGGAGTAAGGAATTGGATCTACAGCCATGATGACAAATTGAGAGGACTGCCCATCAAAAATGAAGGCCCTGCACCCTGTTGAGGAGGCTGCCTGTGTTTTACAAGGGCAAGTGCAGGGAGGAAATGAGGTGCCTGGAGTACCATCCCGTATGAGTCACAGCCCAGGATGTAACTAATCCCCAATCTACTTCCTCAGAGAGAAGGATGCTTTAGAAAGGTGTGAGTTTGTCCTAACTGCCATTGGAGTGGTCAGGGAGGGTTCCAGAGTGACTTGCATCAGGCATCACTGAGCAAACCAAAGAGATGTTGGCATCTAAGCAGCACCCTGCTGGACCTTCTGTTTGGTGTACCTTCATGGTGCTTACCTGTACCAGCTCAGCCTCCCACCACACTCCAGCAGGGGTGTGCACAGGACTGAGTTCCTCCCTTGTCCTGGAGGCATAGATGCCTTTCATGGGGATTTGCTGTTTCATGACATACCACCCTCCCATGTTGTTCTGGTAATATCCCCTGAGACTGCTGGACCTCACCATGTGTGCGACCTGATCTCAGCTAATGGTGATAACCATACTTCATCCTTGGCTCCAGGATTCCTCTATACCACACTGCTGTACTGCCAATAGCGTATAGATGGCACCCACTGAAACTAGACTTTACCACACCTGTTTCAACTTACTGCTTATTTTGTCCACAGCCTATTTTATTTCTCTGAGTTACTGGACTGTCTTCTGCTGGGTTCGGCTGACAACTTGTTGTATTACCATGTATCAAGACCTCCCCATGTGTCCCCCCCAATCTCCAAACGCATCCATGCACGCCCAGCTCAGATAAGCCTCCCCTGCAGAGCCAGCATGGGGACTCACACAGCAATACATGGCTCACATCAACCAAGTGCCATTTTTATTCATCCAACAGCGGAGTGGGATTTCCCACACAAGTGATACACTCCTCTAGCATGATCCTGCCTCTGAAGTGACATTTCTGCAGCTTTCCCAGCAGTGTATGAGAGATGCGGCAGCTGTTGAGCCATTAGCTTGTATTAGCCAAGCAGCTCTGAGAAGTTACACCTTCTTCCTCCCTTTCTTCTGAAGACAGAAGACCGCCTAAACCAAGAAAATTGCTCTCTAGAATGTTTAAACATAATTCACTGGAAGACTTTTTTGGTTTTTAAACTGGTGCCAAAACCTTCCTTCAGGAATTGAACTAAATCAGAATAACCCCACCAGCTTGTTCGGTGAGGGCTTTTGGTTTGGTCTGGTTTTACTGCTTCCATCCTCACTATGGGACAAAATCTGTATGCTGCCATTGTGTGTTGAATTACAGCAAATCCCATGGGCAAGGAGGCCCCTGTCACTGTGGAGCACAAGTAGCGGCAGGCTCACAGTCCATTTCAAAGCAGGCAGTCAAAGTGCTTGGGCAGCAAGCTGCTCCTTCAGTATCCCCAGTGTGGCCATGTGTAACAGACTCTTAAAAAAAAAAACAAACACAAAAAATCCAGGAACTCTACAGTTTCTCAGAAGACAACCAACCTCTTCCAACTCAATAGGCACTAAAATGGAACAGCAATTATAAGGCCACCTACACACAGGTGGCTACAGGTGGCTTTTACTTGCTAATCCATTTTTATGAGAGTAAATATATATTTTATAACATGTCTTCCAAATCAAAATGTCTGCTTACAAAGAAAGATCACTCAATCAAGCCACACATCTGAGGTAGTTTCCAGTGACAGGTAATATTTTGAAGCATACAAATGGTCTAGCGGTGTTTTGCTTCTGTTTAGCTACCATGCAACACAAATGTACATAAACAACACATGCAACAGGCAAACAACACAAGCACCAAGCTGCACTGTGTCTAAATTTTCAGAGGGCAGACTTTGAACTGTTTAGAAGGCTGGTTGGCAAAGTCTCCTGGGAGACAGCACTTGAGGGCAAGGGAGCCCATGAGGGCTGGGAGTTCCTCAAAAAGCAGATCCTGGCAGCTCAGGAGAAAGCCATCCCCGTGTTCTGGAAAAAAGACCGGCAGGGGAAAAAAACAGCTTGGTTAAGTAGGGAAATCTTGAGTCAAATTAGAAAAAAAAGGAAGATTTATAGGCTCTGGAAGGGGGGACAGGCCTCTTGGGGGGACTTCAGGAGGGAAGCGAGGCTATGTAGGGAAAAAATCAGAGGGGCTAAGGCCGAGCTAGAGGTCAGATTAGCTAAGTCAGCAAAAGACAATAAAAAATCTTTTTATAAGTATATTAACAGTAAAAGGAGGACAAGGGAGACCATACAGTTCCTTTTGGACTCAGAGGGAACAGCAGTGACAGGGGACGAGGAGAAGGCTGAGGTACTTAATGCCTTCTTTGCCTCAGTCTTTAATTGTAAAGAAAGCTATTCCCTCTGTGTAGATACCCGGGAAACAGAGGAGCAATATGAGGCTCCCATAGTCCAAGAGGAGGTGGTCAGAGCCCTGCTTGGCCAGCTGGACACCCACAAGTCCATGGGGCCAGATGGGATACATCCTAGGGTTTTGAGGGAGCTGGCGGATGTATTGGCCAAACCCCTTTCCATCATCTTCCAGCAGTCCTGGAAGACTGGGGAGGTACCTCTGGACTGGAGACTGGCTGATGTAGTTCCCATTTACAAGAAGGGTAGCAGGGAGGATCCGGGGAACTACAGGCCAGTCAGTCTGACCTCAGTGCCAGGGAAAGTCATGGAACAGGTGATCTTGAGTGCTATCATGAAGCACTTACAAGAGAACCGGGTGATCAGGCCCAGTCAACATGGGTTTACCAGAGGCAGGTCCTGCCAAACCAACCTGATCGCCTTCTATGACAAAGTCACTCGGCTGCTGGATGAAGGAAAGGCTGTGGATGTGGTCTTTCTGGACTTCAGTAAAGCCTTTGACACAGTTTCTCACAGCATTCTGCTACAGAAACTGTCAGCCTCTGGCCTGGACAGACACACACTCTCCTGGGTAGAAAACTGGCTGGATGGCTGGGCCCAGAGAGTGGTGGTAAATGGTGTGAAGTCCAGCTGGAGGCCAGTGACAAGTGGTGTCCCCCAGGGCTCAGTGCTAGGTCCAGTCCTGTTCAATGTCTTCATCAATGACCTGGATGAGGGCATTGAGGGTACCCTTAGCAAGTTTGTAGATGACACAAAGCTGTGTGCAAGTGTCGATCTGCTGGAGGGTAGGGAGGCTTTGCAAAGGGACCTGGACAGGCTGGACCGCTGGGCAGTGTCCAATGGCATGAGGTTTAACACGGCCAAATGCCGGGTCCTGCACTTGGGGCACAACAACCCTATGCAGAGCTACAGACTGGGAGAAGCCTGGCTGGAAAACTGCCAGGAGGAGAGGGACCTGGGGGTGTTGGTCGACAGCCGACTGAACATGAGCCAGCAGTGTGCCCAGGTGGCCAAGAAGGCCAATGGCATCCTGGCTTGTAGCAGAAACGGTGTGACCAGCAGGTCCAGGGAGGTGATTCTCCCTCTGTATTCAGCACTGGTGAGGCCGCTCCTTGAATATTGTGTCCAGTTCTGGGCCCCTCAGCACAAGAAGGATGTTGAGGCTCTGGAGCAAGTCCAGAGAAGAGCAACGAGGCTGGTGAAGGGGCTGGAGAACAGACTCTATGAGGAGCGGCTGAGAGAGCTGGGGTTGTTTAGCCTGGAGAAGAGGAGGCTGAGAGGAGACCTCATTACTCTCTACAAGTACCTGAAAGGTGGTTGTGGAGAGGAGGGAGCTGGCCTCTTCTCCCAAGTGACAGGGGACAGGACGAGAGGGAATGGCCTCAAGCTCCGCCAGGGTAGGTTTAGGCTGGAGATTAGGAGGAGGTTTTTCACGGAAAGGGTCATTGGGCATTGGAATAGGCTGCCCAGGGAGGTGGTTGATTCACCTTCCCTGGAGGTGTTTAAGGCACGGGTGGATGAGGTCTTGAGGGACTTGGTTTAGTGTTAGATAGGAATGGTTGGACTAGAAGATCCGGTGGGTCCCTTCTAACCTGGTTGTTCTGTGATTCTGTGATTCTGGTGTTTGCAACTCAGACAACACACATGCAATCTACGATCAGTAACCTGTTAAGTCTGGTCAGGAAAAAATACTCAGTGTCCACTAGAGGAAAGGAGGATAAATTTAAGAAAAAAAACAAGAAGACAAAATAAACCAGAGGTGCAGCCATCCTTTACAGCTACCAACGCACTGTATTACAGTGACACTCACCATACAAAGAAACGTGTTTGGTACAGTCCAGTGGATTGCCCATGAATTGCATAACCTCGAAAACCATTGCATAAAGCATCACAGCAGGAACACAGTTCAGAGCTTTTCTACACGAGGTGCTTCCAATGTGATCACTTTAGTTACGTGGGAGGTCAAAGCATCTGGCACAGAGTAAGCAAAATGAATTGCAAAAATAGACGCTGCTTCAGCACCTGGTTGCATTTCAACCATCACACCAGCTCTCGCAGCAGCTCAGACCTGGACAAGCCAGGCCCCACAGGAAAGCCCAAGGCCCATAAAAGCCTTGAAATTAATATTCAGATCAATGCCTGGGCAACTGTTGGCAGGGCTGGAGGGAGCCTGTTCCTCTCAGTCCAGACTGGAGACATTGTATGAGCCAGCCAACAAATACTCCTGGTCATGGAAATGCTCTAAATTCATAGTGAGGTGACTCTCAGCCAGCAACTTGGCACTGCACAGCAGCTTTTATAGGACCCAACCAACACCACTGTCTGACATTTCCAGCCATCACCAACCCACTCGCTCATTCCTTCCCATTGTTTTTGGGCAACACAGCAAGTTTTTGTAGATGACTCTCCATGCAGTTCAAGCAGAGGGCTCTAACTCTGCAGCAGTATTCCTTCCCCTAGTTTTTCTGTGCAAACCCCTTCTTTTACTTTTATTCATGCAGCTCCTGGGGATGTGTGCATATATTTCTACTAGTCTGCTCAACAAGCAGCACAGGAAATACAGGCTTCCACTGCATGAGGAACAAACCACAGCTAAGATGAGCAGGAAACATTCATAATTTTTAATTCACACCAGTAATAAAATTGCATTACATTTTTTCATAAAATAAATGTTCCAGTTTATATACAGAAAACAGTCTGTACAGAGCCCTCCCCCAGACCCCAAAAACTCACAAACATACAGGCAATGCAGTGCTCAGCTAAGCAGGCACAACCGTACATCTAAAATTGTAACTGCTTTGTGTTGGGGGGGAAAGTACTACAATGTATATAGTCCTCTCTGGACCAAGAATTAAAAAAATATTGCAGGCAAGCTGACAGGCGCTCTCGCTGCTCACGCGGCCAAGCACCCATCCCACAGTGCTTCAGTGAAGCAGGGTTTGTTATTGAACCTGGGACTCGAAGCTCCCATTCAGCTGCCCTTCCTCATAGTCCATCTGACACAAGATCATGTTGTTCTTCAGGAAAAATTTGTCTCCCACACAGAACCTGGAAGATAAAAAGAATTAATGGGTTTAAGTACGAACAGGGGATAGAACAGGGGGAACTTCAGGTGGTTTGGGTACAAAGGTGACTCTGGGGACCAGAGTTCAATTTCCAGCTCTGCCAGTGGCGTGGGAACATGGGAAAGCCTGCCTGCTTCTCCATCTTCTCCTCCTCAATCTAGGGTTTTGCCATTCCTTTTCCCAGCATTCAGTTCCAGGCTGCAGAGGCACAAAACAGCTCAAGGAGCTTGTCCTAGTCTATGCCAGGTCCCACACCAGCGGTGGGAGGAGACCTGGAGCAGAGAAGGGATTTGTCTCTGCAGACAAGAGGTGTCAGCTCTACAACTGGGAAATCAAACAGGTGATATTACAGACTATTTGAAGTTTTTGCTGGTATCCACATTCTTAAGGTTCCCTTGGGTGAGACAGTATTTACACTAATTTCCAGGCAAGTACTGGCTATTAAGTCCGTCCTCATCCCCTTGTGTACAGTGCGGAACAATAAATATAAATTTCCTGGTGGCTGGACTCCTAACCTTTATCTTCATTGAGTGAAGGGCGCTCCTCTCTATATACCATGTAAATTGTTCTGTTTGTATTGAAGTTGGCAGAAAGGCTTGTGATATTTAACAATTTTATTTGACCATTAAGGTCAAAAAAGTTCTACATATACAATCTGAGAGCTGCAAATTGAAAGCCACTAGCTTTTTTGCCCTGCTTGCTTGCTCAAGAATCAGAAGCTAATCTTTATTTCTTAAGATAACAAATAATGCTCTTTGCATGCAGCTCGGGGGCTGTTTTTTTGTCCATCACCCCCATGGGAAGATGACAGACCACAGGACATGGCTGAGCCTCCCTGCCCTGAGTGCCGAGTCCTAAATCAGCCTTAGATCACTAAAGCAGAGCATCAGCCCATCCCCTGTACAGGCTCTGAGCCCACAGGAATGGGTAGGTACCACTCTCCAGCAAAGCCAAATGTTACTGGGCTTTGAAGGAAGATCAGTGGAGATGATCCTGTCCTCAGGAGACTTAAGACCTCAAACACCCATTTCCTCTGTTCCCAGACAGAGATTTGGCAGGGATGTCACCTATTCCTTGTCCAAAATGCTTTCTGGATTTTTAATCTGTACAGCTTCTGGCAGAGCATTCCCATAAAACTAGTTATTTTGCACTGCAAGGAACACTCCATACAATTTCACTGGAGATCTTCCACCATCTTCTCTCTGCAGCATGTGTGTCAGCAGCACTGAAATTCAGCCATTTTTGTATATTAAAAAGCTAAAAATCAATTTCAATTTAAATTAACAGCTTTTATGCTAAAAGGCATACTGCACACACTCCTTCCCCACCAGTAGGTTTACTCATGATAAATAACAGATGCAGCTGTTTGGTTTCTGCTACTTATGCCTACCTTACATACAACGATCTCTAGAAAGAGATATGCAAAAATTACTCTGGACAAGAACAGCAGCAGCAGCTGTCTCTTGCCAAATCTGGATTCAGTCTAGAGGAATCAAAAGAGGAGTTAGGGTGTGCATGTATGTATGAGAACTAAAATGCACAGCAGGGGTACCCTGAGACCCTGTGAAATTTCAGAAGGGCTTGATTTACTGGAAAAAAAAAACCAACTGTTTTTCTACCTGCCAGTCCTGCAAAAGCCAGCAGTAAACTGGGATCTCTCTTCAGCTGATGCATCACAACCAGCAACAGAGAATTTAACAGAACATTTTCATGTGTCCCAACCCATAGATCCTTTGAGAGCAAGACATAGGACCACACCACCAGCCCCCATGCTCAGATCATTGCAGAGCTCATCTAGCTGATTGAATTCCAGGTGGCAGCACCAAGAAACCTGCACTGACATTTCTGCAGTGATTTTCTTCTAAGCAAACCCGCATTTTAGATAATGGTAACTCAAGCAGCTGGATTTCCTGCAACCCTTGTAATATCAATCTATAGCTGGTTAAAGCAGTTACCAACAGTATTATATGACAAGCAATGTCAACCTTTTAACAGTTTAAAGTACAGTAGGCTGAGTAGCATTGTAGGGCTTGCTGCAAACCTGATGTTTTGGAGAATAAAGCTAATGAAATGACGGCACGCTTGGTAAAAGTGTTAGAGATTTTTGCTCTGATGTCTCCACATAGATACAGTCTAGCTACAGAAAAAGTAAACTGGAAGAGAATTAGAGAAAAGGCTTCATAATCTTTGTAGGTGGAGAAGGAGGTGCATTTTCAGGTAGAGTTTCTGATTCAGAACTAGTTTTGGCATCCACCTCTGCAATTTTGACTTTAGGGTTGTTAACTCACTGTTTTCAGTTCAAGCTTTCAATGCCATCTGTTACTGAAGCACTTCCATTCTGCCCTTTTGGGTAAAATCTCTAGAGGATAACTCATAGAAGTTTGTAGCCTTCTGATCACAGTCAAAATAATTACTCTAGTTGTGTAGCTCTACACTGTCTACTCAGTCCATCTTTCAGAAAAACTCAGGTCCCTACAAGTAGGCAAATCCCTTGTGCATCAAAGCACAACTCTGCCAGAATGGAAGATTACCTGCTTTTTCCTTCCAGACAGTGACAGTGCGTGGAGGTTATTTTAAGGGCAGACTGGCACTTAGCACTGAGTGCAGTAACAGCATTAGCAATCAGAGGGAAGAGAGGGAGAAAAGTGCTTTGGAGTCGTCGTAATAAAGAGCGAAGTTTAAAAGAAATTCCTGAAAATAAAAACTAGGTGTTACTACGCTCTTCCATGAGAGAAGCTAGGGTAAAGTAGGGGTTTGATGACAGATATCCTACAGACCAATCCCATCGCTTGTCTGCACAACCCAGAGTTGTTACCTCTGCCAGAAGGGACATTTGAGATGTTCTGACCCTTGGATGGGTGTGAAGTTTGGAAGCACAGCCCTCTGGCCCAGCCTTCATCGTCAGGCTGAAGAAACACCAGCCTAGCAGCACTCTGCAATACTTCCAAGTTCACTGACAAACCTCACTAACAACCAGCAATTTCAATTGCATGAAGACAGACAGCATCAGGCTGGGAACATATTAGCTCTGTGAACAGTCACATGCTGCTGATCAGGAATCACAGACCTTGCAGGAGCATATCCAAAAGTGACAACATAAGACTGGGCAACTGATATAGTGTGGCTTCTGGAAAGGAGCCCAAGGCCAGGAGCCACTAGATGTCACTGCCGCCTCAGTGCTGCCACCATGCCTGTGGACACCACCAATATTAATGGGAGTTTTCTACCTCGAACAAACACTGCCTCTGCCTTCAATAAGGTGATTGAGTAAAGCCACCCGGGTTATAAATGGCTTGCCCAGTTCTCCTGTTCCATGCTGTGGCACCAACCAGATGCTACCCCATTCATCGCCATGAACTAAGCCACTGTCGGAGGGCATGGAAGGAGAATCATGCCCCAGTTTGCAGGGCTTTGCATTCCCATGTGTACCATGTATGGCTGCTTCATTAGGGATCCTACAGTAACTTTTGTTCCAGGGAGAGTGATGAATTTTTAAGTCAGGCTTTTAGCTTGACATTTACAGGATTAGGTTCTCCATCTTCCCACAAGTTTTGTCACCTCTCTCACACAATCATATGGGATGAAGTATTGCCTCCTAGTTTTCATCTCTGGGAAATGCACCCATGAGTCCAGATCAGGAACCCTAGCACAGCCCTTGTGCCCTGGGCAGTCACTACAGCCAAAATACACAAACAGTAAGAACAGCAAGCACTTTCATGCTTGTCTTAGATAAGGATAGATGGATGAATCAGAAGGTGACACTGCATTGCATCTGGCTCTGTGGGCTTGCACTCTGCCTATAATCACCAACAAAGAGGACTCTGGGAAGATTTTTCACAGCCCTCCCAAATTCATCTGGCTACAGGTAGCCCAAAGAAAACTTTGTGCATGAACACTTAATATACTCCTTAACATACACTCCACTCAAAATCACACCACCAAGATACCCTATTAACTACACAATTAAAAGGATTTGTTCCTAGTGTTAGAAAGGCCTTATCTAGAGTTTTCTTGTCCTTCCTGATCCTTCTCTTTCTCCTTCTTCTTTGCGATCCTCAGTTTTGAGCCTGTCAGAAACCTGATTTAAAGAAAATAACATCAGTTTGCCAGAGTAAGTCCAGTCTTCATCATCTCTTTTCTGCAAAGAGGGCAGATCCTGAAAGGACACTGAAGCAATTTGTTTTATTCAGCAGCAGCTGTGCTGCGTATAACCTTGGCCAAATCTGGTATCTGGTGCCCGCCCCTTACCCCCCTAATTCCCACTAGCTCCAAAGGGATTTGCAATGAAGGGGCTACAGGTACTTACATGCGTCACCGAGGTCAGCATAATAAACCACCCCAGATCAGCAGGCTGTGAGCCCCAGACAGACAGCGTGGATCAAACATTTCCCCTCTTTTGCAGGCAAAGGTATAAATTAATTTGTGTTTGTGTGTATAACAACTGTGTCCTCACCGCTGGTTGCAGAGCTGACAGGCAAAGCAGTCCAAATGGTAAACATTATCTCTGGCCCTCATCACCATCTCAAAGGCAGGGATCAGTTTACTGCAGGCAGCACAATTCCCGGTGGTACCAAAGAGCCTGCCAAAGAAGCACAATCATTAGAAGCCATTTTAATTAAATGGTGGAAAGACTAATTAAGTGTAATTAGCAGTATCAAATACTGTATTGCACCAATAAATAGAAGTTGCAGTCTCCATTTCGCTGACCGACCAGTGTGCGGGAACTCAAGATAAAACTGCCTGGTGAGCAGGCTCCAATTGTCAAGATGAAACTTCATTGGGTTTGTGAGCTGAGGGCTAATTTGCTGTCTAATGGAGAAAAGCATTAAACACTTACAGCACTATTCTGGGCTCACAAAATTTCAGTCAAAAACTACATGCCTCTGCAGTGGTGGGGTACATACTCGGAGCCGCTCATCCTACTCCACATGTGCTCGCCCTGCCTGCACCTGGGCACAACCTAAATGGGGGATAGGGTGGCAGCGTCTTGCAGCAGGACACAGAAGACCTGCAAACTTTGCCAACTCTGGCAGGAAACACTATAATATAGCTCAGGAAGAACCTTACTTACCTGTTATTTAAAAAAAAAAAAGAACAATTTCTCTTGTGATGAGTACAACAGCATTTTGCAAGGCATTGCAGAGAGTAAGCCCTCCTTATTGGCTGTGACCCTCTTCTCCTGCCTCCGTGTCCCTCCCGGGAACCAGCTAAGCCCTTCCACTGAGGCCTGAACAGCACACTCAGCCGTTCCACTTCAGTTCCTCAGTCCTCCAGGACAGCCCTTCAGCATTGGAAGCTTTACCATTTTCATCTTGGCTTTCGCTATCTCTCTCCCCAGATGTCTGCTGCTGTTACAGCTCCCGCGTGGGGACTCAACCAAGACTGCAGTATTCTTCTCCCAGCCCCCTTCTCCAAGATGTCCCTGCAGACCCCTGCATATGCCAGGGGCAGCACGCCACTGTGACAACAAAGCCACATGAACCTACCAGGGCACGAATCAATAGGCCGCAAAACAAAGTTTCACCCAAGACTGTGGTCAATATGTGTGTGCTTAGTTACTTTGCTTAGGAGATGACAAAACTCATATTATTGGGGGTGATGAACCTCAAGACATATGGTTCCTGCTGACCATTAGCTCTGCATGTGCAACGCGTCACTGCCTGCAGACGGATTTGGGCTCACGCTTTGTTTCAAGCCATTGGTTCTGGCTGATTCCATAACATACAGAGGAGAAGCATCAGGAAAATCTATAACCAATTTCTAAACCTGCAATTTGCCAAGCTAATCAATGCTAATTATTACTGGCCAGTAATTGTGAGTTAAAACACCCGGGAGTGTTACAGAAATGTTTCCACAAGACCCTCACCTACTGTGCTGTGCTACCAAAATCAGCTTGCTTACCACCTATAAAAAAAGGCTACCCTTACTTTTCATTAGAAGTGGTATCAACGGTCTTTCAATAGGTCTGGCTAGAAAACTCCAAGACTTCCTATGAAGAAACAGCACTACCTTTTCATTGAAAGTTAAACAATGCAAACTGAACAGAAACACTTCTGCAGGACAGAGAAACTGCAAAGGCAGTACCAAAACTTATTCCCCTTTGATTCCATCAAATGAGAGCTGAAAGGCAGAGTAAAATCCCAGCTATATAGCTTGCATTAGCAAACTTAGACTATGTAACCCATACCAGGGCAGTTGCTTTACCCCTGCAAGCTGACTCCAGCTAGGTCCTGCTCCCAGAGGCAGAAAAGCAGGGGAGGTGACAGCACAGTGCGTGGCTGCCTAACACCAGCAGACAGGACTGAAAAAACGTGGCACTGAAAAGCTTACAGGTCTCCACCCTGAAACGCCCTAGCTCCTATTCAGCACCCGCTCACAAATCATGCCATTAATACAGACATCCCTCCCTCCCCCAACTTAGTTGTCCCCTTCCTTACTTGGGAACAGCAAAACTTGTCAGCTTTTGCCAGGGTTTTGCCATTTTCTGTAAAACCAGACATCTATTTTTAAGAGTACTCAAGTCGGCTAACTCAAAAATTGAGTCAAATACATTAGGTAGGGAAACTGGGAGTTTAATCCTAGATTTGCTCTCTGCCCAGCACTGCTACATGCACAAGTATAAAATATCCATTATTCATTAGCATCACAGTTGTGTGGAGCTCAATCTAGATTAAACAAAATAAAGGGGCCCCAGACAGCACCATTTGCATTGTTAAGCAGGCGCTTTTCTTCAGCCTTCAAACGGGAGACTTTTCTAAATGGAAATGATGGGGAAATTTGGACAGATGTTCACTTAAGTATTTAAACAGTTAGCTTAAGAAACATGAAAAATGTATTTGGCATCGTAGTCACCTGTCTCCTTTCAGGGGTTTTGGGGGCAAACCAATTGTTAAACAGCTTTGACTGTTTGCATAAGATCTGAAGCTTATGTTCTGTCCAGCTGAAATTGTGTTGCCTTCTAGTGTCTGCATAAACATAGCTTCCAGCTAGTCAGTGTGCTAATCTTTTTCTCTTCTATCAAGTTTCACAGTCCTCCATACCCTCTCTTATCCAACAGATGAACATTTCACACTTATTCCACCACTTCCTAATTTTAATCTGCTTTTTGGGAAGTGATTTAAAACCCCTGTATATTCACCATGCTCCTAAAAATATGTTGTTAACTTGTAGCTCAGTGAAAGTGATTTTTTTTAATCTGCTGGAAGAAAAAGCAAAATAAACACGGAATTCTGCTTTTTTTGGTTTGGTTGTTAAAAACCTGCCACCTCTACTATCTACTTACTTAGAAGCTACTTGAGCTGAAACTTTCTGAGGTGGGGAGCTTAACACTATTGGAGTGGGGAGAGAAGACAAGGAAGAAAACCTTCCCCAAGCCCCATCTGTGGTTAAATTTAAAATAACCCACATGAACAAACTGATCTGCATTCTGTCTCTCAGACACCTTCATAACAGATGCAATACTCTCTCACACATTGAAGTACGTAAAGTTGAAGCACATTAATAAAAATAATTAGAAGATGCTCAGCATCTACTTACCAGCTTGGAGCCATTGGCATAAAAGAAGTTGGAAATACAGAAAGGTTTCAGTTTTGAGATGTTTTGCTTCTTCCAAAACCCCTATTTTTTTTTTCATCTCCCTTTGAAGTTAAAAGGCAACAATTTTTAAATACAGATTTATTCCCCCTTATGTAACGGGAAGACCTAGCCAGCTTGTAAAGAAGCATACACTATGCAGACTTAAAATTTAGCACAATTAAACCTTTACCCTGTGGTAGTAATTATGTTTAATGGTTCTTAGCCTAAACTTAACCATGTCTATTGTTGTCAGCCAGTCTAAAAGCAGGAGTTTGTCCAAGGACAATTTTCTGTAGTTTATAGGCACACTAAAAACCCCGCTACGCGCTGTTCTCATTGGCCATTGATGTCAGTGTGTATAGTAAAAATTAAAGCTAATTGGCATACAGGAGCAGCAATGAATGCAAATGAATTAATGGGAAAAAGAAGGGATAGCTCCTGCAAACAGCAGGCAACTGCTGAAGGATGCTTTTTACTTAGTCTTGTCTGGGCTAAAGAGAAGCTTTCTGCAAAATGATCCAGAGCTCACCAACTCCATCTATATACATGAAATTAATTAAAACTATAGTAAAGCCACAGCACCCTGCAGATTTTGGGGAGAAAAGAATGGTAAAGGATCCTTACTGTAAAGAAAACAGTAAGAAACTTCTCATGAGAACACATTAGGTTTAGCACCTTTTAACAGATTTTTCTGTTAACAAAAATGTGCAGGGTAGCTAAACTGAGAACCCAATCGCCTATTTCTGTCACCACTAGAAACAACAATCTGTTCTAGCCATTGCCCACAAGGAAAGAGTCCCCATTTCTTCTGTCTCTAGCCTGGTGTCTGACAAGCTAGCAGCTTGCAATCGAGAAAGATGGAGAAAATATTCCCTCCAACAAAAGAGTGAAAATTTTGGGGCACAAAAGAAAAAAAAAAAAGAAAAAGCCACCAGGTCAGGCGCACATAAATAACAAGTGTTACAGAAAGAATAGGTTGGAAATGTCAGTTGGGTTTTTTTAAACAACACAAGAACAAGACAAGTTCAAAATTAAACAGTTGAGTCTAGACTGATAATTTGCTGAAACAAGAGGCTCTGTGAAAATTGAAAGGTAAGAATTCTGAGTTGAAAGAGGACTAAACGCTTATCTACAGATAAATATCTACATTTGCAGATACTGTGTAAAGCTACATATTTCTCTATATATTTAAATATCCACGCTATATGAATACACAAGTTTTAGAAGAACGACCAAACCCCATGCTCATATCCTCTCCAGCTAGTAGGTGAAACAGATTTTCCCATACACCTTCCCTACATGTCTGCTGTCATTCATTTCCTAGCTCCATCAGGACCAGATATAGAATAAGACTTACTTTATGCACCTGAAACTTATAATGAGGAAAAGAAAAGGTTTTGCCCTTACCACTTAAAACAAACCAACAACTAGTCTTCCTGTGAGGACGGTTTTTAACAGCTTGCAGTCGGCATTCTTCCCATCTGTGGATGTTAGAACGATGCTAAGCTACAAGTCTGATTTGACCAGAGTGCGGAATATACCAATAATTGCAGGAAAAGCCTGAATGTTACTTAAAAAGATGAAACAAATAAGCTTAAAAGGAACTTCAGACTCCAGGTTCCCCACTTCCCTGTAATCAGCTTTTGTGTAATATTCAGATAAAGCCTTAGCAATAAGTGTTTCAACATGTTAAATAAATGTGCACCCTCCATTTCAGGACACTGTTGTCAGTGTTGCAGTGGGAAGTAAAGGTAGCTGAAGGAAAGGAAATGCATTTTGATACTAATGAAGTTGGTCAAACTGTCCTCTCATGAAGGCTTCAAAGGGTTTGGCATTCATGGACAGCGTAGTGGGAGGAGTTGAAGCAGCACAGCACAAAAAAGCCTTCTGGTCTAGTGACTGCACTAGTACAGAGATCACTGGACATAAACTTCAATGTTGCTTAAGGACATGTTTTCAGTTGAAGAATATTTCTGATTGTTCAGTTATTACTACTTCGGTCTCTCCCTCTGTATTTTCAGTAGATATTTACAGTGGTGTTGTACAGTCCAAGTACTTCTCCCCTGCCCCAGCCTTTCTTATGTGGCATAACTGAAGCCACCAACCTTAAAATCCATCTTGGTTTTCTCTGGCACTGCTGAACACATGCAACAAGGTCCTCTTAGAGGAGTTTAAAAACAGCAGTCAGAGAAGCAAAAGGCTAAAAGCACTGGAGGCATACTGGTATACCACAGCCACAAAGAATCACTCCCTATAAGCTTTTTTTTCTCACTTGGAGGTTTTGTAGAGGAAGGAGAAGAAAAAAAAAAAAAAAAAAGAAAGTGAACAAACCAAGCACTGCTTGTATATCGTAAAAGGCAATGGGCTGTGAGAAAGTCCTGGACAAAGACCAGATACTATGGAGAAAAAAACCCAAAACTTCTTCAAGATCAAAAAGCACATAAATGTTGTGAAACCCACTGTATTTAGAGCCTAATTAATCCTTCTTAAGCTGTGTAGATAGCAAGTATAGAAGCAAGGGTATCCTACCTAGCATGTAAGACCTTCCTGTTGTGATGAAACAACAGAACTTCCATTTTGCAGTGTTTCTGGGCACTGAGCAGAAACCATTTGTTCAACCACACTGCATTTATACCTCTCCTTCCCATGCTGAATGTGTCTCTTCAAGAGCAGGCAGGCCATGTTCTCAGTGCCTGCACATGCACCATGATCCTCTGGTGGAAAAAAAAAAATCCCGAAGACTCTCTTTACTGCTTCAAAGATGTTGCAGTTTCTGCAGGTTGAAGCTATATTCAGAGTGTTAGTGGTGGTTTTGGTAGATTAAATTAAATTCTACTAGTTTCGGCACACACTTATCAGTTCCTGAAGACTTGTGCTTACACATCTGGCATGGTATAATTGCTCAGCTTAGTGCCTTTGTTAACAACTTGGAGAAGCCCCCCAGAAGGAGAGCATTTGCCTGTGTCCTCCTGTGCCAGAGAGCAGGGGGGCTTTGTTTGTTTTTCATATCCCGCAACAAAATTAAACCCTGCACATTTGCTGAATACAAAACGCTTCATCTAAAGGGCTTCCAAAGCAATTCATTAACAGAAGGAACCCGCTGGGGCATTTGGAGCATAGCAAAACCAGTTTCCAACAACTGGAAACTCCAGTATCAGGCAGCTGACTCATTTGGACTGGGAACTGCCCAGGGTGGAGATGAAGCCTCCATGAGAGGTACCAGTGCCAGGGGATGGCAGTCCTGCCAGGATGTCTGAGATGGGATGCACAGGGCTCTTCCACCTGCCTGAGGCACTGACATCACACTCAAGTTGTCACATCAACACCGTGCTAAGGTTGCAGTACATGGGGAACAGGAAAAATGGATTTCCAAGAAATTCACCAAGAAGAGCATCAGGGTTTTCCAGAAAGCCTACCTCTACTACTGACTCACAGTCATTTTTTAATGCAAGTTTTGAGCTCCCTTTGAGTCTAATTAAGGCCCTAATCAGTTTAAATGATGAAAAACTTTTCCCAAACCAGCATATCAAACACCCAGAAGCAACAGTTCTGTTCCTGTCAAAGTGAGCCTGATACACCTTTGCTCAAGTGAGGGCACCATGCTGAGTAAAAAAGGAAAAAATCACATTCTTCATCAGCACTTCACAGTGAAATTTAACTTGTCAGTTCCTCCCGGGAAATCTTAGTGCAACACCCAAATCATCCCCGTGAACTGGAGCCTAGTGAATGCTTAATTATGCCTAGGAACAAACATACATTGCTGCACAGGGGCTGTGAGGAGCTATCCAAGCTGCAAACTAAGCAAGTCTGTCCCAGAAGCAGTTTCTTCAATAGCATTTGCTTATCAAAAATAATTAGAGGCAGGAAAGCTGGAACTGTGATTATGAAACAAATGGTAAATCTATTTGCTCAGATGAAATGTATCGAAAGATACATCTAGACACAGCTGGAAACTGAGGTGATACCGCAAGGATAACAACTTGAGATCCAATTTCATCTTTCATGATTAAAAAATGAGCAAGAAAGTGTTTTATGAAATGTGAAGGTTAACAAATGTTCCTTCACAAGCAATGATGACAGTTTATCTTTTGAAACAAATGATCAGGCTATGGTCTGCTAGCAGCTCCTGGAATACATTTGAAAGATTTCTTCTAAAAATCCCACTGAGGAGCAGCGCGTGTGGCTGACAGCCCACTGCACTGCCAACACCTTGGACAAAGGTGGCTTGAAATCAACGCCGATGCAGAGGGGCAGAAGCTAACCATGCTCCTGTCCCAGTGCTCTGCCCCATGCCAATGGCAGAGGTCCAGAAATTCATACCTGTCCTTGATCCCTGCAGCAGCCACAGCTGCTCAAGTACAGCAGAAACACTGACAACCATAGCACAGGGGCTCTTGGCCCCACCTTCAGCTGCAGGAGGGATAATGGAAGCAGGAGACCAGACCTGGAAATTGCTTAATTACTAAACTGCCCAAGATATTCCAGGAGTCCTTTCTGTATATAGGTATTCACCTATACATTGCTGCCTCCACAGCCACAATGTAAGTGGGAGACTGATGCTGGGTGGTAATTGTTGGTTGGGTCTTTGCATCTCCTTTGCAGCAACAATCCTGCTGCATGCCTGTAGATTGCAACTGTGCAAGCAGAGGGAAAGTATATCTCACCAAGTAATGAAGAATGTATTCCTGAACTACATAATTGACATGCAGATACATTAAAAAAATTTTTGGTCTATGAAGAGATTATGAAACACTGATTTTTTTTCTCCTGATCATTACACAGCTATATTCCTTTTTTATTTCAGATATTATATAACATATATTTACATTTATGGGTGCAAAATCAGTCTAGCTTTTAATTTTTCCCATGCAGGTTGCCCTACTAAATATTCATCCTGTTCTTGTTCAAAAGCATACAGAGGAAGTATGGCCAACAATAAATATCTTTGACTGTCCTCCAGATAAAGTATTTCATTTTTGGTGCAAATAAATTGTAAAGCATGAAAACTTATTTTTAGGAATGAATTTTGCTAAAGTTTGACTAGTAGAACAAGTACTATAAGCTGTTGAACAAGTTAAAAAAAGATGCTGATTGAGACTTTAGAACAGTTAAAGGGAAGGAGTTGTATGATGACAGAAATGGGTAATTCTCCAAGAAGAAAAATTCAAATTACTAGGAGTGAACAGACAGTAAAGAAGACAGAGATAGTAACTGTAGTTCCTTCACATAAAGAAATGCTATGTGTAGAAGGTAATAGAAGATGTATTAAAGTAGAAAACAAAATTGCTTTAAACTTCCATGAACTATGAAATTGCATAGCAATGCCCTTATCCCTTCCTAGGACCCTGCAATGGTTCCTTAGCATCAGGACAACAGAATCCAGGAGTGCAGCACAACTCCTCCAGAAACAGTGTAAACTTATTGTCAAGAACACATAACATCAGAGCTGTAAAACTGTCTAAATTTCCTAGGATATAACATTCCCAATAAGCAACAAGTAAGAAATATTTCTAGTCCTTTACAGCAGCTTTGACCACTAAATTCAGACAGGGGAAAAAGATTTAAAGTAGGAAGCAGTAACATGGCATCTGCCCCCAAATTAGCTAGTAGCATCGTCTGAGGAGGCTAGGATTAGCCAGAGACCTAGAGGAAACAGTTGAAATGCTTGGTACCCTACTGTGATATGGGTAGGTGTCCACTATTTTTACTCACAATACCCACAGAGAACTTTCGGTCCTGTTTTACCGGGCCACATATGCCTTCTCTCTACAATATAACCATGCTGCACAAATAGCAATAGAATCTCCCTTTGGTGGACTAGGGATTAGTCTAACTCAAGAAAGGGAGGTAGAGTGTCTATGAGATCCCTTTCATGCACAGAACAAGCTTGTTTCAAAGACCACACTTTGCTGCTGTGATAGAAGATATGTGGACATGGTCAAACACTAGGCCAAACTGTTGCCTTCCATGTTTCATATCACAAATTGTCCTATCTTCTTGAAGACATGATATGGGCTCTTTCTGGGTTCCGCAACTCCTGACTTCTCTCCTGTATAGTACAGACTTTTAGTGTGTCTCAGAAAGTCACAACATCTAGGGGCAGTGAGAAGATCACAGGTTAGGACTTTCTGTCCCAAGCAAGCATTCTCAGGATAAACCAAGGAAAGAAAGAAATGCTCTACCAATAGTGATAAAAAGGCTCTTCTAAGTTTAACAGCATTGATACTGCTCTCCTTTGGTACTTTAGCATGTCTAATTTGATGCCACTCATTTTTTTTTTTTTTGTTATGAAACTAAAACAATCCAAAATCAATACCGAGCTTATTAAATGGACAAAACATGGGGTAGCTCATAGGTCTCAAAAATCAAATGTAAATGGGAATGACTGCCCAGTCAAGTATTTCTGGCAGGGATCTACAACATGTAGAGTAACACTGAATATTCAGCTTTCAGGTCAGATTAAAATAAAAGCAACACCCACAAAACTTTATCAAGGGTACAAATGTCAAAGTCTAGAGAGTGGCAAATGAAGAGGAAAATGGCTGATATAGAAGCCCGTATCACCAAGCCAGGTGCAAACAAGATATGTGTTTTAATACAACAAAGGATAAAGAAACACTCCAAAAACTAATGCAGCCTATGCTTTCTGGAAGAAAGACTGCTCCTGGAAGAAGCTCACCTGAAAGATTTCGGGGGTTTTGTGATTAGCACCTAGCACAATGCAGTTGTGATATTGTGATGAAAAGAAATTATGCAATCCTTGACAAGGTAAGATCAGGACCTATTATATTCTTCACTGATACTTCATACCTATGCCCACTACACAGAAACTACAGTTCAACTGAAGGACAGTCAGTGAGGAACTAAAATGCTAATTTAGAGTTAGAAATTTTTATGTTATAGAACCTTTAGGAGCTCGGTTTCTCCAGCTTACAGAGACACGGTTAAGGATACTTCCAGAGCAAGTGTCTTGTGTCATTAGTAAATACTCAAGACTTAAACTGCAAAAATTATTTCATGATAGTGAGGAGTTAACTCTTTCCTCATCACATCATTTGCACCTTTCCAAATGCTGCTTATCCTGTCTTTCCCCTTCCATGTGTTCCACCCTTACCCAAGATCCTCCTCACTTATGTTTTATGGATGCATCCCACGTAACCCACTGACGGCCTGCAACTGCTGCCTGTGTGGTAGTATTTTCAGTTGAGACATTTCAGGTGTGGCCTGGAGTTTCAACTCAAACACTATCAAAAATCCTCATGTGGGCAGGATGCTCTGGTACACCACCTGGTGTAAAGGTAAGGTGGCAGCTCCCATATGTCAGCTAATAGATTTATTTCTTCTATTCGGCTTAGTGCTTACCCCTCTCATTTTTAGAAAGTTGTTTGTTCAAATTTACTAAGAAAATATTTATTCAAGACTTTTAGGAATATGTTTTACATCGAAATACATGAAGCTAGACTAAACTAGCCAGACTCTGGACACCACAACTGCACAGGGACCCATAGGAGGGACAGGGCTGAGACAGGCTGAGACCTCATTGCTCTCTTCAACTACCTGAGAGGAGGTTGTGGAGAGGGAGGAGCTGGGCTCTTCTTCCAAGGGGCAGGGGACAGGACGAGAGGGAATGGCCTTAAGCTCCACCAGGGGAGGTTTAGGCTGGACATTAGGAAGAAAATTTTCACAGAAAGGTTCACTGGGTAGTGGCAGAGGCTGCTCAGGGAGGGGGTTGAGTCACCTTCCCTGGAGGTGTTTAAGGGACGAGTGGACGAGGTGCTGAGGGACATAGTTTAGTGTTTGATAGGAATGGTTGGATTTGATGATCCAGTAGGTCTCTTCCAACCTGGTTGTTCTATGATTCTAAGATGGCATTTCATCTCCCTATCTTAAAACAGCACGTTGTTTACATTTTGCTTCAGATGTGTTTGCTGCTTGCGGTTGCATAACAAATGCTATGAGTGCTTTCCTAAAAAAAAAAGAAAACACATGGTAGCAAAGCAAAAGGAGTGTTTTGCAGTGTGACTTTCATAATAACCTTTGCATTAGTCCTGCTGTCTTATTGAAATTAATTTGTGTTTATATAAAGTGTTCTGAATTAAAGCCCCATACACACCAGGCAAAAAAATCCTACCTGTTACATATTGCAAACACACACTGACAGGGCAGTTCTAACTCAGAGTTAGCGATGGTCTCTGCAGACTTCCTTGTGAAGAAAAGTTTTTTGCAGCTAATCTGTAATTTTGAGTGTTTTACTCTGTTTACTTAGGGAAGAAACAAGAGCCTCTCAGGAGGAACCTTACTGAATATAAGCTCTAGAAGACTACTTAAAAGCTATCACTGCATAAGTAAAGGTACAAGTTTGGTCAGACCTCAGTCAATACGCAGGAGCGTAACAGAAAAGATATGCAAGAAGAATCAATACTCTTTTCAAACCAAGCACTGTTTTCTCTTGTTGGTTCATAATAATAGAATTAAATCATGCCCTGCTCCTTTTACTTTGAGCTGAAAATAGGACACCTGCCTGAATATGTTATATGCAAATAAAAAAACATGCTTTGACAGAGGAAGAAACTCCAACCTCTTCTGGGCAGGGCTGACCATGCACAGGTACGTGTTTTGTAGTACAGATTTAGAAAGACAATCAGCTAGCAGCACACTGAATGGCTTTGGGTAGAGCCCACACAGTATGTCCCTCTATTTACCTCAGATAATCTCTGCGGCAAAGAATGAGATTTGCTTTTGTGTAAAGAGTTGATCCAACCTCTCCAAGACGACAGTCACAGCAGGCACACTTTAGGCAGTCTTCATGCCAATACTTATCCAGAGCCTTCAGCAGGTACCGGTCCTTGATCTTCCGGTTGCAGCCAGCACAGCCCTTCTGCTTCCCCTTGGGTTGTACAGATAACATTGGAACACCTACAATGCAAACAGAGCATTTAATTTAGAAGACAAACAGCTTGAATAGATCTCCTCCATTTGGGGTACTGCTGTGAGCTATAGGTAGATCTGTGAGCAAATACTGCTGCTGGTTTCATCACAAGTAGTTCATATTGCAAGAAGCTGATGGTCAAAGGAACTTTAACTTCATTTGCTGTTACAGGGTAAGTGACAGTGTGACACTTGCAGGAACATAGCCATGTTTTCCTAAGCATAGGGCTGGCAGAATGCTCCAGGCTTGATTTTTTTTTTTTTTTTTTAAAAGTAACATCTTGCAGCAGAATAAACTGGCTGTGATGTCAGTGTTTGCTTTTCCCCTCATTACCAGTACCCTTGTGTTGTTAATTAGCTGCCACAGGTAATTACGAAGATCAGAAGGGCCACCACTGTACTCTCAGTTCAACATGTTGGCTGGATCAAGCTTGATGGGAAAAAGCAAGGAGTTGGTATAAAAAGATGGCAGATACCACTGTTTTTCCTCTTTCATAGACCCCAGGGTCACAGAGGCTTCAGTGAAAGCTAGAGCAGCCTAGAGGCTGCTCTAAAATAACTGTCATTCAAAAGCCCTTGAGGACTGCTGAGAACAACCCAACCAGTGCCTCACCACCACTAGTGAAACCACAGTCCTTAAGAAAATGAAGAGCTTTCCTTCTCCTCTTATACTACTGCAGAAGGTAATAAAAAACCCAGGAGTTTTTTCCTCCCTGGAAATCCCTGCTGGGACTGCAAAGCAAACACGAGCTAGCTGAGTATGAGGTGGTGACAGGATACTCAAGTCACTAAAGCTTGTGGAGACTTGCTGTAGCTGCCTTCCTTACACTACTATCTCCAGCTTTTTCCTCTCTGCCAAGTGACAGTGCCTCCCATGGCCAGCAACGACATGAGCATGAGACCCTCACTCTTCTCAGCTGAAGATGGAGGCAGGGGAGGATTTTATGAAATCAAAAGGCAAGATGAAAAAATAAACAAGGATTTTACTGTGGGGGAGGAAGGGGACAGGAGATGATGAAAGCAGAAATAAACTCACTGAAATGCCAGAATCCCATGTTCTCTGGGGCCTTGATTTTACTCGGGTACTGATTTTTACTTTTACTAATGTCAGTCACTCAAAATGACAATGCTGAGTCTATAACAAGCCTGCTGTGGGCTTAACCAATGCAGAGATGAGGGGACAGCGGCTACAGAGCAGGTGTCACTGGTTACGTGCTCTTAAAAAAACATAAGCCATCATTTCTGTAGGTAGCACTGGATGTCCCAGGAAGTAGCAGCTTGATAACAGAATTATTAACAGCCCCTTAACCAGAGAGGATCAAGTTAGTGCCACTGTAGTAAGTGACATTTGCTGCTTTCCTTAAAAGCCAGGGTGACCTGACAGTGGCTAATGCTCAGCACATGTAAAACCCACCACTCCTACAGTAATAATTGCTTTGTCAGAGCTGCAAGCAGACGACAATAGCACTTAAGACACTTCTACACAAACAGTGAGATATTGATCCATTTGTTATCAAAGTGGTCTCAGCAGCACAGGGACAGGTCAAGTAACATTCAAAAACTCTTAAGGCTTAAAAAGCCCTCCTGCTCTTTGCCATGATGCACTCGAAACCTGCTTGCAAAGTTACCACAAGTAAACTTTTGACACCAGTGACAAACATGGAATAATTAACCAAAAACTTAAATCCATGTTTGCTTGCCACATATGTAAGCTGTAACACTCCTGAGAGAATTCCTATATACACAGTCACAGAAAAACACCTGCACATTCAGAAAGAGGGAACAGACAGGGAATTGTCAGAAATAGACTATACTGTGGGTGCTTGAGGTCGGACTGCAGAATTCCTGCGCTCCTGGTGAGAGGTTCTAAACAAGAATGAGGGAAGAAGCCCCGTGGTTCTGGACACAGGACTTGGGACTTTTTTTTTTCCCTTCAGACTACATTTTAGGAGCAAAAGAGGAGCTTCACTTTTTTATTAATTTCTTTTTCAGAAAATTTAAAACCTTTTTCCAACTCTGCACCAGGAAAACAGCACATCATGAGAAGAGATTGCCTTACAGTGAGGCAGAGAAGGATGCATACATGAATTTGCATTTGTAAACTGCACAAGATCATTACCAATGATGAAAGAAAATAAGTTTGCACCTACAAAAACTAAGACCTAGATGTACCAATCCTTTAATATAGAAGCCCTAGACATCAGTGAATCATCATTAACCCCCTGAATAGGTTCTCTAAATGTGAGTTGTAGATCCTTAGAGGCAGAAGAGGATTTCTTTCAAGGGAGGTCATAATGATTCTTTCTGCAGGGTTCATCTAGGTAAACTTGAGAATCCTGCAGATTTTAGAATGCAGATTGTAGATAACTGCAGCCCCTTAAGACCCCTCACAGGAGAACTGCTACATGGGAGGGGTTTGAAACCATCTTCAGGATTGAGAAACATGAGATCTTCAGCCAGACAAGGCTACCCAAGACCCTCAGGCACTTTTGAAACCAGCGAGTCTACTGTTAACAGCAATATGGCAATGCACAAGAGGGGCTGTGCAGGGACGAAACGCTGGCTGGACCATTAGGAGAGGTTGATTTGTTCAGTAAGGGTGGGTTGGCATGTTAGGAGCATCTCAGATAGCTCTGATCTAGCTGTAGTGGTGGTTCTTCCACCTGTAGCCCTGGCAGCCATCATTCACTGCCACTGTCTCAGTTGTCACTATTGCAAGCACACCACTGTCTTAGGAGAGACTTCTGCGAATAAGGGGAATATAACACTTTGATTTTCTTCTAATAACTAGCAAAGGAACGGTTATATATATATTTAAACACTACCTTAAGCAAGAAAAAAAGCTACGTATTTGGTCAGCGTTCAGCAGGGTGCTTTCTAATGAAAAAGAAGTACCATTTCAGAGATCATATGATGTTCAAAGCTGCTATTCCCACTCAGATAATAACGAGCAAGGTCAGCGTCTGCTGGTCAGATTCAGTGTTTTGAAATTACATTTTGGTCTGTGAGGCTTCCCTCTGACATCCCAACCAACTGGTCTGTACAGAGCACATACACCACTACAGAAAGTTGCAGCTGCAATTAGCTGGTGAGTTGACACAGCAGGCAAGGCGTGAAACAAAATTTCAAAAACTGCCAAACTTGATCAGCACGGGTTCCTTACATGCTTGCCATGTCATTTCCAAGCAACAAGAGAGCAGCATCTCAGAAGATTAACCCCTTTCATGGTCAGAGGCATGCAGAGAAAGGGCACAGCCAACACCAAATCCTACCTCAATCCTCCTGTCTCCCTTCCAGCAAACCTCAAGCAGTCTAGGCTTTGCAGGCAGAAATCCCTGCAGAACTGCTCTTTCTTTTTGGAAGTTACCCCGCTGCAAGACTGTGCTGCTGCTTTCTTTGTCTATGTAGATTCTTTTGCCAGTATTTACAAAAAAAAAAAAAAAAAGCCAAGATACTTAGTTCAATTCAACCAAGGGCACATGGTGTCTAATTGGGGCTGTCAAGAACCAAAGGGCTCACCTTCAACAAATTTCATATGTGCTCTATGGGCAAGGATTAGAAAATGAGAAGTAGTGTTGCAGAGGTAGGAAGATTAACAGCTGGACACTCACACGTTTAAATACATGACCACAAAGGGAATGCTGATTGATTACCAAATTGTAAAAAGTACCATCCAGTTGCTCTCTCCCCTCCTGTTGCTAGCCATCCATCGCTATCTTTTCTTAGAAACAGTAGATGAAGCCTTTCTATTTTTGGCTACCTACACTCCCTTCTTTGCCCTCTACAACTTAATAGACTTGCTGCTGGTAAATACAAAACAAAACCTGTTCTGAGTGCTCAGAGCTCCAATGCACATTAAAAAATTATATACACCACCTCTGGACATACGGAAATTTATGACTGTGCCTAAAGAGGCTGTTATTGTAGCAAGCAATCTAAACTTTACCTCTATTCACAGTTGGACAAACTAGCTTTAATCAGCCCATATCTTCTCAGTCAGGGTCTTTTTGTAAAATTATTCAGCTGGCTTTGTAACGCAAGTGTCCACTAAGTACACCACTAAATTTTTCTAAGCCATTTTACTGATATTTCTATTCACATGGCAATCAGCTGCAGTTCCTCTAACAGCACTGTTCATAAAGCCTCATTTCCAAGAGAGCCTGGGAACTTTTTATAAATGGTAGACCTTTTAAATAACAGTTATCTGCAATGGTCCTAGGGCGTGCAGCTCCACAGCGTGCTGGTCTGCAAGAGAGCTACCGGTCCCCTCTGAAAGCATCGAGGTTCACCACCTAATTTCTTTAATGCAACTCTAAAGGTTAATTGGTCTGAAAGAGTAATGCAGGACTGCTGGCTAATGATAAATGCCTCAAGGCTTTGCAGCTTGCCTGTATTTTACACAGTCAAGTCCAGAACATAAAACACAGGCTACATCACCGGGAGTTTTCAGACCACCCTCCGACCTCCTGCAGACCATCTTGGTCTCCCCCTCTCCAAACCGAGCCCTTCACTACACCCACATGTGCTGAGTGAAAGCGGTAGGAGCTCAGGACTGTTCTCCTCCACCTGTATTTCATGCCTTGTTAGAGGGGGCTCTGAGAAGTGCCACCACTACACTCCTCATTACCACCACAGAGAACTAAAAACAACCCTAATGAGGGGAGCTTACAGTACTGGGTGGGAGGAGGGATGTCCTCCCACACTCCCCAAGGAATCTGGCCAAAATCTTCAATTTGCTATTTATGACAGCTAATTAGTTATTCTTTTGAAAATCTTTGCTTTAAATAAAAGAACTAATCATACACAAAAGTCAGTCTCCCACCTCCTGCGAAGCACACATAATTGGCTTATTTCCCCAACACTGTGTGTATGTTTTACACAATGCTTTCAGGCAGATGGCTTTAACTCTTTCCCTCTGCAAGTTTTCTTAGGTTTTTTTGTTTTGTTTTCTTTTCTTTCTTTCTTTCTTTTTTTTTGTGGCTTTTGGGAGTTCTGGATTATTTATTTATTTATTAAAAAAGCAAACAAGAAAACCATTTCCTCAGATTAGCTACTTTTCCCATAAAAGCTTGCTCAACAACAAAAGCAGTTACTGAGTTAACTGCACACACAAAATATATCTAATCTCTGAAAGGCTTGAGACAACCACTCCAGAGCATTGTTTCCTATGCATTTATACAACACCTTGTACAACACAGTACTGGAATTACGGTTTTAGTCTCTACCACAAATTTGTGCTTGAGCAATGCCTTTCAGATACAGTTACCTTACTGCTGAACAACCCCTCTGTCAAAAGACCTCAATTATTGAAGATTAACGTTAGAATTCTTTCTTTTTTCTTGTTTTATTGTTTTTGTTGGGGGGGGTGATTTATGTAAGTGGGATTTTTTTTTGTAATTTATGTAAGTGAGAGAGTTTTTTGTAATTTTTGTAAGTGCTTATTATAGTGATACTGCATTCCAGTGCTAAAAGCAATTCTGGTTTAAAGATCAGAGTTTTGGCAGCTGGGCAGTTGCGCTTAGGTTTCAGAGTTCCACTTGAGGGAAAAAAAACGTTTGTTTCTAGCATTGACACTCTTTAAATGAGCTGACATCCTTTTGCCTGCTAAGAGAAACTCCAGCACTTGGCTGAAAAAGATGACAAAGTAACTGAAGAGTAGGAGTAATCTTATTAACTCCTGTCTCATCACAATAAATAAGCTGCAGTCTTATGTCTTTTATCAGAGGATCTGATATCATTTAAAAGCATTAGAGCCCTGCATCACCCACTTAAGTAAATGCAGACAGTCATTGCCAAAAAGATGCAGTGAATTTCATTCCCTTAAAAAGAAACTCACTTTGTGTTCCCAGTATTGTATTACTCACCTTCTATGAATATTACACCCTATGAAACCAGTTACACCATGCACTTCCATTGAACTGAGAGTACATTGTCTTGGGCATCTTCACCAAGAATTTTATTGAAAAATTATGGCCAGCAAGGTTGAAACTCATCATGTCATCTGTATAACCAATTAAACCATTATATTTGGAACACCGAGTACTTGAAACTCAATGCTTATGAACAAGCTTTAGATCATTCATCAAAATTATTCGATGAGTAACCACAATCTTTTTTTTCATTTCCAGTTTCATGCTGCAATATACAGCAGGTGAATTTTACAGTGGTGTAAGCAATTCATTTGTGGCATTCTTTCTTCTGAATCAGTACTGAACAAATTACCCAAGCATGACAAAAAGGTAGTAGGGAGAGCAGTTAACATGAGAAACATTTTTATCATTACTTCTGTTTAAACTACACCACGGTCCTCCTCCCAATAGCGCAGCAAATGGTTTTGACCCTACAGTTTAAAACAAACTTTAGAGAAACATATTTTTTAGTCTAGCATCCCATGGCATTTTCAGCTGCCTCAAAGTGACCCAAAGCTTGGTAAGTGGCTTAACTGCCCCCTCCAATTTCCTACGCAGAGATCCTGTTTGCAAGTTTTCATTTGCTCAGGCAGACTTAACATATCCAAAGTAATCATTCACATCATCTGCATCTGTACTAAGGTAGGTCCCGGTTCAGGAGACAAGGTTTAGGGTTAGAATCTAGATTTTCATTTTCCCAAAATGTTTTAAGACTTCGAGTGCCCACCTTAAGATCTATTATAGAGTCACACTTACCAGAGGACAACCTGTGGCTATAAAGGAACACAAGGCAGCAGGACTGAATGCAAAGCATAATAATTGTTGCTACGAAACAGTTCCTATAAATCATTCCAGTAAGCAACATTTCCCTGTGCTCATAAAATATGCTTGCTCAAGCTTTAATTTTTCATAATTGGCATATGTCCAAAGCTTACTCTTAGCAAATGTAGTGTTTCAGTAAAATCCATTTTTACCATTTGAAGTACTGGGAACAGTAAAAAGACATGCAGATTTCTTCTACCTTCAGCCTAGTCTGAGAACGTTCTGATCAAGTTTTCTCAATTAGCTCCAATTCAGCATCCTTTGTTCTGGCAAAGGTCCTGATTTTAGATGAGCAGTTCCCTCCTTCAATGTCAGCAGCAGAAAAAAGTCTGGCAATGAAGAGACTACCCTCAAATCATCTTACCAGCTGCATAAAAACATCAGAAACAAGAAAATTACTATGGGGGAAGACTAGCCTGGAATTCTTCCCATATTCCTCAATATTCCACTGATCTGTAGGTGACTACTGAAAAGACAACAAGGTCCAAAGGTTTCTGTTGGGGGGATTTGGGTCTCAAAGGCAAATCAATGGGAAAAAAAGAGTCACTGAGTCAAATGATCACAAAGGTAGGAATTCATCCCTTACTTTTTGACTCTATACGGAACAAGCTATGTACCAATATTAAACACAGGGTGTTTTTTTGTTCATATCCTTCCAGAAAGGAAAGAAAATTTGACAGAAAATCCCCATATCAGGTTGAAAATCCTACAGTGTTGGAGAAGTGAAAACTCAAGTCAAATATTTCCAGGCACACATGTAATACTATACAATTCTCATCTTCCTGTTAAAATGCACCCTTCAACATATTACTACTGAGGTTTCAAGATGCGTGATGCAGCAGAGCTCAAGTTTAGCATTGAGGCATTAACATCACCCTGACAGAGTTAGTATGCTATATATGTGAATATTTTAAAGAGAATAGAACTATATTGTTGCATGATCACCACCATCATCTTTTCTTCTGCCTCTTTGCAGACATATACAATGTTGACCTAAGCTTTCGGCAACCTTAATAGAATTTCAGTGCCCACTGCCAAATGGCCATTTGATGTTCTGCTCTGTGTACACTGATGAAGCAATCTGTCACAGGCCTTAATGCAGGCATTGATGACTCTCCAATCTAAAGCTTTCACAGGCTTATAGAAATTTCTGAAGACTTTTGGAGTCTACAATAATTTGTGCAATACCACAAAAGAATTTGGAATCCTGGTATTCTGTGTTTAATGAAATATAAATATACTCTTTTAAACGTTTCTAGAAGAAATCCTAGTCAGGCCAAAAAAGCATATTATACACCATCAATCACCACAAAGTTTTTCTGGCAACTCTGAAATAGCAAATGCTATAGTGATTGCAAGTTATTGGAGTATGAAAATAACAACCCCTCTTGCCCCTGTCCAAACTTACTGCAACACCAAATATTTGATGCCGGTAGCCTGCACAAGATTAGTACAATAAATACACAAGGACTAACCTAACATTTATTGCCTATTTTCTTCATTTCTAAGAGATTCACCTATAAAGAATGCAGGGAGAATCCCTCTAACTTAATGCAGTCTGTGTAAGAGATACCATTGCTGCTGACTTTCTAGAAGTTGGGAAACACACCTCCCTACTGATTCAGAAAGATGCAGATATCCCCCCCAAACCAATCCTCTTCTACTGTTCCTAGCAAAACCAGATCAACCCATCTGCTATTAAAAGCTGAAAGGAGAAGGGCAAAGAGAGCTGTTTCCTTCTCTTCTCGTTGAAAGGCAAAAACAAAACACACAATCCTTTTGCAAGACTATTTGCATGCTGAGCTGTCAGACCATGCACTTTCCATTAAAGAGATAGCATGCCTTTTCGTAAGTCCATTTGGGATCCATTTTAGTGTTATCTAAAAATCAAATCTACATGGTAATCCTTTTAATGTACTCTTGACTTTTAAAAACAGCTTTATGTTCCTTCAGGAAATGTTTTAAGCCATTACTCCGTAATTACTACTCACCCATGGAAACACTGATCTTTTACAATATATAATCAGTCTCCTGACTTCAAAAATAAAACAGACTAGAATTTTGTCTCATGAAAGTAGCAAAACAAAACCAACATTAAGAGAGCATCTCATCTTCCCACACCCTGCTGGCCCCTTACTTCCCCCCCTCTCCCCTCCTATTTCAAAGCAGTATGTTTTTCCTGTCACAGGAGAGAGGGGTTGAGGTGGTCACAGTTCCAAATTCCTGTATTAAGTGTATGGGTGTGAAGACTCTTAATCTCGGTTTTGCATCTGTAACCACTACACGAGTAATCAATATATAATTATGGATTGAGGAAGCAGAATTTTTATCCTATTGGATATAAACAATACCCTAATCTTTTGCAAGTTCTGAAGTTTTGAATGACACTATACAACCTTCCAAAAGGATGGCAACGTAGCAGTGCAATGGAATTTGTGGAGTTGCTTTGGTAAGTTTAAGCTGTACATGAACGAGTCTCAGAAGAGGTGCCAATACCAGATTGCATTTAGTGCGGTTTCACTGGATTTATCTGGACCACATCTGTATTCAAAACAAGAATGCCTAGCCAGACTTCAGGGTCCCGAGATTACCTTGAAAGTCCTACTACCAGCTCCTGAAAGTTTTGCCTTGCTCCCTTTCCAAGCTCCTTTGCCCACCTAAAGGTGGCTGGAAGGCAGAGTTAAGTCTGAGTGGGATGCTAAGCTAGCATTGGCTTGCCCTTTCTAGCACATGCCACCGAGAGGACAGAGTGCATTTTGCTCAGTTACGGCCTCCATCTGAGGATACAAAAAAAACCCCCATGACTTCAGTAATGCGGATTCTCAGCCTACAGGAGGTCCCTGGATATCCTGGCCTTGAATGCAGTTTAACAAAGACCCTAGATGTTTATGCAAAGCATACCCCATCAAAAATTGGAAGGATATCTCCCATCCCACCACTGATCCCAGAGAGCCCAGCACGCTTCTCACTTGATTGCTCTGGCAAAGACAGTTTAATATCTCAGGACTAGAAAAAGGTCTAAGTGTAGTTTGTGTGAAAGAACTTGTAAATAATAGCAAATAAATTTGTTCTCTTAATGCCACAAAGATAGAGAAGACAGAGAAAACAGAGGCTAAATACTTTCATTGCTTCTGTTCTTCTATTTACTGAGGTCTAGCTTAAGCCTTACTAAGCCATTATTTGCTTCCACAGACAGATTTGCTCCAATTTGCTACCACAGTCAGGACAGTGAGGATCCTACTCTTGACCATTCCCCCTTTCATTCACAGGGAAAGGCATGAAGACCCCAGTGTAACACTGTTCATTAAACACTTGCTATAGCTGCAGTTGGCTAGTAACTATATACCTCAAACTAACTTTTATTATTCAGAACTGATTAAGTCAGGGCTCACAAGCCACAGATGGACATTAATGCTACCCTTCGTTACAAGAAATTATGCTGATAAGAATGAAAAGTGGTTTCTTGGCGTTAGCTCTTATATACTCATTCTATGATAAGTTCCTCTGAGGTGATGTATAGAGACAGGATTTGAGCACTATTTCTCTGGACAACAGAAGAGACCCAAGTAAAATTGCAGGATCTTCTTTTTTTTTTTTTTTTTTTTTCTGGTGAAATGCCCAGAAAGGATCTGAAAACCCTGCTGCAATTCACCATCTATTTCAGAATAAAGTGAGCACTACATGTTTGGAGCAAGTTAGCATGGCATTTAGTTTGCATTAAAGCATCTTGGAAGTAATATGAAATACACCTTAACAGAGCCCATTCTAATCTATTAAGCATTCAGGAGCATCACTGTGTTCAGAATATGGATGAGGAGTTGGAATTGCACAAGACATTCCCCTTCTTATGGTTGACCACTGAGTTGAATTCAAGCTGATCCTAAGGGAGCTGTTTTCATTAACCTACAGTAGCTTTCTAATCCTATTTGTTGAATTTCAGTCCACCACCACAAGAATTTATGACCTGCTGCCTGCACTTTTGATGGTACTCACACTTCACTCTTTTCCTCAATGCATCTTGCTCCTCTGGATGATTACCATTGCTTTGTACAGGAACTGATCCCTTTAAAGTGGAAGTCTGCTCTTCAATTCAGTTATTATGTTCTATTTAATTCTCACCAACATAAGTGAAGATGCCAATGGTTACACTTGGTAGAGTAACATGAAAAAAACCAATAGCATATGACCTAGCCAAGGGTGCAGAACTGAAAGACTCCTGAAATGTACCTCCTTAAGTTTGGCACAGCCATATATCTACTGATGCTTTGCCTGCAACCTCAAACTAAAAAGCAATTCTAAACCACTAACCTTCAGCTCCAAAAATGCTACAATTCAAGGCCAAAGATTTACTGAGCAGCTTTTTCTCTGCTCCATTTCCATAGGAATTTCTACCGCTTGATTTGCTTAGTTTTTGTCCACCTCATCATGATATTCATCACTGTTGAAAAGAACTCCTTCACTGAACTAATGAAACAAGGAGTCTTAAGTGCCCTGCAGTCCTTTTTAGAAAAGTCTGTATCTCCAGATGAGTCTCAATTTCACAGCATCAGGGAACCGTGTGCCAATGCGCTGAACCGGAACGCCAGGGCTAGCAGGAGTTGCAGACAACAATGCTAACATCAGGGTTATTTTAGATTAGAGTACTTTTAAATCAGTTTTGGATTCAAACTTTTAAATGCACTCTCCAGAAGGAATCTGCAATGACCGAGTATTTTCAAGGCTAATTTTCTAAGCCTGAATGAAACTCATTCTTACTTAAGAAACAGACACAACTAACCTTTGCCACAAAGGCTGTCTCATGGCTAGAAAATTAGGCAGGCAACAGTTTTTACAAGGAATAAACAACCTAAGAAAACATCTATAAAACTACAAACAAAAGCCAGTACAGATGCTGTTCGGAAGAGATTTTCACTGAGACCAGAAGTTATCATGATCCAAGGCACTTCTCCTGTAGCTGAGGCACCTCAACTTCTGCAAGCAGTCCCACTCTAGCAGGGGCAAGGGAGTGATGTGGGCTAGCTGGGGCAGCAGGGTTGCGCTCCAGAAACGCAAATAATTCTGCAGTGGGATAAAGGAGGAACTGAACATCCACAGCATGATGGCAGGATTTTGCTGAACTAAAATTCCTGTAGAATTAAGACAGATCCTCAGCACTCTACAGAAGGAAAGTGGTTGTGATGAGAGAAGGGAGTGTGTAAGACAGATGGGAGAGTTAAGGTCGAAGTTCAGGCTAGAAGCAATTAAGACGGGCAAGAGTGCTCTGCAACTTGACATAGGTTTGCTTTGTATTCAGAACTTTTCACTAGCATTAAGCATCTTAACTTGTGTATAGAGAGATTATAATTAAAACCTGACAAGCTTAAATTAGCCATTTATAAAAGGTTCTCCAGAAAGCTTTTAAAGTAGACTAAACATATCTATTAGAATGGAAGAAAGGGGAAAAAAAAGAACCCAAGCCATTTTCAGTTACAATAGACTTCCCTACCTAGATATTTCAAGAGATTAGACAAATTTAAAATCAAAGTTCTGCAACTGTCCAAAGCCACTTAAAAGGAGGGAGAGGGAGGAGGTGTGGCAATTAGAAAAACCTTTAAAACCCTCCTTTAAACCACCCTCTATTTAATAGCCCACAGTCCCTTGGATGAACATAAGCACTCCAGAAAGCCCATTTAAAAAAAAAAAAAAAAAAAAAAAAAAGAGGAGATCCTAATTTCCCTTCAGGATTTTGAGCACTTCAGGGAGTGCTCTATTATGGTTCCCCAGGGACAGGGGAATTATGGCAATCTGCCACAAGGCTGGGCAGTTAGCAAGGGAGGCAGACCAACAGCTGGCTTTCAGCAGGCCATGCCAATTAGAGCAGAGGGAGCATTTTTACCTCACACTGGCTATTCAGATTAATTCCTAACATTTCACTGCTATACAATTTTCCTATGAGTTCAAGAAAACGAATCTAAAGAAAATTTGTGCTTTATCAAGGAGAGGAATGTATCTGTCAGTGTCAAATGACACCAGGTAATTTATTCCCCCTCAAAAGGGAAGAAGGAAATAGCTACAAATATTTTGATACTTCATTAAAAAGCTCACTGACTATACATATCTGGAAGCCAAATTTGTGAGAATAAAAGTCAGTAAGGGCAGGGTTGCTGCAAAGTCCACCTTATTACTCCCAGATCATATTAGATTCCTTCTTTCCCTGCCTAGCCTTTACATGAAGCAAATGCAGTACTCAAGAAATACAGTTGAACATCTAGCTGGGACACGAGAAGGAAGCTTTGGTTTCCCAGCACACATCTCCAGCCCTGCCATGTCCTCTTCTTCTCTGCTGCACATGCCAAAGGAACAGCCCTAGCTTGCTCTCAGCACAACTGTCTGCAAGGAAACAAACATCTGCCTATTAATCTAAAAAGTTCCTGAACAACCCTACATTATTCCTACTTCTGATTGTTCCCATTACCACATCAGCCTCTCTGCAACTGTCCTTGGTAAAGCTCTGGAACAGATGCTTTGCTATGCATGAAGTATATTATATGTGCATCTTCGTAGCCCATAGGGTGCCCTTGTCACAACCTGTTGTAGCAGCCTGTTGCCGCTGCTGAAGACTCAATTTACATGCTTGCAACATCCCACTTCCAGGTGAGAAAGAGAGGCAGATAGGAAGTGTAAGAAGTCAGCAGAAATGTTACATAAAATATGGCGCAGACACGAGTACAGTAGTTCTTCGAAGGAAAGAGAGAGATGGTGCCTGTACCTGAGAAAAATAATCAAGCTCTACCAGCAATGATCACTCTTAACCCATGTCATTTATCTACAGCCTACATTCATTGCTTCCACACGCAAAATGTAATCCTTTTTCTCAACCTACCTCAACTCTACTGCACTCCATGTGGTTCCTCTTTTTCAGAAGAGTGTCTAAATTATCTATAGTGCAGGAAAAGAGAACATTACTTTAAAGCAGGCATGATCAGCCTCAGCAAAACATAAGAGGAGTAATTTGTTACTTCAAGTGCTGGAAGGGGGTTTTGGTGGTTTGGGGGTTTTTTTTGTTGTTTTTTTTTTGAGCACCAACAACATTTGAAGTGGCAATGTGTATTTAGCAATCTTAATTTACTTTGATTCATCTTTATATACCACTAGTGTACTTATCCTCAATGCACGGTGAACTGAGAATCTGATAAGGAAAAACAACATCTGCTCTGTATCCAATACCTAACGGAAGCATGCGAATGAATATTTGCAAAACCCACTATCCGTCTGAGTCCTTAATTGGGTGAAAAATAATAGATATCTGCGTTTCAGGTACCCCAAAGTTCAAGTAAAAAATCTATCCCATTTTTGGTTATCTGTAGCAGCAATTTCACAGCAACTGCTGGGTGTGCAATTGCCACCCTGCTTTCGGAGAATTAAAAAGCTGAAGACTTCTCTAGAGACTTCTCACTTTTTATGCAGGTTCTGTCTTATTTTCACTTCATTCCCAAACCTACTGCAGCTGAAATACAGCCCCAGTCCCAAACAGTTCTGTCAGGCAACACAAGAGTTGGTGCAGATCTGTGCTGAAAGCCAATGCAGCCAGTTTCTCCTCCTGGTACTGTAACAGCACCATCAGTGCATTACCCACCACCAGTCCCACTGTGCCTCTGCATGCCCCTGCCCACAGCTGCATGTGGATATGCCTGGCATGAAATCCTCTCTCCGCTGAGAGCCTCTGTTCCCCTCTGGGACAAGTTTAGCTCAGTCATCTCTGACACCCGCCCATGGTGACATCTCCCTGTTGCCTTCTCCTCGCTGGGCTAGAAAACCCAATACTCGCGGCCTCTACACATACATACCACCACTAAGATGGTGGTGGGCTGGCATCAAACTAGCTAGGCTCTCTCCAGTCTGTCAACAGACAGCTGGCCAACTTCAAGTGATGGACTTGTGTTAATCTCGCAACTCATCTTGTGTTCAAAGGCACACAGCTGATTTCATAATTGACACATCAACATTTGGAAAGTAAATACTTGTCATTTTTATATGATATTTCCAGTGATACAAATTGGGTACTACCAACCATATCCTGGGCTGCATGAAAAGAAGCATGGTCAGCAGGTTGAGTGAGGCAATTCTCCCCCTCCACTCTGCTCTTGGGAGACCTCACCTGGAGTACTGTGTTCAGCTCTGGAGCCCTCAGCACAGGAAGGACATGAGGGTAATGGTTTTAAGGTGAAAGGGAGGAGATTTAGATTAGATATTAGGAAGAAATTTCTTAATGTGGAGGCTGTGAGGTTGTCCAGGGAAGTCGTGGATGCTCCATCCCTGGAGGTGCTTAAGGCCAGGCTGGATGAGGCTTCGAGCAACCAGATCTAGTGGAAGGTGTCCCTGCTGATGATAGGGATGCTGGAACTGGATGACCTTTAAGATCCCTTCCAACACAGCCTATTCTATGAAAATAGTTACTTTCTGTTTTATGAGATCCACCACAAACTATTCTTACAGCCTAAGCAACCAGAAATTTTGATTTTTTTAAAAAATAAACTTCGAGTGCTGACACTTCATGTTTTTTGCCCAGAGACCCCCATAATGCAACCACAGAAAACCAAGGGAAGACATATGGCCATCTCCAGAGACAAGTGAAGTCAACAGACAGCATGCAGAGACCACTGCTTAAGCAGTGAAGAAAACCAGGGCAAACCCTTCCTATGTATTAGTGGTCTAAGACATCCTGTATCAATGCAAAACAAGCGTCACTTCAATTTAAGATTTGCCCATCTCTCTCTTTGAGATCAACCTTCAGCAGTAACAGTTCATCTCATGCTACAAAGGTCAAGGGCTCAGTCAGACCTCCAGAGATTTGAGCTACTGGTTCCAGAGAGTCTGCCAGTATAAAACCTGACACTTCGATTAGTATTTACTCTCTAGACATATCTAGTTTCCTACTTCTTCAGGTTCTAGTGTCAAAATACACTTGGAGTACAATATGCAAACCTTCACTAGACAGCTCTTCAGTCACAGCGGTACATCTGTTTTTGCCAGAAAAGGGTGTATTTATGTTAATGTACTAATATACACCTGAGCTTGTATTTTTGTTACAGAGCATAGAAAATGGCAAAGCTACATCCCATCATGTTTTCAGTGCACAGAGAAATATTTTGGAAGTTAGCATTTAATACAGATACCTTGCATTATAAACATCAGAGAACGATGAGTCTTTGATATGCAGTTCCTGGGTGGTTTCATCACAGCTCCACTTGTTGGCTTTACTTGAACCAACACACTGCAGCATCATATATCACCCTCTTAAGGTCTGAATCAGCATGGGTACCTGCACATTACCCTCTTCTAAGGGCAGTGAAGGTTTGAACCAAGGGACCACTTCCTCCCATTTCACATGATCAAATTGGGGCAATCCTGTCCCTGCACCTCATACACAGCCTTAATATATTAAAATTATTGCTCACTTCTACTTGTCATGAACAGGGTTTACCTCATTAATAAACTGTGAAGTGGCAATTTCCCCATGCACTTTAGAACCACTTTCACACACCCAGGACAAGCTCCTGCCACATCACACAAGAGCCACAGTCCCCCTGTTTTGAAATGCAACATCTTGAAACTCTCGTGAGTAGAATGGTCAACATGGGCAACTTCTTGCCCAGCTGCAAAGAATTTTTAACAAGGAAGGAGACAAAATAAAGCTTAAACAGGATGTATTAAACCTTACCAGGCCACCATGTGCCAAGGTTATTAATAAAGTTTGAAATTACAATAGAGCTTTACTTAAAAACCTACCCACCTAGTTCTCCAAGGCTATGTATTTAAGTAGCTTGCAGATAGTTTGTATCATTCAAGATGCTTTAACACTTTTACCCAAGCTCCAAACTGCATGAGCAGACTACAAACAAGAAGATGTTCTAACACAGCAGCTAGTGGCAGATAACAATTTGTCCTCATTGGCTCCACTGAGGTAAGTGGGCACCAATTTTGTTCATGCTAACTACATTTATTACATAGCTGTGCTGGTCCCTTTCCCTCTCCCTTTGTTTGCCAAAGGATAAGACAGTTCTGAATTCTGGGACTTCTGTAAAGCTGCCACTGACTGTTTTTCAGTTCCATTATTTCAGACACTTCTGCAGAGAAGGTCCACATTTGGATCCAGCACACCTTGTAAAGCGTCAAAAAAGAAAAATAAGCCATGGCAATGCAGAGTTCAGGCCACAGGAATGGTAAGAGGATATCACACTCTGCTTTAAGTGCCAATATATTTGTGCTTTGAAAGAAAAATGCCTTCAGGAATCACAGCAGGAGTCACCTTTATATAGAGACTTTGCATATAAAGGGACATCTATTATTCTCAATTAATGGCATTCTGATAGACACGTTTACATTTCTAAGTGTCAGATTCAGCAGAATATGGAATGACTGAAGGCCTCTTATTTCACCCTGAAAATGGCCATAAAAGGATCTAAAGATGACAAAAAAACCCCGCCACATTTTCTAGAAGACACAAAAGATGTCCTTTGATTCCTTACAGCTCTGAAGTCTGGTTCGTACAGCAAGGCTTTCCAAATAGAAACTTAAATGCCTGCAAACAGCAAAGCGAATTGCCACTACAGCCCCTTCACAGAATTCAGTGACATCCATATCAAGAGGCAGTAATAGATCCTGATCACATTCTCCTATGGATTATTAGGGAAACCTAATGTGGCAGAACACTGTACAGTAGGTTTCTGGAAAAATGAATATCCAGAAGTTTCAAAAAAATGCACATTTTGCCAGTAAATTGTGCATAATGTTACTGGGTTTTTAAACCAACACATCTGAAATATTGTCTAAAAGTAGAAAGAGAATAAACATCTTGATCTTGTGAGAGAAAATTAACTGTCTGGGGGAAAACCCAGAAATGGAAAGCCATTTCAGTGACATCTATGTAACTGAAACACCAATAAACTCTTAACACATACACATACATGCCCATGAGGTGCTGGTGGCACAACATGCCTATGGTCTGCACTGATACACAAGTGTCTGTCACTTTTGAACCTCTCTAAGGCTAAAGAGAGAAAAATAACATTAACTCAACCACAAGCAGCTAAGGACTACATTAAAGACATCGAAAAAATAAAAGTACAGATACTTAATGTCCCAAACTATTCCAGTGCCTAAGTCCCTGAGGTAAAAGGAGGTCTTTTGCACTTATGTGCACACAAACATCTGCCATGAAATCCTTCAAACACTCTTGACTGTGAAAACACAGATGTGAATTGTTAAGCAGTCAATACATCTCCAATGAGTGCCACAGGCATCTCACACAAGGACCAACTCTGAATGTTTAAATAGGAAGGGTGGGAGCACACTAGTGGCTAAAGGGTCTGAAGGGGAAACAAACTGAAATCCTAGATGCAGTTCAGCATAGTGGTTTGCGGCTTCCATGAATGATTTCAAAAAGCTCCTGTGCGAAGGCATAAGCAGCCCTTGCTTCTGGTTCCAGCTGAATCCCATCTCTGCTCCTCTCCTGGTGCCACTACGTTCTGTAGCCACCTCTCATGAACTCCACATGCATCCTCCTGGTGCTCCTTTTTAAGGCACCACCTCCAAATTATGTAAGTATTAAAAAGAAAAGTATTATTCATATTGACTCTCCTGTCTGTGCTGGAAAGAGCTGCTGCCTATTTGCTTTACCAGAGACTGGAACACTGGTTAGTTTTGTGGGCTGGTTGTTGGGGATTTTTTTTGTGTGGTTGGGTTTTTTTTGTTAAAATTAAGAGTATTCCATGGAAAATGAAACCTCCCCGTGAAGTTACACTATAGTTCATGGGTTTGAGAATTTTAAATAAAAATAACTCACCAGCTGTTCAACTATATAAATCAACACATTGCAACTATTCCTGCCTGGTGGCCTGTTGTTAGACCTGTAAATGAATAATTCAGTACTCAAATAATATCAGCTAAATTTAAAAAGCACACACAAAACCTGATAGTGTTAACTGGAGCTTTCAATGGTCAGATTTAGCTTCTTGGGTAGGGTGGGAAAAGCAATTTACTACCACAGAGAAGTACAAGTGTTGAAAACTAATTCAGCAGCACCTCCAAATATGAAAACTGTTACTCAGCTCCAGCCAGCAGATTACAAATTCCCACAGACCAAGGCTCCCTATGCTCTCACACCTGGCACCACAATCACCTCCAGACAGGACAAGCCCTCTTTAAAACTATTCGGGAAGAACCGGGATGCTAGCAGCTCCCCGGTTCAGAATAAGAACAGCACCAGCATCCAATAAATCCACTATATTTGCAGTTCTGCTACTGATTTTCCACATGAAAAACCTCTGCATCTACGTCTTTATGGGTGAAAAGGAACCAACACCACCAGTTATCTCCAAGAGATTTCAAGTGGTCTCCAGCACACTGAAACCACCAAGTGTTCTGCCAGATACGCTTACCTTGTCCTAAAAATCCCTTAGCAAAGGCCAGGTAGAATAAAGAGATGGAACTTTCCACTGAATTATTTTAAAGCTTCCATGTCCCTCTGGAAACACAAGTTTACATTGTTTAGCAAAAACACTTTGGCACCTATGAAGCATATATGACCATGGATATCTATTACTGGCAAAAAGGCAGTTTTCCCCTCCTTTTAACTGATGGAAGAACAATTTGCATCATAATTACAACCAAGGCCCTGTAACGTTACTTTCAGTTAAAATAGTAAACTACTATAATAAAAGCGTACCTGGGGAATATTTAGAGAAAGCACTAATGATTTCTTCCCTAGTGGTTAATAAATTCCCTTCCAGATCAATTTGTTCATGATAGAAACTTGAGAGCATAAACAGTTACACAAGCACATTAGAGTGTGTCTTTCTCAGTATAAATGATTTATTACAATGATTAGCAGCACATAAACAATTTAAAATACAACTCTAATTAGCTTTTTGGAAGAAAAGGAGAAAAGCCTTCCTGACTCCCTCTACACATTATGTTTTACTTTTCTAAGTGTGTACTTTTTAATTAAATCCAAATGTCACAATAAATTTAAAGTGTTTTATTACCACCCTGGCTAACTAAGCCATTCATGCAAACACCCGTAACATTAAACCAGATGCAGGGCTGAAAGTGGTAGAAGAGAGAGGAGAAGGAAAGGGAGGAGAAGACAATTATTTCTATATTTGACAAGAGATTTGTACAAATGTTTGAAGACAAGATCATCTTTGTCAAGCTTTCCCCGTTTTATGCAGAGAGGCTCGCCAGCTAATTGCTCTTTAATACCTGTTTCCAAGTTTGAAAACGTCGCACCCCGTTAAACTTTCCCCATCAAAAGCTAAAGGAGGATGACAGAGATGTAGGAAAACTGGTCTGGACAAAATTTTGAACAGTTTGCAGAAAACAGTCAAAACGAACTGCCTCTCTCACTACCTGTACACACATATACCCTTCTTTTATGTCTGGGGAGAGCAGAGGGATTAAAAAAAAAAAGTGTCCTTTGTAAAAACGTTGAGAGCTCTCCCATGAGAAGGCTGACCACGACCACTTGCCATTCACGATGGCATCTGGCCATTGCCTTTCTGCAGGATGAAATGCCACCTCAAAACCTCCTCAGCATGGAGGACACAGCAGCCCCGAACAGCACTCCCACAGCTCACATGCAGTCACGGTGCGATCGGCATAACAAGGGACCTTGGCCATCACCTGCAGCAATGGGCATTTGCCTATTACTCATGGGGCAAAGGAGAAACAAAGGCTTTCAAACAAGGTTGGTGAGGTGTGAGTGCAGCTAAACTGATGGAGGTATGCTAAAGACAAGGTCCAGGGTAGCTACCGAGCTCCACAGGCTCACAGCCTGTCTCTGGGCACTTGGCAGAGGTGCAGGTTAGGGGTGCTGTGGGGCTGGGTGTGCTGCGACCTCTTTTGGGATGGAGAGAGGGAAAGAGCCCCAGAACCTCCCAACCTAAGCAATGATCCCAAAGCCTCAGGGCTGCTCTGCAGCACTTTGTTTTACTGCTACATCAGCAGATTGGTCTAAACAGGTCAGATTTAGCACAGTTCAGACAAAAGCCACCCATTAAAGAAAGCAGCTATGATTATTAAAATAGGTTAAAGTAAATGGGCACTGCGCAGATAAAGCTTTTGACCTTAGTGTGCAGCGCTCTCAAGAACACTTTAACATAATTTATCTAAATTAAAAACCAAACACCAAATTCTAAAATGGCACAAAAAGATCATTTAAAAAATGCGATTAAAAAGGCAGGTCAAGGGTTGGAAATTAGTAATTACTACTACAATTAACCAAAATCAGACAGAGACACATGAATTGTGCATATTACTGCAGTTCACGTCAGAAAGGCAATTGCAAGCAGAGCAGAGAAGAAAAAGCTTGCAAGTTGCAGAACCACTCATATAATTAACCTCTGCCACAGCAGAAGACCCACTCTTGTAAGCTTGCATCATTTGTTTCTGGAGAGAAGTGCTGCTCGTTACTACGCTCAGCTATTAGACCACGCTCTTCACCAGTTACACAGTTCTCTGGAAACTGATATTTTGATTTTCTTCCCGTCTAAGATCTTAGTGCATCTTCACCCTATTAGTGGTACATTTGCCCTTCACCTCCTATTTCAATAGTTCTGAAAAAGATGAGAAAGGGCAACTTCTGAACATCCTGGGATTTAGTAGAGGTCATTTGCCGAAAATGCCACCTGCTAAAGTCCATATTGTTTGAGTGCAAAAGCCTATTGAGAACTGTCAAAGAAACACCATAAAGGGTTTCTAAAACAGACTACTTAACACAGGATGGAGACAGAAATACTCTGTATGCAACTAACATCCTTCAGATGGTTTTCCCTAGGTTTAGGGGGGTAAAAAGATAATTTAACAATTAGCACTTTGTTCCCACTTCAACCTCAAAATGGCTCTTTGTGAACTTCCTTGGAGCAACGTTGAAAGAGCACAGTGGGAATGAACAGACTGACTACTATTTTGAACTATATCCAAAATGAACTATTCTCTAGGTCCTCCCTTGAAGCTATCATCTACTTTAGGTTAGATGAGTAAAATCTAGGTTCAAATCTTATTCAGGCTTCAGCTTAATTTTGTGAGCTCAGAAGGCTTCGCAAATCATTTTAAGTTAAAGTAATGAAAACAGGTGAACCTGAGAAGCTGGACAGACACGAATGATCTCTTCCAAAATAGGGAAGAATCCATCTGTTCCCTTTTAAAGCACATAAAAGTCTTTGAGCAGTAATGAAAATTCAGGGATGTAAGTCATGGACATCATAGCAGTCTATTAGAGAGAGGAGAGGGGCTGTATTACAGAATACTGGAAGTAGCAGTGATTACTGGGATAAAGGGATGCTGCAAAGGCAGCATAGCAGAGGGCAAGTCAAATGATTCAAACACTCAGGGATCTCAGTTCTTAAAAAATGAAGGGAGAAATGAAGATTTCTATCTTTTGAAGAAGTAGGATGAGTACAGATACACAGATGTCTGAAAGAAGTGGTGAAGAGAGGTATGAAGCAGGATGTGCTCCTCAGGTGCAGAAGGCAAGAGTCTGCAGCTCCAGGTGAGGCACAAACAGTAGGTTTGCATCACAGCCAAGACAGGGATAAACAGGAGGAGGGCTCTCCCACAGCACTTCCTCTCCTCCTTCCACACATCAAACCATGCTTTCCAGCCCCGTACTCTCAAACAGAATTAAGACACAGCTACTGGGACAGTCCTGTTCCCAAACCATGCCTGCCTTTCTCCTCCTCTTCCCTTACTAGGGGACTGCCTAGTACCTCCTCCTGTAGACTAAGGCTCAGTTTACTTTATTTTCAAAGACACTTGTGTGCTCTTTTGCATACCTCCTTGCTAATATTTTTAAAACATCATTGTCAAACAATTTTCCAAGTACAGCATGTGTTTCATTTGGTTTGCATGTTGTTCCCAAATTGTTTCTCTCAAGTTTAGAGGAAAAAACACTTTGCCATAATACCTATTATACAGTACGGTACATTCATCAAGGAGGAAGGTGAGTAGGACATATTAAATTGCATAAGCAATACAGAAAACGTTAGCCAGATTAGCATTTGACACAGCAGAACACTAAATCTTACTTTCAAAGTAACCTGGAAACAGACTGAGAGCCAGCACCCATGCTGATCTGCCCTTGGGTATGGTACTGAAGCAAGAATCACATGAACTTACATGTGTCTTTGCAATTCAGCATATAGTGTTCAGGCCTGAGATCAGAAGACTAGAATTTCGTCGCACCACAGATTACCAAAGTGCTGCAGTTTTGGGAAAGATACTTTCATTGTCCTTCTCAACCTTTTTTTGGATGCTTAATTCAAACATTTTAATTTAGATGTTATTTTTTGCTCTTCTGTATGAGTATGCTACCTTACATAGCGCAGTACTAAACAAATACAGACACAAGCAGGGTCAAGCCTTGTTGGTTTAGGTTTGTTTTGGTTTTTTTTTTTGGCTACGTGATATCTTAGTGATTTCTTCCAGGAAATGAAAAGCATTTTCAGCATTTATTTCATGGAAATGCTGTCATTCAGCATCCACAGGATGTGTAAGACCTTTCCTCCACTGGGTAGGCATTGCTGCTAAATTCAAGGGTAAACACTTAAGTGGAATGAGCCCTCTGAGAGCTTGTAAGGAAATGCTGAGTAAACACAGCCTTGCTATCAACACCGCTCCTTTAATGACAAACTCATTCAGATGTTAAAGCTGCCTCAAGTACTTGATCATGATATGCAGTGTGAGGAAAGTTCAAAAATCAACTCCTCCTCCTGCATTCTCATGCAACTTCAAGCAGTAATACACACTTATCAAGCTTGCTTTACAGATCTTGCTTTGATAAGCAAAATTTTAACTAGGTTAATACCATTTGAAGAGGATTCATTTAACTGAAACAAAGTGAGACTTGTCACACTCTTCATAGCTGGTATTGTAGCAACAACTCACACGTGCCTCTCCTGTAGGAAAAACCAGCATAATAATCTTCACAACTGGCTTGCTCTGTTGATCTAGTTGAAACCTAAGCCAAGACCAAGAAATATTTACTTTCTCTGATTAATCAACACCATGGGGTGTTCTTCGAGAGTCAGTCCTACAAGCTTACAACCTAAACAAGAACAGCACATATTGAGAAACCCGAAGTACAGATCAGGATCTGGCAAGGGTTTTGTTGAGCTTAAATTGTTTTCTAGTTTCTCAGGATGAGAAAGGTGGGAAACAAATCGTCATTTGAGACTTAAACCCATGGAGCTTGCTCATTGACAAGAAAGAAACCAACCATCCCAAGCAGAAAGAAGACAGGATTAAAAGAAGCAAAACCAAACACTAAGTATCTATCAAGCTTAGCACAGGGGCTACTACAACATGTCCATAGTTCCTTAAAACAATACACAGTTTAATTTGATAGAAAGTTTATAATGCCAAAGGATGGTCCAAATATTTGTCCCAAGAGGTAATCAGAGCTTTATTAACTGTACAGGAAATGGATCTAGTTGTGCACAGTGGAATATGCCATAATTAAACTTAAGCGGTTCCTCCAACCTGTGAGGCAGGAGAAGACCGTCAGTCTCTGGTGTCATTTTTCAAGTCTTGAAGATAGAAAACTGCCTGACTTCATGGCTGGTCACCTTCAGGAGACGTCAAAATCATTCTCCTTTCCTCTGCCTTGTTCTGGTGAGGTTGCTATCACCTTCAGCTTGCTCAGGACCCTGCCACGGCACGTTTTTCTTCTGAGAGTGACCACTAGCAAATTTCAACTCTGTGGCCTCCATGCAGAGCACTGCCCAGTAACTGCCCATGGGGAACACAGAAATTGTGCTGGGCACTATTAACATCAAGCAGTACATTACTGCAGCATGGCCTCACTAGTTGCTCTTATGCAAGAGACTGTCAGCATTTCCAGCATTTCTTCCTCCTGGACTTTTATAACAGCTGCAAGATGGGGAAAAAAAAAAAAAAAAAGGGCAAAAGAAAGCAAAAAAGAGTCCAAAAAACCCCCAAACCAAATCCACATCAAGGCTTTAGGTTACCCTAAAATCTTGGCATGTGGCTATGTCATACTCATTCCAAGACAACCCCAGGTAGAATCCCAAAGAAATTGTCCAGGGAAATCTGAACACAGATGCACACAATCCTTGAGACGGTTCACTTGTGGACAGGACTGGTGCATCTATGAAGCCCTAAGAAGTGCCTAGGTGCTGTGACTGTATCAACACAAAGACCTTCAGCTTAGCAGGCACTTAGCAGACATTACAGGAGACAAGAAATCCTGAATCTTCACCTTTGCTTTGAAGCAACAAGATGCTTACTAACTTACACCAGCTGGACTCTATGTCCTGGCTGAAAGTTTACTGCTGGTGATGCAACTTCCCTGGTTGCCCCATCAGCTAGAAGCAATCACTGACTTGGTGAAGAGGCTGGCAGGCAGAAACAGGTCCTCAGGAGTTCACCTCAGCTCAGCCCAGTTTTTGTCCATACAGTGCTCAGCAGAACTTTCTTGTGATGGGCTTAGCTGCAGCAGGAGTACCAGCACTGCCTGCTTTGGTGCAAGCACTGAGAGTGCTAGAAATACACCAGTCAGCAGCCTGGCATTGCTTCCCAGAGAGCACATGATTATATCAGGTGGTGGCATTCAGCAAAACTTTTTTTAAACGCCTTAGAAGGCTAGCAAATGGAAGCACGGCACCACAAACCCCATAGTTCTGCATGAGGCAAGACCAATCCTTTCCCACATTAATAAGTGGTGCCTTTGAGCATTCACGTTCACATGAAACCAAGTTAAAAATCTTAGTGCTACAACCAATTTCTTGGAAAGGGGCAGTGATAAAATGAGCTTGGTGCAGCATCAATGGACATGTTTGTTTTTTATCTCCCATTCAGAAGAGCACTCTACTGTCATTTCCACTACAAGCAATCCAATCTCATTAAGGTCAAGCCTACTGGGTGGACCTCATGCTGGGGAAGAGAAGAAGAAAATATTATGTGAAACTTAGAAGCTGCGCTTGGTGTAGAACGTCTGCAGCAGTATCCCAAGTACGTTACCACAAGAATTATGTTTCTCTCCCACCCTCCCCAAAGTATTTAATTCAGGGCGGAAGGGGTAGAACATGTTCACCTTTGAGCTCCTGTGCCACAAGAAACCATATTCATTCAGCTTTCCTATTTAAGTAAATGGAGTTCACACATGCTACAGTATAGAGTTACCTCTTGTCATCTGAAAGCAGTCCAATCAATGCTATACACAGAGAGTAGTATTTGAATCAGCCTTAAGTTAATTCTTAGTCATCGAAACTGTGACAGCATGCTGACCCTTTCAAGTCAACTGGGAGCAGGCAATCTTTGTAGAAGATTCTCAGGCCTTTAATCAGATTCTCAGTGGGTTTTAAAGAGATACTACAGCATCAGTTTGTAAACATCTCTCTAGTGAAAATAAAGATTACTTCTGACCTAGCCAATTACTCAGTCCCAGAAGATATATCCTAGCGATATAATTGAATGAACCATAAGGAAAGAAAATATATTTTAGGTAGGGGGTAGAAAACCCAAATCCCAGCTTAGGATGCAGGTAGCACTGTATCCCATGGAAAGACCAGATACAGAGAGAAACGCTTAGAAAAGAAAGACCATTAAATCATCTAGTACTTTCTCCTACCAGGGCAAGATTGCTCTCTTGAGCACAGAGCTCTGTTAGGATGAGTGCAAATTATCAGTTGAAGCTCTTTGTTAAAAGTGGGTGTGATGGAAAAATACCAAAGCATTATTTTGAGGAGGCCCATAGCATCAGATACTTGTTTGCTAGGTCACAGAGAGTCTGGGGCATGATGTCAGCTCCTGATAGCATGGCTATGTCATAACATGAGAAAGCAAGCACAGGACTTGCACTCAGCACAAAGACCGTCAGAGACATTAAGCAGTCTCTTGTTGCATTACTTCAAACCTGCATTTTAGCATGCAAAGCCATTGCACTTCATTGCAGAGAGGTATAGTTACTGACTTTAAAAAAAAAATCAAGTTATTTATTCTGGAGCTATTAAAGACTAACATATAACAGACAGCACCCCATGTGCTGCAAAGGCTCCAAGGGCCATTACAGCCTAACAGGTCAGGACCTATTTGAAGGTTTTAAAGTTCATGGGTCACTGCTCTCAAGCCGAACGGCACAGGCAACACCTGAACACCAAAACACATGCAGAAAAAAACAGAGGAGTCTTCCAGGAACAGCAGCTGCTTGTGCATTTTCACACTTAGATCAAACCAAATCAAATAACTGGAAGGAAGTTTGGAACCTGCAAACATGGCTTTTGCCAGTCCTGTCTAGAGTTCAACCATAAGCTTGCAGCTTGTGCCTTTCTTCTTTCTTCAAAGGGAGCATTGAGGAAGAAAATGACACTGTACCCTCCAAACTTCTCCATCAGGGCCCCTCTTCCATTTTACTTTCACAGAGGAACTAAAAATCCCAGCCAAGTGACAGGTTTATAAAATTTTAATATGAAAGAAAAAGGTATCCTCAGGTAAGATCTTACATGCAGACTTTCACCATAAATGAATGTTCATGAAAATATGGGTTTTATACAGAAACATTGACAGAGCTTCATACACGGTGACATAAATACCTCAGCATGTACTTATAACTGAGGAGGACCAGTGAGTCTCATCATCTGCAGCCAGAGCTGTTCATACCATCTCTTTCTCTAACTCAAACAATTTAGCTTTGTGCCTCTACTATTCACTGGGGAAGGCTGATCTAGAGACCAACTCTTCTGAAGCCTAGAAGCTTTCAAGTTGCTACACCAGCAATATTCCTAGTCATTTACAATTTCTTGCTGTAACGACAATAAAATATTTTTGGGTAAAAAGTCTGGTTTTCTTCCTCCTTGGTGTCTGCCCTTCCAGTGTCATCATACAGGGCAGACCAGTCAGCCTTCATTTTGCAAAAATTCACAAGTTGAAGCATGAAGCCTTGTCTTCACAAGCATCCTCTCTGTCTCTATTTCCACGTGGATTTACTGTCCTTGAGAGAATGAGTGATGCGTTGACAAGGTCTATCAGTGCCTCTCTCAGGCATTATCAACAGTGAGCATTCTTGGTAGTTTCTTGTACAATCCATTCCATGATTGCATTCACTGTTTTCTAGCAATGCCATACCTCAGGCCCTTCTGAGGTCAACTACTACACATTCATGCCACCCTTCCTCTCTCCTTCTACCATTTCCAGCTGACAGTAATTCCTGCCTGTAGCTGGTCCAGCAACCCCAGCTGGGGCTCCTGTTGTGAGCTTCACACAGGAATGAAACCAAAGGGTAACAGAGCAAGACTTCAGCCTTCCTCTCAGCAGTTATTTGCACCACAAAACCTTGCCGTGGTGTTTTCATGAGATCAGGAAATTTGTACTTAATGCTCACAAAGTAGCATTGCCACCCTTGATGCTAAAAGGTAAGGCGAATGACTTCTGTTTGAAAGCAGAATCCATGCCTTTGGCTTCAAAATCTGAACTACCACTTCTAAAAAGAGATGCTGGAGGTTTATTTCCCCTCATCTCCCAGGTTCAGAATAGAAGCATCATTTCTCATTCACAAAAAAAAAAAAAAAAAAAAAAAAAAAAAAGAAAGAAAGAAAAAAAGAAAATACCATAAGATACCATAAGATACAGCCACATCCTGTTTAGGCTGTCATTTCTTAAAGCAGCAGCAATCTAAGAACAGAGCTCCAAAGCTGGGGTATAACAGTCCTGTACAGAGCTAAAATAGTTTCTTATTTTCTTTGTCAGCCATTTGGCATGCACACACCATTCAGCAAGTCCAAGTTTTGCTTTCAGAAAACTTGAAGCTTCTTAACTGTATGAGGAAGACTGGTGACAAGGGAGGGTACCTGTGTGACAGACAAAACCAGAGGTTCCCTCAAGTGTGACCGACATCTAACGTGGCCAAGAGCCACCTCCACCCAAAAACTCCTCCTGATCTTGGCAGAATTTAATTGTCATTCTCTTTAACATACGCGCACACAAAAGGTAGATTTAAAAAAGAAAACAGTGTGCAGGGTAGAAGCCCCATTACACTGTATTAAAATGTCAGATGTTTAAGCTTTGTGTTGGTTTAGTCATAAGTTACCAACAAACACTGATGGCAGACATAAAGCTTTCTTTAAATTATTAAGCATAAGACAGCAGACTGTAATATTTTGCTAAACCAAAGTACAGACACAGACAAAGATGTCATTTCAATATTTGAAACCAGCAAGTTTAATTTAAAATAAGAGCAAACCAATAAGCTCAGAAAATAGCAATGTGTGAGAGGAAAATTACACTGCTACAGAAAAAAGTGGAAGGACTTAAGAAATTTATAAAAGTAATCTCCAAGTGGAAATTAGAAATCAACCCCTAGAAACAGAATAACACAAAAGAAATATTACTGTCCACTTTCTAAATCAATATAACACTGCTACACGACAGAATTACCATGGTAACTCAAGTAAAAAGAATAAAGCAATTCTTATTATTTCAAAATAAAATCACAGCCTGAAGCCCAGCTTTTATTACAACTGCTGATAGATCGCTGGCTTGTATTTATCTGAAATATTGCTTTTCAATCAACTATTTTATGAATGTACAAATTTCACTGAGCAGCCCACTTAGACTGAATGCTTAAAACCCCCCAAAAAGACTAGTCAGTGAATCGATTATACATACGCATGCTTTTTTTTTTTTTTTTTTGTAAAAGGGAGCCTTATTTTTTTTTTGACTCTAACCAAATTAAAGACAGATAAGGGAATGAGTGAAAGGAAGTTAAAACCTTGTTTAGTCTGACCTCTCTAAATTCCAACTTAGATTTCCCTGGAAGAAACAATAATAAGAAAGAACAAACAGGAATAACAGCCTACCCAAATACAGCAACCCCTGGATGAGACCAGGGAATGTATGTGCATCAGGGGGTGTGCACAAATACACACATAAGAAGAGACACATCTGTTCTGTCCTGATCAAAGGAAAACAGAAACCACTGTCTAAATACCAAGTTCTGCAAGGACGTTTTGACTTGCCCTGCTGGGAACTTGTTTGTATGGCTTGGAAAGTGCATCAAGCACAGGATACTTGTCTGCGTTTAAGCCATGCTAAAGGCAGAGCTCAGTCAAGTTCCCCCACGCCTCCACTGCTGGTGCTACCTTTTAAACACATTAGTGCAAGGAGAAAACCAGCAGGTTACCTTCTGCTCCCTCCCCCCCGAGGTTCAAAAGAGCATTGATCAGGAACTGAAAGCAACAGTTCTCTTAAAAATAACAGTGCTCCTCCCCTGCCCCTCCTTCCTCCAGCCACAGCAAACACCCCTGGACCAGCCAAATACCTTGAACGGGCACTAGATAATGGACAGTGCTCCATAGAACCTTGTGCAACCACATGGAAAAACAACACATCAGTTGGCTAAGAAGTAAAGGCACCATCTACCAAAAAAGGGGGTTGCTAAGGAAGCACCTGTTGACAGTCAGGATGTTTTACAGTACAGTCTCACTTATTTTTTCTGCTGCATGCATGAAATGGCAGAGGAACACGACCAATGCTTGTAATAGTGGCAGGAATAAGAATGCAAGCAATACTCATAATTATGGCAGGAATTTAGGCTAGCAAAGTTGTTTCTCAACAACCAGCAATTACTTGGACAGAACCTCAGGGACATGTGAAAAAGAAATTATAAAATTGCCTACTGCGAGGGGATCAACACAACTGCCCCAACAACAGTCAACTAAAGTTACTGTTGCAATAGCACTGGATCTCCTGGGAAGAATGCAGAAGATTTCTCCCCTTTCCTGTGGAGGTCTGAACTCCAACACAAGCTTAGAGGAACAGGCAAGGTGTGACCCAGACTCAGCACTGCACCACAAGAAGAGATGTCATTGCAGGTCCCACCCCCTTCTTTTGCTGGGCTGGTCATCAAGGGCCGCACTGAGACAAAGCAGAGCTGGGTCAATTTGCACAGAAGCCCACTCATGCCTCAGTGGGGTCAGGCACATCCCCCCAGACAACCAAGCCACGCTTACACAGAACACTAACTTGGGGTGCACAAATTCCTCAATACTGCCAAAATGCTTTGAGGATTTAAAGCAGCAGCAATGTGCCAAGTAACAAACCTGGGAAGTAAAGACAAATGCTGCATCAAGAGCATTAAGCCACTTGCCAGCTGTCTTTCATATTAAAATATTTCAGTGTTCTTAAGGCTGCTTAATTCCTTGTCTTGCTCCAAGTCCAGAGGAACGTTGTGGGTTGGTAGTTCTGCCATGCAGCAGTGACATCGCTCATTACTTATAAAATAGATTTAGAAGCTGTGATCACACTCAGTTCAATCTAAAAGTATGTGCTGTCTTTTAGTGTAATGTGGTCCTTTGCCATCCACTGCAAATGAGTTTTAAAGGCAATAGTGGAAACAATGTGTGCTTAATCTGAAGGTGGACTGCAGAGAGGTCACACACTCAAATATCCTGTTTTACGTGGTATCTGGTTGTATTTTAAAACAGTCTTTCTCGAGACTTCAAGCCAGCTGAGGTCACAAACAATCATATACACATTAGAAAAGGAAGGGAGCTGGGGGGAGTGGAGGGGGACTTCATCTGACACACTGAAATAGGACACTCAATTGCACTTAGTATTTCTTTAAAAGAAAAAATGGCTAAAGTAGTACGCTTCGGCAAAACAGTAAGTACAGAGGTGGTTAAAGACTTTTTATTCAAATAAAGTCCTGCCCCAGGAGATAGAAGGATATTCCTGAAATATGGAGACAGGATTTTACATGTGCTAAAAGCATCAGCGTGACACTTTTTGGGGAAAAAAAAAAGGGGAAAATAAATACCTTCGTTGTTATACATGACAAAATAGCAACTAAATGTTTGCTTTGATCCCAGCGCATAAAGGGTGAAGCTTTTAGGCAAGGAGCGGCAGGTGATCTCAGCTCTTCTGCAAGTCCTAATGCTCCTAAAAGCCACTCTTCCAGTTTCTGTAATTGGGCATCAGTAGTTAATGTAGTATTGACTGCATTACATGCTCCTGTGCATCCTCTCACTAATGCCAATTGCATCACCTTGTACATTTACCATATTGCTTAGCCAATAGCTGTTAAAAGCAATCCAAATCATGAATCATATAGGAAACTTTTAGCAAGACACGACATCCAAAGGAGACAATTTACAGTTGAGTTAATCTGGGTACATTAGTGAAACATGGATTCAGGAAGACAGACCAATTTATGTTACTTTAGTTTTACTCTTTATTGCTTTGTATAGGCAAATGAATGGAAGGGCATGGAGTAAAAACAGATATGAAGGAGTCCTTTTCAAAACAGACCTCCATTCTGTGCAGAAAGGTCAAAGGGTTTGAGACTGATGCTTGGTTCAGCCTTTCATAACCATAACTGGGTACTTACAGAAATCATTTTCCATAAAGGGGTATAAAGATAAATATATAATGGATGGTGAATAATGTTCAATATCCACCCCCACTGCAGGTGCAGTAGGAAGAAAAAGTTGCTCAACATTATTGACAGGCCATGCCTTAGACAAGTCACCTGCCATCGAGAGTGCCAGGAAGAGCCTTCACACAGCCTCCCAGGTAGGTCTGCCCACGAGCTCTTTCAGGTGTGACCCCAAGGTAGCAGGCATTTTTTAAAACTCACCAACGCTCACCGGCTCCAGCCAGTCTTTCACCCATACAGCTCGACCACGTCATTTGTCAATATACAGAAAGCAAGACCCTACCCTACCTACTCAAGAAGACTGCGTCCTTTTAAAACATGTACCCATCTCTCTGGAACAGAAATGATACAAGCATTAAAGAGGTATTAGTTAACCCACATCAGTTGCAAGGTAGAGCTAACCAGAAAACAAATTAGGAGAAAGTTCCCTCTGAAAAGGTGCATTTCATAGAACAATTTCATACTGAATGCTTGACCAAAAGATGCGTAGCAAATTGACATAGCACGTTTCTGCTTTTCTACCCGGAAGCACCAAGAAAGGAGAGAAGATGGGGAAAAAGGACAACTAAAGTGTGCTGTTGTTTAATTGCTCATATGTACCAAGTAATTTGCAATATATTCGGAGGAGGAAGAAAAAAAGAGCGATAATGGAAATTTATGGGAAGCAATGGTTCATCAGCCAAAAAATTTCAAAAGAAAAACTGAACTGCATCCTTATATACTGGATTCCAAAATACTGGAAATGGTGGCATCCTAAGCCTGGTTTAAAAAAAGATCACGATTCCTCTTTGAAAAGCTTCCAGAAGTCCCTTTGAAAGAGTTGCACATGCAAGGAAAATGCCAAACCAAAACATTTTCGCTAGCTGATCAATTTAAACAGCTGTGGTAAAGCTGCAGCCACTGGCACCATCATTAACAATTTAAAGCATGGCTGCTTTTGTCTTCCTTCCCAGTTACATTCTCATTATGCCTTTTTATTTATTAGAAACACAGTCCTCCAGAATACATTTCTATATCTCAGATCCATAATAAACCAAGTAGGAACATCCCTGGCTCCTTCTCAAATGGATGTTTACATTGGCGAGAGGGTTAATTGTTTAATTCTGGTCCAAGTTCACTGCAGTTCAGTCATGAATATGCAACAATCATGCACTTTTTTCTTTAAGAAAAACGAGAACTGTTGAAATCAATAGTTTAAAAATAAGACAAATATTACTTTCATTGCCCAAATCACCTTTTCAGAATGTGATTAGTGTGCAAGGAACTCTGAAGACTGACATAAAGAATTCAAAAATGTTCAATGAAATTAAATACCCTCTAAGTTTGGACAACAGCATCCATTATCTACAGTGTAGATAATGTGTATGTATGAAGAAACTAGTTTGCAAAAACATTTACTGGAAAGAAGAGCTGAGCATCTCTTTGCACAGATAGCACCCAACATCCCGCTTGAAAACTTGGGCTCAGGAGTCATCCTGTTGGAGGACAGAGAAAACACACGTGCACTCTTAGACACTGAGAATTAGAAAACAGTAGCTGCAGTGAATTGTTCGCAGACCATCTATAGGTTTAATTATGTTAATCTAATAGTGAACAACTTTCATTTTAAACCACCCCTCCCTCCACCCCTAGGTCTTCAGTGAATAGGAGCTACATTCACTGAATAAATCCTTCCCTGGCAACAGTTACGCACATTATTGAAGTTGGGGGCAGTAATTTCTACACAGTTTAAAACAATGTCTGTGTATTCTAAATGACAGTTTCGTCCAATTTTAAAAAGATATAGACCCATTAGAGTTTTACAGTTCAGCATTTAGCAGCATCTGCAGTGCCTTTTTTATTCTTACCCTGCAACACTTAATGCTTGATACCATTATTCTGATTTTGAATTGATTTCAAGTAAAATACCTTATTTGCCATAAACTTTCATATCCTCTACCTAAGCAAGACTTTTCACTGATGCAATCAGCCATAATGGTAAAAGAACAGTTTGCCTTCAGTAGAAATGTAATAGTTCATGCTAATGACAACGAAGCAGAACTTTGAGCAGCAAGCACATTTCCAAAGACAGTAACACCATCTCTAAACACAAAGCTTGAAAACCTTAAGAAAGCCTCCAAATGAAATCAATTAATCCTCCAACCATGATAAATTTCTTAACCATTTAAGAAACATATTTCAGACTCCGCTGTGACCCTTTATCACCAGACCTAATGGATTACTTTATTAATAATGCACTGCTCTTAAAAGGAATTTTTCCGAAGATTCTGCCATAAGAGAGCATTTTCAGAATGGCTATGACAAACAGGCTGAGATGTTCACATTGTATCTATTAAAGATAATAAAATCTAACACTAACTCCAAAGAAGACAAATTATGTTCCACTGCCAGGGTATCAAGCATCCTTTCTTCTGTATTAAACTGAAATTAGAGCAAACTAATTTCCAAGAAACAGCTTCTTTTGCCCTGTTACCCAAGCTAAAAAAAATGTTCCTATGCTGTTTTAACACTTGTTATGTCAATCAGACAGCTATTGCATCTCACTGGCATCTGGGAATGAAGAATGATGACACTCTATGCAGATGCCTGCCCAGATCTTTCATCTATCTAGTCTGAGCAAACATGAAGAACTATTTAATCGCCTGGCAATAATATACCTATAAAATGTAGCTTGCTCCTATTAGGTCTGCTACCTCCTTTCACTCCTCTTCTTCCCATAGGAGGAATTTGCATTAAATAGAGATCTAGGTTATCAGTGCTCCAGCCACAGTACCTTCCATTTCTTGAAAAGGTTTATGCAGTTACTTCACTAACTCACAGTACTCTTATGCCTCTGTATTTGCTATTTCCAGGAACAGAGGGCACCTCTAGGAAGACTACCTCTAGCTCTACACTTGATCAGCTTTAGAGAAACATTCCAAACTTTTTTTTTTTTTGTCCTTTCCGGGCAAACTGCTACGTATTTCAGTCATAAAAGGACACAATGTCATGAACTAAAGCCAGACCAACCCTCTGAAATTACACCAAGACTGTACCCTCAAAAAGCTAACAGGCAAACCCCAGCTAAATAGGTAAATGCAGTGTCTTTGATGACCCAGATAAAACATTCTTTGAATGAGCTGATGTCTGAGAAGATGCATAGTGTTTCTTTATAAATGGGAAGTTAGACAATGGTGGACCACAGAGAAGTTCCAAGACTGAGGGACAAACAAGGGAGGGAAAAAAAAAAGGGGGGGGGGAGGTAGCTTCAGAAATATTAAACAGAAAAATTCAGTTCTGTGTGATGCGAGTTAAAAACCACCCTGCTATCTCCCCTCCTCTCTCTTTGCACGATTCCTTCATAGGCATAACCAAGAAAGGTATGTTAAAAAGATACCAGCAGCACATCGAACAGCTCTTCTTATATGTTATTATTTATATTAGGCTTGTTTACAACCTGTACCTGCCTTACTTCTGCAAGGATAATGATTTTTATCAACAGAAGCAGACTGCTAGGACCTATCTTGATGGAGGCACATATCACTCCATATCCACCCACCTATCTATAGGTCCCCCTGTACAGCAGCTGCCATACTCATTTGTGAAGACAGCCCATAACTCTGCTGTTCTGGTTTGGGTGCCGTGGCACCATTCCTGTAACTGTCATTATACAATCAATTTCACCGCTTTTCTAATTCCAGATACTGCTTCTCTTTCCTTCTGTGCAGGGTAAGATGGGCTCTTACACAACAGGGAACCCAACTGCTGCTACTAATCCAGTTTCAAATTACCTAATATTCATTGCCCTAAATACCTCCCATCAACCTAAGACCCATTCTTCAACCCCAATGCACACAACTACTGAGTATCCATGTTTTTCTTTTCATTTTTAAAGCAACTATGGACATTTTTTAAAAATAAAGCTCAAGGTTTGTGTATGGGTACATGTTTAATGGAGCTCTCAATGTATTATTTACTTGGCCTACTCTTGCAATCTATTTAATCAGAGTTCTGCTTGAAAACACAAAAGGTCCATGATTTGGGGGGCATTGGCTATGCAAACAACGGGACAAACACACAGCTGATCTGTGTTTTTACAAGTGCACTCACACTCAATAATTTGGTTGTAGGATACTATGTCTAGTTAACATGGTACAAGTTAGCTAAAAGGAAACTTTCACCCCACAAGCACACAACAAAGAGCTGTGATTTCTATTAGTGCATTTCATACCATACATGCTGATTACCAGGCTGTGCTTCATTGTTAGCAGAGATTACAGCTGGGATAAGCTGCAGCTTTTTCCTAATTGCTATTATGATGACTGAATTTTTGTTTTGTGTCAAGCATTATTCACATATTGTGCTCCAAAATTTGATCCCTCTATGATGCATTATTGATTCCATGCAGGCAATCATACTGCCGCCGATGTGAAGAATTAATTTGGTCTATTCTACTTGATTTGCATTGCTCCATCACAGAAGAACATAGTTCTACAGGGAAACACAAATTGAAAAGGAAGATTTAACAAAATATGGAAAATGCTGCTGTCCTTTATAAGAGTTGAGTTCTAAAGAGGAAAAAAGAAAAAAAAAACCCAACCCCAGCACAACACGTGTGGTCCATAAAGAAATAAGGTCAATCAGCCAAATTCATCTAAGTCAAAGGAAGGTTACAAAAGTAGCCTTATGCCTCTAATAAAGTAAACCAGCCTGCTTCAACTTATATTGCCAAAGAAAACAACCGAACACCTCTTAGGGTGAGACTGCTTCAAAGCCTTTGAAATCCTGTTAGCTTCATTTGTTTTCCCCAGCATAAGCAATACTCAGCCACTTAACGTGTCTTTTATCCACAGCCCAGTCAACTGCATAGTTGATCTAGAAGATGTGTAACAGATGCTTCACATCTACTTTTTTTAAAAAAGTTCTACTATGTTAACAAAGAAACTTCGGAGATCTCAACAGAAAAGAAAGCCCAGGATTTATCTTTTTTCCCCCTTCCCTGAATAATAATATTTCACCATTTTGGGATACCCACTTAATTAGCACAGAATAAATCCAGCAGGGCAAGACAACTTCTACATGGACACTGACCCCACATTGGCCAACTCCTAGTAAAAATTTGATCAAATCAGCATACAAGAGGGCACTGGTAGTGATACATTTCCTGCTTGCTCTCATATCTTAAAAGTGCAAAATATATATGAGAAGTCCATTCTCAATTTTTCATTGTCCCAAGTGCTTTACATCAGAATGAAACAAAACCTCCCATCCCAAAATTAGATTCAAATTCTACACACATGAACACAGCAAATTATCTCATTACAAGTTTGATTTGTAAGATTATTAAAGACACCAAAATACTAGATGTAAATTGCTGGGTAGTATTCCCACTTCATCCTTTTTTGGAAGGCAAGGAGACAAGACTGAGAAGAGAAACTTCAGTAGAGGACTTCTAGTTAAAAGTGAGCCCCCATCATTATTATCAATAGCTTTCTTTCCTAATTATTCTTCAGTATGGTATTAATTCAGTTTTAAAATACCGGAGGACAGATACGGGTCAGGAAACAAGAACCATATCACTCCAACATATTAGCATTGGGGAGCTTTTGGTAGTATTCACAATAAATGATTAGCACCAATCTGACATAGGAAAGCAAGTGACTTTATAAGAAAATTAACTTGTAATTCAAATATTTTAAGAAGCAATACATATATTTAAGTAAAATAAGTTCTACTGCCAAAATGCTCAACTTCCAACTCCTCCAAGCTACTTGGCTTCCTCTGAAAAGTTGTTTCCTGTCTACAGTCTAGCAAATATTCAGTAATTTCATTTATTTCCAAATTACAACTACCTCTGAAGTTACTTTTTTAACACTTGAAGACATTTCTGAAAAAAATTTTAGAAGATCAGCAATACAACCATTGCATGGCATACTTCATCAATTTATAAATAAGTGAAATGAAACAATGAGATAATAGCTAAAAATTTGAGGTAAAAGTTAAGATACAGTTCCCTCTTTCAATACACAAAGTGCTGCCAAGGTGGGGGTCTTTGCTAAAAAGGTAACACCATCGATGGAAGTCCATCTGGGTGGCTACTGGTACATTCTGCTCTACCCCAGTTTTGATCTTTGCTTTCGGTGTATGAGCTATGAGGGAAGACCTAAGCCACAAAACAGCCTTAGAAAAACCTCCGTAAAAAGTTGTCATTAGACTTACCACATTCATCCTAGAGACTACTGGTGACCAAGCAGTTAAGTTGCACGTCCTTGTAGGCACCATGCAAAAGAAGGCATCCGGTCATTCAAACTACTAACACTGTCTGTTACTCTTTACATTGATTTGTACCTCTTAGTCATGCTTGATAAGGACTAGTCAACTTTAAAAAAATTAGTGTATGTGAAGTTCTAAAATGAGTTGAGCTTTCCTTCAGCTTCATTCATTAAATTACCTCCCAAATGAAGCTCCACTTCTGCCATTTAGAGAAAGCAGTAAATTCTTAGAATAAGCTATTGCTTTTTTCCCCCCCCCACAGCAGCTTATTAGCTTATTGTCGTGTTTATAGCCATAAAGAAAAGCTGCGAGAAACATATTAAAGGCACACATCAAAGAGACCCAAATGACATGCAATGGAAAGAAAATCTCAAAATTAGATTTTCAATAAAAGCTGTTAAAATAAGCAGGCTAAAATGGATATATTAGAGTAACTTGTAGAAAGAAACATCTAGATATATATAAAAAATGACGAAAAAAAAAAAATCAAGTTGTTCCTGCTATGTCCTTCAGCAAACAGAGCCTGGAGCAAACCCTTCTCGACTAGTTCAATCATGCCAGAGAAGAGAGGGATAAAAAAAGATAAAGAGCAAACATGCTTTTACTAACACAAGAGGAAAATATCAGAAGCCGAGAGGAGAGCACTCTGATATGCACAGTGCGTATCTGTTTCAAAACTATTTATTTCTATGTTAGAAGCACACAGAAGACACCAAGCACAGGCTTACACAATTTCAGCCCACCTACCGTCCTCCTTGTCCAGCACCATCATCTCCGCAATCAAGAAAAGTCCGGGGACAGATGCTTCTGCTCCAGCAGCCTCCGCTCAGGGGAGAAGAGAACAAGTCTCTGGGAACACAAATGAGCTATGGTACAGCTGATCGTCCTTTAGCAGCAAGTGAGCTCTAATTACCCAGTTGTCCAGCTTTTAACCTAGATTGCACTCAGTTAGAATTACACTCAGAAATAAAGCACTTTGCAGATACAAAAGCAGTCTCACCTACTTTTATGCCTCAGAATTGCAAGGAACTAAAACTGCAATTTAGAAAGAAGGGGATCAGAGCTGTTTCTTTGGTTCTCACCTTCTAAATGGCTCAATTTACACAGTATAATCTATTTTAATGTAATTGCATTTGATAGCTCATAACCATGGCTATTGCAACTACACAGCTTTAAACTTTATAAAGTGTTTTCCCTTTGGATTTAAGCCGAATCTAAATCTAAAATTATATTCAAGAGAGGGTGGAACACCTAAGCCTGACTACTGCTGCCTCTGCCTCTCAATTTGCGAGCTTTGCACACTTGCTCTTGAATAAATGCACGTATTTCCCAGGGCCCCCTCTCCCTCTCCGTCAGGGTTTCCCGGCAAACCGCAGCCTTCCCGGCTCGGCAGCACCACCTGCAGCCCAGCCCCAGCCCCAGCCCAACCCCAGCTGCTCAGGTGCCACCAGCCCCGGGGGTGAAAAAAAAAAAAACCCTGGGAACGATCTGCATCTTCCACCGAGCCCTTCGTCTTTATAAAGGTGTGGGTCCAAAAGCAGGGGCGTTATTCCAGATTTGCTGCCAGGCTTCCTCTGACACCAGGGCAGAGACTCCAAACTCTCCGCAGCGGATGCCAGTGACCCAGGCTGCACCACACCAGCTAGATTTCACACATCTGTTGTGACCTACAACACGATACTAATTTTCTGTACAAACATTTTAGGTTTGTTTTCACATATTACTTTGAGGGAACGCTCTGGAGAACATAGCTCCATTTTCACTGGGTCAATACGAAAACAAATTTAACAAACCCAATGCGGTACAAACCCCCATAGGTTTGCTCCACTTTTCAGAGATGCCATCGATGCCCAAATATAAAGTGACAAGTTTGGGGCCCGTGTCTTATCCTTCCTCTTGCAGCTCACAATCCTTATTCAGACAAGTCATCCGTTGTCTCCGAAGGCGCTTGCAAGGACTGTGGGATCAGACACTTCGCTACCAAGATGAACAGCACCATTTCACTCATCACTGCCTTTTAATCCAAGAAAACACTCCATTCCTGCTTTAATGATACCTCTTCCTCCCCTTTACAAGTGATACAACGGTACTCTAAAAAGCATGATAGCAGGCTCAAGTTATATACCCTTAATACCGATTTTTAATTAGATTCCTTATCCCCAGCTGAAGTGGCTTTTCCTTCCCCCTTCATTCAGAATACTTAATCCTAACAGTCCTTGAGCATATTTGATGTTGAATGTATCATTTTACATTGAACTGTTTTCATCTAGTACTTGGAACAAGTCCTGTTTCCTAGTGATACTAGTTTGCAAGTGTTGAATATGTATTTTAGCATGAGTGCAACCACCATGAATATTAAGAAGCATTGCAAGCTAAAAAGGAGGGGGACTTTATGCCAAAGATTAAAGTCTATTAGTTAAAAGCAGCAGTGCAAGAAGGAACAAAACCACAGGCTTTCTAAATTTGAGGTCTTTTATTACGTCCGATATACTATTGGCCTCCATCAGAAAATGGTGAACTCCAAAAATGCTCTATCTTTCTTTGTATACTTTTCAACCCTATTACCTTCAAGAAGGACAAATTTACCCCTAGATATGGTGTATTTAGGCTAACACTATTTGGCAGTTACAAGAAAGGCAGTTTTAATAAAAATGCTACTGTCTACCAAAACTGACTTCTGTGGCCGAACAAACTAGCAGGAATAACGCACTTGTAAAAAATAGACTGTACCAGATCAATGTATGTTTCATTGCTTTACTGCTTCAGCATGTCACAGAGGCTGGATTACTCCCTCTACAAATAGATATTTTTAAACCCTTTATCTGCTTACTCATTTCACACACCAACAATAAAAAAAAAAGTTTTCTAACCCCCAACACATTTGTACAGCAATTAAAGTCAACTAGAAGTAACACAATCTGTTGGAATTAATAATGACATCCGATGTTGGTTTACTTTAAGCAGAATTCCAGTCTTTTCAATCAAAACATTTATGTATTTGAGAAATATCTTAACTCTCATTATGCTGAAATTTATAAATGTGCTGCATGGTGTGTAGGTTGGCTTGCCCACAGTAAATTCAGTAGTGATGTATGCAGTGGAACTGAGTAAAACATAAGCCTTGAAGTTTTTCATTCTCAACCTTTCTTTTTTCTCCCCTCTTGACTCACTTCTCTCACTTCCTGTTGTTTGTTTTGGGAAAATATTTGCCAAAGTTCCACTGCAAAACAGTATTTCCTAATATCAAGTCATGTCGCATCAGTCAAGTTGTATTCTGTCACTTCAAACACATTAAATGATGTTACCTCCCTGACATGATGCCACAGCATATCAAGTAAAAACCATTATTATTGTTGTTACTTTTTCAGCCTGCCCTTTCATCCTCAATGATATCTGTAAAGACCACAAAAAAAAAAAAAATATTATTGCATCTCTATTACTTCTCTTGGCACCACAGACTGTTTGCCGAGGAAGATTTTCACTCACAACACTGTAGAGCGGTTAGTAGACTTCATGGGCGATACTGGTGCCACACTAGCGCTGGGATGCACCCCTTGGGCACCGTTACAGCCCCAACCTGGGGCTGGAAGAACAGGCATCTGCCTTTGAGGCCATGGCACAGCTTGCCAAGTAGCCTTCAAGGATGCAAAAGCAAGAAGCACATTGTAACATCTAGCTACAAGGCGGCAAGCATCCTTGCGATGCACCAGGACTACTGGGACACGCACACACATTAATTTCTGCAATCCTGTCTTCTCCACACAGTAATAACTACAAATTCCCCACTTCTGCCAGAGACCTTAAAAGAAGAAAGTCCTAAAACAAACCCAGCACATGGCAAAACCTCTTAAAATCAAGGGTAGAAATAGGTACTAGCCGGAATGCCAGAATTTTTAAGTGGTAGCATCTGAAAAGTAAAGAGAAAAAAGCCATTTATGTGAGTAGAACAGACCCATTTTTATCAACCAGCTCATTCAAGCTTGATTTCAAAAGGAATTAGCTTCAATTTTATGCAGGTCCAGCATCCCCTTTTAACATTCACAGATGAGCAGGCAAGTGGAGCCCATTTGAATGGGGCAGAAAGATATGTACAAAGGTAAAATAACCTCTTCATAAAAGGACTTTCTTCTCTCACTCACCTCCTGTAACTGGTTTCTCTAGTGGACTTTTGGAAGTGAGCATAATTTCTCCCCGAGCGTAACTGCTCCTTCAACAGCACAGGGGATTGACAGGCATTACAGCCATTTGTTGCTCTGACCTCTGCATCCCTCTCATCGGGGGTTTGTTTCCTACTTTACTCCTTTTTAAGTGCACCCAGCACTAATTTCCTCTTTACCTCTACCACTGCCACCATTCTTCGCTTTTGTACAAGCCACTCGTGAGATCTCCTGGAAGGAGGCTGTTGAGAACTGTCTGGATAATCGATGGTTCTAGTTTCATTTCCTTACATCGCCGGCCCCGAGCTCCTTGTGTTTAATGAGTGCGACACTCGAAAGAACCCAAACACTCCTGTTAGGAAACCCTCTTCAGACGCGTTTGTCCTCCCAGCTCACCTGGGCCTCTCACTCCTGCGACGGAGGCAGCATCCTGGCTGGTCGCCCGTCAATCGGATTGAAAGGGGTACAGGCTGGCAAGGCATCCCCTGCCAGAGAGTCACTGGGATGAAGACGTCACCCGCTTATTGTGCCTCTTAAAAGGTATTAATGGAGGTGTTAAAAGCTTTTACGCTCTTTTCCGCCGCGAAAGCGAGGACGGAGGAGGAAAGTCTTTCTACTGTTACGCTGACCAGTTAGATAAGTTCATTCCCTCTTCTCCAACGCGCGCCTCGGGCGCGCGTTGGAGAAGAGGGAATGAACTTATCTAACTGACCCCATTAACGACACCGCCCGCTTCGCTTCCGAGGGCTTCAAGCAACCGGAGGAAGAAAAGCCGCTGGAAGAGGGATTCTCAGCCCAGAAGCATGTGACGAGCTGGCAGCTCCCTCCCTCCCTCCCTCCCCGCGCACCTCTCGGAGGCGGCGAGCACTGAACCTCGGCGGTGGCAGCGTTTCTCCCCCTCCCTCCCTCCTTCCAGCCTCATCGCTCGAGCCAACCCCCCCCCCCCCCCCCCGCTTCTCCCCGTTTTCCCCTCTGACTCCGGGGGGGATTCTCACCCACTTTCCCGAGTTGAAACCCCCCCCGCCAGCCCCACGCAGAGGGCTTTTTCGGGCAAGGTTCGCCATCCCGCAAGGCGGCGGCGGCGGCGACGGCCACGGGAGCGCGGAGTTGTCCCCGCGGAGCCCTTTTGTGCGGCTCCCTCCGTCCCTCGCTCCCACCTACCGTCCTCCTTGTCCAGCACCATCGTCCCGGGCGCCGAGCGCGGCCGCGGCCGCTCGGGCTCCTTGGGGCGCTCCCCGTCCAGCCGCAGAGTTGGGAGCGGGGGCGGCGACCGAGACGCCGGGAGCCCGAGAGCCGGAGCGGGGCCGCTGGGGCTCGGGGGCCAGCTTAGAGGCTCAAAGAGAAGGGTCGGGGGGAGGTGGGGGGAGAGAGGGGGGAAAAAAAAAAAAAAAAAAAAAAAAAGGTAAGGGAGGAAGAATCTCGGGAGCTGGTTCCCCGGCTCCGTCCTTTCCAGACCTGCACTGTCAAAACTGTCTTAATATAATCGCGTGTGCTAGCTCGCGAACCTCTCCCCCCCACCTCCTCTCTTCTCTATTGCTACTGCGAGAGCTTTCCGAGCTTCCAAAGTGCTTTTCTCCCGATTTCACTCTAAATCTAAAATTATATTCAAAGGCAGAGGGGGTGGGAGGGAGAAAAAGATGTGAACCTATCACTGAAAGCAAAAGCACTTGCCGCCTGCCTCTCTTGCTCGCTCGCTCTCTCAATTTATGTGCTTTGCACTCTCTCCTGCCGCTGAATAAATGCACACATTTCCCAGGGACCCTCAGATTCCCCTGTTAATTAAATCAATTCATTATGCTCAGATCTGATTAGCAGCCCCTTCCCCCCCTCTTTGAATCAATTATTCAATACACAAACATAATTGCCTGTGCCAGAGGTGTCTAAGTATTAGCTTATTTAACTCCAAGGACACTAATTACCCCTAGGGCAAGGGAACTTTTCTCATTAATTCTGACAAAACACAAAAGCACAGTTAAAAGTGTGTGTGTATATACGTGTGTGAGAGAGAAAATGGGGGAGCATATAGTCGAGGAAGGGAGGTATTACTCTAACACACGTGTTACTGTATAAATAAGCTTAATTCTCTTTCTACCTTTGCATTAGTAATTCCCTGCATTTCCCTTTTATTAAATTTGCCCCATCCAGCCTCCTTTTTTTAAAGTAAGGGACAGATCAGCATTGCTGTGGTGTCAGTTCTGGAGTGAAAGTGCTTGCAAAAAAAAAAAAAAAAAAAAATCCAGAAAGAAAAAAGTATGTAAGACCGACAGGGAGCAAAACAGATTTTGCAAATAGTTTTGTTTACCAAAGCAGAAAACTCTGTGCCAGACAATCTTCTGTACTTTAAAAACCTGTGAAAGAAGCGGCCCTCTGAAGCAGCAGGTAAGATGATACATAATCTAGGATGTACTGGGAACAGTTCTGAATTGTTTACCATTTGAATGAGTGTCAGTCCCCACTATTAATGTACTTGCTTCCTACATTTACCATAATGGGCTTGATTTCCATTAGCTGAAGCTGGAATGCTAAAAAGAGCCTAAGCAAGACTGATGCAAACTGAGATCGACTGTCATTGTAGTATCTGAGATGCATGACTTCTGGCTTGTGTGTTACCCAAATTTTACCTCTGCATGAACTTCCTTTAAATAAAAAAAAGGGTAAGAAAAAAAAAAAAGTAGTAATTGATTCCTCCAAATTAGGTTTTTACTTTCTAAAGACCTTTATTGTTCATGTCCTCAATGTGCACAGAAGTATTGAAGATTTTCTTTTTGTTTCCTTAGGCAAGACATGAGCTGATCCATTAATCCATTTGGCTTTATATATCAGGAAACTAATATTAGCTCAGTTCATCTATTAACTTTTATTTAGGTCCCCCCCCACCCCCACATTGCCTTTTTTTGACTTTTGTTCAAGCTCGTTCCCCTTGTGGGAAGACAAACAATTTTTGATAGGTTTCAGGGGAGGAAATGCTACACGTCATCTCATGGGAACCATACGTGCCAATTCTACGTACTCACATTCAACCATGTCCAGAATGCCATTATTAAACTTGTTTGGCAACTCTACACACTCTTTAAGGAACATCTTGTACACACAATTTAAAGACAACATAGGGGAAATCCCCACAAACACTTTCTCTTCTTCCCCACCAAAAAAAAACAAACAAAAAAAAAAAAAAAAACCAAACCAATCCCCGTAGATAAACTTTCTTCAGCACAAACTTACTGAGTTAATTAATTCTTTGCAGCATAAATATGACTGCAAACATGAAGCTGTATCTCATTAGCACAGTATGTTTTCCTGTGAGCACACATGTATAAGGGTAAAAATGCCTTCGGCCTTCTAACACAACAAACCCTGTTAATTCTCTGGTCTTTAATTTCCACTCTATGGCACATACTGCACCCACAGGAACTTGGTCCATCTAACCTCATGAATTTAATTATTTTTTTATCCCTTAAAGAACACAGCAGCATTTGAAATACACCGATCCTGGAGAACATCATGCCCCAACTCACGTCTGAGTATACTTTTGGTCCTTGAGTCATTCCTTTTCTCGCTGTGGCCGAGGGGACCTTTGAGTGTAAATCCAAAATCTCAGGATCTTAGTATGCAGCTCTTGAGACTTAATTCTGAATTTTTCTACAGGGATGATGCAGTGTCATATAAATACAGACTCACCAAGTAGCAGGCGTTTATCTGCACGCACTGAAGCTCAAGGTTGCTGTTGGCATGTCAATTGTGGAACAGGAAGAAACTGAGGAAACAGATGTTGACTTTGGTATTGTTCTTAAGAAGTCATGTTCTCACTTGAGCTGAGAGAGATGTGGTCACTGAAGATGAAGAAGAGAGAGGTGGAAGGGAAAAGGCATCAGAAGAATTTGCATATGGGCATACACATATGGGAGCATCACACAAGACGGGAAAATAATGCAAAAAAAGCAAAAAAAAAGCCAAACATTCCATTGCACATCCTGAAGTCTGAGCAGTCTACTGTAATCCTACAGATACAGTTACGGGGATTTTTAGGTTTACAGCTTTAATAAGATGAAGGTATGAACCCCAGTGTAAAACTCCCCACTTTAGGTAAATGACTTTTTTACATTGTGGTGAAGCATCGTTCTTAATGGTTTTCAATTATATCTGCTCAGTGAGTCATTTCAGAGAGGTGAGCAAGTTTCAGTAATTTTTGAGCCTCCTTCATCCAACAGATTGGAAATCTCATACAAAGAATTTTACCACACTTATTGTTTTAGTACCTTGACACTAGAGAGGAACAGCTGGATCACTCCTTTGAAAAGCACTTACTTAAGTAATGGGCACCATAAGGAGTGACTGGGAAAACTTGATGCTGGTCAGTGGCAGAACAGGGAATAAACCTCAGTTCCCTGACCATCCATTCTCTGGAGCAAAGTGCTAAAGCAGCTTGCTGCCAGAGGAGCACCAGCCAACACCATTGCTGAGATGCCAGTTTATCATTAACGTGCACTGTTACTCATTCAGTTATGGTGCCTCAACCTGCTCTACCTAGGCAGTGCCGAGAAGTCAGCATGCTCACTACTGCAGAAAGTACAGACAAAAGAGAACAGCTGTGCTCTACCTGGGAAAGCTTCTGGTCTAATACTAACGCCTGGTGTGGGAAGCACACAGGAATAAACACACCTATTTGCTGCAGGAAGGGCTAGGGCTCAGATCTCTGGGTCTAACTGCTCTTACTTTTCTTTTGCTAGTCTTGAACAGAAGCAAGAGAAAATGAAGTTTATTAAGAACAACATACTGTTCTTATTAAATGGCAAAGGAAGTCTGCAATATACTTAAGTCAAGCCTTTAGCAGACCCGTGAGGTTTCATATTATCCTATGCTTGAATGAGGCAGATGACTGGAGCAAAAACCAGCTAATGACATGAAAGCATTCTTCTACTTTCAGTCTCTCTTAATTAAGGAGTTGGTTAATGTTTCAGTGTTGGGAATTATAAAGCTTCATCAGGGAGGTTAATACGTTTTTTTTTTATTTTATGTTTCTGCTGACAGGAGAAGAAAAAAAAAATAAAAACAAAAAAGAGAGGTGATTAAGTCATGTGCCAGTCAGAATTTCACAGTGAAGGCAACATCAGGCCTTACCAAAGACCACTGCTGCACACGGTGAATTTAGCAGCTATTTCCAAAATCAAATCTCTGAGCAGATGAGGCTCTTGTCTGCCAGTTTAAACACATGGGGTTTGTTTCTTGAATTCACACAAATAACCAAGACAATTTGCACAGCTCTATACCAGATTAGCTCCAAAAGATCTATGTTTACCCATTTTGGAATCACTTGCACATACCTTGCTTATGTCAGAAGAGAGTGACCACGGGCCTAATCTTAAATTGCAATTCAGCAATCCTGTAAAGGAGGAAAATCACAAGTGCTCTAAAAAAAGTTATGTTCTCACAGAACATGGGCTGCAGTTCAAAAGACCACTTAAATACATACTTCAGATCTACAGACCTCAATTATTTCTCAATTCTTGCTTGATGTACTTAACTTCTCTGCCTATGCATTGTAAAAATAAATCACTAGATTCTGTTGGTATGTTTTACATGAAATGAATGTTAAATATTTTAATAAATTTAAGCTATTTTTAATAAAGGAAAATAGTGCGTTAAAAATACAGCATTTCCTTTGATAGAAGAAAAATGGCAAAGCTTCAAAAATACTGCCTTTAGAGAATGAGTTTTTTACCACTATGATATAAAGCTGGCTCTTTAAGCCATTAGGCTTTACAATCTATAATGACCTTTTAGAGAAATTTAGTGGATATATTAGTAATTCAGAAGTTTTGCTACTGCTTTCTGTAGCACAAAGTTAAAAAGAAAAGTATATTTTTAAAAATAAAAGTAGCAAGATCTAAATTCTTGGTCTGTTTCCTGTTTCATAAGAAGTTTTATGGGCAGATTCTGTCCCCTCAGAACAACTCAACTGCCATAAACTCCATAGTTTCTTTCTATGGGAGAAACCCACATCAGAATGGTTTTGTGAATAGGTAGAAACTACTGGAGGATCAGATTGGGTTTGACAAACTGCAGATCCATCAGGATCACTCCAGTATCAATGCAGCTGGGGAAAAGGGCAAGTCGAAGGCAGAGGAATTCATGACCCGAGTGATTGACTTAAGAGGAGGCCCAGACCAGGAGCTAGGACAGGCTGACTTCCCCTGGGCTTCAGGGAAAGAGTATCTAGAGAAGATATATCTTTTCCAAGAGAAGGGTCCTTTCTCTTCTACTTCTTGCAGCTTTCTCAGGCTCTAGTGAAATGTGTTCTTCAACCTATAATGTCAGTCAGTTCTTAACAGTGATATAAAATTTCAGTTCATACTGAACTTAAGCAAAAGTTCAGGAATGCACCTTTAGCCCAACCTCTATGAGCAAGTCAACACATGGGCTTTGACTCTCCCACTACTTCACACAGCAATATCTGTACAGAGTTTCCAGAGTCCTTTAAAGTAAGTGGAAAAGAATCCTTAAAAAGAACCCTCACCCAAACACCTCAAACCTTATGAGTAAAATCTGGTGACAGCTTTTCATTTTCACATGGACCAATGATTGACTTTTCAACATATCTTTCCCTGTGTCAAAGTTCATTGCTACTGCAATTTTTTTTCCTTCAGGTAGTCCTGCCTTTTATTCTTTACCTTGGTTGATGCAGTTGGCAGACCCGAAAACCAAATCTGTCATCCACACATCTGCCCCAGTCATTTTATGAAGGAATCCAGCAAGACAGTGGCTGGTTCTGGAGTGACACATGGAGCTCTTGGGCTTGTTGCCACATCTACCGATGTCAAGCAGTGACTAATCAAATGTTAGATGAGTGAACAGAGGCCGAGCTATGGAGTTGGCTCTTCATAAGCTGTTACTGATGCTTTTTTCTTTATACAGCAGCAGCACACAGTGGTCCCACTCATGGAGTCAGACTATAATATATTGTGAAAAAAATCCTAGTGCCTTTCTTCAACGAGATACTTTCTCCATTCTCTTGCTGTTGAAGAGACCAGACATAATTGACACAGATAAGACAGAAATGGAAATCAATGAACTGGGCCCCTTATTACAAGAAAGACATTGAGGTCCTAGAGGTTATCCAGAGAAGAGCAACAAACCTGGTGAAGGGGCTGCAGAACTGGTCTCACAAGGAGCGTCTGAAGGTACTAAGGCTCTTTAGTTTGGAGGAAAGGGTGTTGAAGGGAGACCCTATTGCTGTCTATGACTACTTGAAAGGAGGCTGTAGAGAGGTGGGTGCTGGTCTCTTCACCCAAGTGACAGGTAATAGGACGAGAGGGAATGGCCTCAAATTGCACCATGGGAGGTTAGGATTGAACATTAGGAAAATATTCTTCACAGAAAGGGTTACCGAGCACTGGCAAAGGCTGCCCAGGGAGGTGATTGAGTCACCATCCCTAGAGGTATTTATAAGATGGGTTGTTGAAGTGCTTAGGGATATGATTTAGTAGTGGGCATGTACAGTTGGGCTTGATGATCTCAGAGGTCTTTTCCAACACAGTGGTTCTATGTTTCTATGAAAATGCAGTGCCAGGCTCATCTCACATTGCTTTGTGATGACAGCATCCTAAGCTGCTGCTAGTGTCAGTCATGTTTTGTGGCTGTCTCTGACTCTACTGAGCATGAGTGGTATTTGCCAGGTCTTCATAAAGTCATTCTAACAATATATCAGCTAAAAATATTGATTCTGTAGGAAAATGACTGCTGGTAGAGTAGCAGTAGGTGCACAAAAAGAATACGGCATGGTCACTGAACAGACAATGGAGGAACTCCAGCCATTCCCATGTCACACAACCAGTGAGGATCTGGACTATGTTTTGCATGTGATTTTGTCAGCATCCAATTCAGTTTGAATCTAATGCTGATAATCTGATGATAGCCTAATTTAATCTGAATCTAATCTTGATCCATTTATATGTGAGAGCAGAGTACACATCCACAAACTGAAGAGATAAATATTTAACATTTTTTTATAAAAAATAATAAACTCATCCTGTGAAATTACAAGATTTCTTGCCCAATCCAAAGACAGAAACAAGTTCAATGAAGATGAAAGTTACTGGAGATCTTTGGATAAAAGCAGGGTAGCAGAGGCTTTAATGAAGGCATACACAATAGTGCACATCTTGCCAACATTTCTTAATGAATAATACGTGCACTTAGATAAGCATAATATTGATTGAGGTCTGCAGGGAAAGTTCTCTAAGAAAAAAATTTATTCCAGGAGCAGAATCTTTTTTGGAAGATTTTGATCTTTTCCTGCTGCAACCTTTCTCCTCCCTTCTTTTTGTGCTATCCAAAGCAACTGACAGCCAAAAAATGAAAAGCCTGCCCTGCATCTAATGTATCTATCAGATCCAGAAGGAAATTTATATACCGGTACTAAGAATGGCTGCACCATTCTCCTTAGCTGGTAGAGGGCACAGCAGTGTGTAATTAGGACTGGATTACTTTACTCAGAAGTGGAGCAGAGAGCAGATGTCGTGCATTAATATTGGCATTGGATTCTGCACACTTTCTCTGCCATATTTGCAAAAAACAATTCACGTTCTATCTTGGATCTTGCCTTGCATTTACCCTTAGGTTGCTGTAATGTGAAAAAAAGCCACCAGTGGCAATATGAAACCACATGTAGGACAGGGCCAAACAGAGCAGGTAGAGTTTATGATTTAGTGTCTAACATAAGGATATTAATTTATTTTCTGATTACGTTCATTAGATTGACATGGTCAGTATGTCCTACTGCATGCCAGCTTAGACATGAGAGGCCATGACACTACAGTATATTTGTTAACATAGGCAAACAGTAAAGAAAGATAGACCTTATTCCAAATTAATATTATCAGACACTATCTGTAGTACATATAAGGGGTGCATCTCTCTTCTCAAACAAAGCAAACCTTTTCTTCTCCTAATTTTCTACACAGGGGACTTTAGTTTTGATTTCCTCCAGTTCAACATTTCGTATACAGAATCCTTCCAGAGGGCCTACAACAAAATTTCATGCTGTTAAAAATATTGGCCCCATTTCTGAACTGCAGCCAGTTTGCATTTGATAGCAGCTTTATGGCTGCAGCTGGGTTCTGGAGGTTTCTTGGGAGTAAAAGATGATCTGACTTAATTTAGGAGCATCCAGAGGCTGATTACAATGGTCTATACTACAGCAACACAGAATAACCATAATATACCTGGCAGCATGCAACCCAGCAGAGCAATGCTGACAAACTCTAACTTCATATATATGGATTCAACCCAAAGAGAATAACCACTGAAACTCTGCTGCAGTGGTATATTTTGCTTCAAGACACATCACTTGTTTTACTGAGTGGTGGAAGATACACATCAGATCCAGACCTGTAACACCAGCAATACACCTGTAACACCCCTGCAACACCCAGTTGCAGGTGTTAACACCTGTGTTTATCATGCATGGTGTTACCTGCAGGGATACTTTGGGAAGAGCACCAAAATCCTCTGTCCAAACCTATGTAACCCCACTTCTACTGCCTCTGTTCTCTTGTGGTGCTAACCACTGGTGAAGAGATTGTGTGCAACTGCAATAACAGGGTTACAGCTGAAAGACTGGAAGATTTTGTCCTTATAGACTGCATTAAAAATGGTCTTTTTTTGGGGGGGGTGGGGGTGTCCACTCCCTGTATGCAATGGTGGGAACTCCCCTAGTACTAAGGAAGGGCTGTGTTGGACATCTTAAGAAAATGTCAAATTACCTTACTAAATTCAGAAAAGACTGCTGAAATCAGATGGGTAGCTCACATTCTTCTCGTCTGTCAGCAAATGACAGAAGCACAAGAACTGTTATCCTAAAACAAGGAAATAACTAGAATGAAATGGCAGCGGTTGCCACAGTTCTCTTTAAGCAGGTGAGAAACTCAGCCTGAAAGCTGTGAAGATAACTACAGAAATGATATTATTCTCTCAGTGAGAGCTAAAAAAGCTTCTCTGCTCACAGAGAGGTCAAGAAGTGAGAGCCCAGTGGATCATTTGTTGCGTTTTTAATGCTTCATGGCTCAGGGTCAGTCAGAAATCCCTATCCTAAGGTCACGGTTAGGGCAGCCTGGAAAGCAATCTTGTTTCTTTTCTGTTACTGGCAAGGCCTTGCTCTGGCTTTGCTATTTCTCTCTCTTACAGCAGATGATCGCACCCACTCCTCCTGCTCATCATGCTATGGTTAAATTCACCCTGGGCACTGACATTCAGCTTCTCCAGGATCAAAAAGCCCAAAGGACCTTCCCTGTGGCAGTTCACAGTGTTCCAACGTGATGCAACAAATATCCAGCTGAAGCTAATCCTGAGCAGCATTCAGGGGAGTAAAATTTCTTACTGCACTTATTGATAAGCAAGCACTAATATGTATCTTTAGTTTCATTTTTAAATAGCATCAATGAGACAGAATGAGGAACGTGAATGGTAGCAAACTTGTCTGTTAACTAAGCAACAAGTCGTATTTCTGCTGTACTAGCCCCTTGCCGTTGCAGCGATGTGGCTACACTTGACATGTGGGGAAGCCGCGATAATCATCTGTCTCCTAACCTGCTTAGGAGATGGTTTGACTTAGAAGAAGCTGGCAAGCGTAGTTTAGTGGGCCTGCTAACGACTACATCTGTTTTAAATAGACATATTTTTACTATGGTTTCCATACCAAATAGTCATTGGAGTCAAGTGATCACTTTAAAAGGCTGAGATATAACTCTACAGTATTTTACAATGGATTTAATAGCTAAGCCTTGAAAGAAAAAATACCACCATCCAAACACACAGCCGAAGCACAGGCACTTAATGAACACCAGTTACTGCTTAAATGTGAATTCACACTACAACACTCTAGCAAATGATCTATAATACCTTGCACTGCTAGTATATAAAATTTGCATAAATATACCTCAAATATTTATAAATCAATAGATATAAGCATGCACTTAAAAGTGAATATCAAAAGTGCATTACACAAAGTTCTTACACACTCTCTAATTAATTCAAATAATCACATTTTGCCTTATTAAATTAAGCATTATATGGATGAAGTATAGCTTGCCATCAATTCTAAGCACTAAAACACTGTTAAAAAGGAACACTACTGCCAAAAAAAACAAGAGAGAGAGAGAGAGAGAACATAACCGTAGAACACTTAACTGAAGTGTAGCTGTAAGATCTAATGCCATGGAATGACTAACAATAATGTATATATTACTTTTAAACAAGCAAGCAATTCTGGATGACTTTCCACATCTTTGTCTGGTACTCTAGTTTCAGCCTAGTGAGCCATAACTGTGCAGGATAAGCAGAAAGCAGCAGAAGAGCCTGCTAACCCTCTTGCACATTTGAAAAAGGTCTTCTCAGAAGCAAGTATAATTCCTTAGTTCCTCCAGCTGCTTATTTATGGCTGCTTCCCTGCATTTATTTAATTAGAGCTAAAAAAACAACAGCAGCAATCGTCCCTGATGGTTTTTAAAACTTTTCAGCTGAGAATCTCTGTAAAGAAGTAAGAAGAAGCACTGAGGACAGCTGTATAGTTTGGAGCAAATTACTCAGCCAGCCCTATCTTAAACCTTTTATATAACTAAAAAGTCTAGCTGTACCTGAAAGATAGTGATTAAAGTTTTCAAAGAGTACAGAGATTTTTACACAGAGTAGTATGATGCTCGGGACAAATTAAATGTCATCTTAAGAATGTAACTGCAGCATTTTTTTTTTGTATGCTAGGAATCAATTAAATGGAAGGTGTTAAATTAAATTTACATTTGAATTTTACTATTGACTTAATCTCAAGAGATTATACCTCATATTTAAGAATGATTTCAGAAATCTTTCAGTAGACCAGACTCTGTTAAACTGGCTTCGGAAACATGGCAGAAG